>CM040242.1:54213174-54249551 GCA_022545495.1 Chrysanthemum lavandulifolium
TTGAGAGTGTTAAGAGTGTACCGGATACCGGTTGCCCTTGGGTCTTTGATTGGTCATCTTGTGCACAATTTAATACATAACACCTCTTTGTCCCGTTTAGCTTATTTGGTTAATTTAGCTTATTTCGAGCTTATTTTAAATAGCTTTTGCAAATTTTGTATTTTTCATAAATTTGTATTAGTATTAAGTATTTTATAAAAAAGTTTCAGATTTTTCTAAATTGTTAGGAATTAGAAAATTCCATAGTGAAGAGTCGGTCACCCCAAATGTTATCTAGCTTAAGTTAGCTCGTAGACTTGTCGTTACTTACGTTATTTAGTAGTTTATTTATTAGTTTGTAGCGTAGTATAGCTTAGTGCAACACCGCGGAGGAAGGACGGGTCTTTACCCACTGTATCCCTGATCCACAGGCCGATAGGAGGTCGTATTTCATGTAACTATAAATACCCCTTCCATCCATGGAAGGGGTGGTGCTTCTCATTCAATCTAATATTCCATACTTTGTCTAAACCTCTAGCAAGAACACCCTCTCTCTCTACTAGCTCTCTAACTATGGCAAACATGTATTTTGATCATCCAAGACCACCCGAATCATCAACACAATAAAATAACGATCCTACAATTGGTATCAAGAGCCAAGGTTTATTGTGTGGTGTTGATTTATGGTGGTTTCGTACCATGATTTGTGTGTTGTGTTGAGTTTGTATTTGTGTGTTGTGTTGAGTTTGTGTGATTTTAAAGCTTGTTATCATTCTCTGAATCAACGTTTGGTCAAAAATTCCATTTCTCTATTATTGTGGTTAACCGTTTTAACAGTTTTATGTGTCAAACCGGTTTATGACTTTTCGAAGTTGCAATATCGGGTATTTTGGTACAAATCTCACATCTCACATATAAAGTTTGTTGATACAAATTACATCAACATAGTCGGTTTCATGTGGTAATTTGGTCAGAATCTTGTGGTCATTTCATAGTCAAACTGGGTCTAAACAGTCTTTACATGCAGTTTTTATGATGTGTATCTGGGTATTCATGAATATGGTCGGAAAACATGGTCGGAAATAACGTCGGAATATGTCATATATCATGTTAGCGAGTTGTACACAAAACTGTCCAAATTCAATGAATCTACCTAGCGACTTGGTCGTGTTTTTGCCTAGCGACTTGTATTTACAAGTCGTAGCTACTTGGTCTAGCGACTTGGCTTAGCGACTTGGTCTAGCAAGTTAGACTAGCGACTTAGTGCTAGCGACTTGACTCCATAACTCGGGAGCGGCTTGACAGAGACAGAAATGAAGAATGAGAAGACATGACCACAAGACTTCGACCACAACAACAAATACCATTTATCAAAACATCATCAGTCCACAATAATTTCACAGATCTGACACAAATATTACCTCCAACAATATACCCCAATTTATCCATCTTCTACTTCAACTCTATCATGACTCAAATGAAAAATATTTTCAAGATCTCAGTTTTATTCTTTCGTGAAAATTAATGTCTAATCAAGACCCCTAAAGGCCGACCATTCGAAAGAAAAATAACCATCATGGATCAAGTTTTGTGAAATATTCGACCCATAAAATAAATTTAACATGTCAGGTTAAACTCATTTTTCATTCGGTCGGTGTTTCAAAACAAACAATATCATGAAAACGCCTCTATCTTATCTCAAAATTATTTCTTCGCGACTTTCATTGTAATATCATGACTCTAAGGTCTGTCTTCGCGAGAATTAACTCATCATTGATTTTAAATGTGTGATAATATCCGAAGTTCAAGAAAATGGAATACTAACAATTATGTTATCTCCATGTTTCTGGTTCGTTTGATTAATTATAAACACAATGAATACTTACCATTCGACTGGCTGCTTTAGTCTCATATCTTAAGCCATCCCTGTGGCATTAACAACATCAAACCATCCCTGTGGTTATGTGTGTTTTGAAGAGAAGTAGAAATATGGGGCGGAGGATATACTGCTATGAGACTAGGCTTTTGATTTGTAAGAGTAATTTCAAGTGGTGATAGAGATTTGATACAATGGTGGGGGGCGGATTTTTGTAGTGATATTAGGTTTGTTTAACAAAGGGGCGGAGGATATAAGAGTGTTTTTAGGGTTTGTGAGAGTATTTTTAGGTCATGAGTGAGTTAAGCTACGTTTATACCCAAAATATTAGAGTATGGTGTCTTGGACGGGTATTAAGGTTTAGTAAAGATGGACCGAATCTGGATTTTGTGTTGGCCCGTATGTTGTGTTGATGTATTCATGGGCCACGTATGTTATGTTGATATGGGTAGAAGTGTTTTAATGGTTTATGTGTTGATATTGGTTTATTGTGGTAATAGCGTGAACATTTTCTTTCATAGGTTATATTATCTTTTGTGATATGTAATATCATTGATATGTGGTAATGTAATAATTTGTATGAGTGTCTTGGTCCCATGAATTATCAATGGCTCGGGTATATGAGTTGTGGTTGAACCGAACATATTCTCCAAATTAAGCTTTGGTGCGACAAAAATTAGCTGAATTTATTTAGATGAGCTGATATATTGAGGAGGTAGGTGAATATCTTGATGGACTTTGTGGAGAAATGAAACAATGTTTGGTCATTAACTTTCAACAAATGATACGGTTGTTTACGGCTAATGTTGGTATTTTATTTGGTTTAAAGGCTGAGACTTGATATTGAAAGTTGTTGAAACTTGAGGATGAGATTCGTTGTAGTATGCAGTTTGATACTTTGGTGAATACATTTTCATAAATAATATTTCGTCATGGATTGAAGTGTTACTTGAACAAGTTTGACTACGGGGTTGTTTATTCGATATTTCTTATTTGAATTTGAAGTGAAGTTTTTTCGGGCACGTTTACTTGTTTCGCCTTCTTTCTTTCTACCCTTCCGCGAAGATGACTTGTTTGGGCGTTTAAGAATGTGATAAAGAATTGGCTATTTAGTTACGGTTGTGATTCTTTCTCGCTTAACCCACGCGTAGCTATCACTTGGTGTCTCACGATTGAGGATATGTCAAGAGGTTTTGTACATTGGGTACACCATTTCTTTTTCACGAGGATTAGTACAAGTTTAAGTAACAAATCTGGGAAGTTCACTTCATGATCAAGTTTGGCATATCTTGTTTACTTCACCGTGTTGTCACCGCAATAGCCGACGTAATCGTGAATGATGTGTTTACCAAAGTGTTGATTGGATGGTTGATGATGTTGTTGATGTTGAATAATGAACCGTTGATGAACCGCCGCATGTTCCCTAAAAGGATACTCACCGAAACCAAAGTTGTCATAACACATTCAAGGCGACATTGTTTACGGTTTTGTCTTGATTTTGTAAAATCCGCGAAAGAATCTATTTCTCGGTTTAAATCATAGACTTGTAAAATCCGTGACAATGGAAACATCCCGTAATAGTAAAGTGCATTTCGGATCTTTCTTACGGTTTATTCTTGGTTTTGTAAAATCCCGAAAAGAAACTATTTCTCGGTTTAAACTATAGAATTGTAAAATCCGTGATGATGGAACCATCACGGAGAAAAGGAAAGTGTATTTCAAGATCTTATCGATCTTTGGTGCTACGGTTTACGCTTGAGAAGGGATAAAGGCGTGCTTCATAATTTGGATGTGTGTTTGGATTTTCGTCATGACAGTTTGGTTATTACTTGGTTTTATGGGGTTATGTGCTTATACCATGGTCGGGATGAAACCATTATTAAAGTTCATTTAAATGTCAAAGAAGGCTAGATTTGAGCAGTCCAGAAGATGTGACAACGGCGTTAATTCAGTATTATTTATTTGAGGTTGAAGTGAAATATCACGGGCGAGTGTACTTAGTATCTGAAGGTATCGGGGATGGTTGGATGAAGATTCTTCATGATCCTTGTTCGATGCTTATTATCAAAACGAAGACTTGGAAATCTAGTTATTGTTGGGTGTCTTTTACCTTTTCTTTTACCACTTGGGGAATGGGCTCATACCACTACAAAATAACTATCACTTTAAGGAGTTACGTTGTAGTGCTCGATGTCACATTCAATTGTGGATTTTCAAGAGGTGATGTACGTCTATTACTTGATGGTTGGTTGGTTGAAGAGTATAGAGTACTTAGAAATTCAAATGGGCATGAAGTCTCGTCACCGCTCTTTGTTACATATGTGCAAGTGTAAGTCACGAGTTCGGGTTAGTTTACTTCAGGGTCAAATTCATCATATTGGGTTATCTCCATCAGCTGTCACTTCAAAGAGCCTACTGAATGATAATGGTGATTACATGTTTTGCCAAGATATGATGAAAATAGAGAGATTATGACGTCTGCTCACATCGGTTCGGGCCTCGTACTCAAAGAAAAGAAATGTATGCGTTTCGATGCGCATTATCTTCGAAGAAGAGAAATCTTCTAATGACGTTTGAATACTTGATTCAAGCCTCGTTCTCTAAAGAAAGAAAAGTGTACGCTTGAAAGCGCTTTATCTTGAAGAAGAGAAATCTTCTTATTATGACCATTCTCGTCAACATGCTTCATACTTTTCCATGCGCTTGGTCATCAAGTGAACCGGGCTACCATCGATTGTTTCTCATTCCACTTGCTCGATTATAATGAAGATGGCAACATCATGTGTCGATTCTGCGGGAGAGAAGTGTGAATAGAACATTCGGATGATTTTCACTTATTTAGTCAAGAATGGCATCTCCGTATGCAATTCTTGAGGGGGAGAAGAAGTGTGAATTTTTTGCATTGTTCATTGATATTTGAGAATATAAATGGTCATACGGCTCTAAACTCATGTAAGAACCGATCCTCTTCTTATTGGGTCATCTTCACATGGAGTTTTTCTCTTCTAAGAGCCGTTGGTTGACATCTTCACTCGGATTGATGAGTTTATTGACAAAGTGCTTCCGGTTAATGCTTCACGTATACATCAACATGATGATTCCGAACAATCTCTACGTTCTTGTTTGATGTGATTGGTAGTTTGCGTTACCATCTTGTGTGTTCGTTATGCCTAATTGCGATTTCCTTGATGAACATCTTTCGTTCTTGTTTGATTGGGAGAGATTTTAGTTAAGGGATTTGCAAGATGTAAGTTAATTGGGATGCTTTTGGTGGGATGCTTTTTGGTGTGAGTTGAAGATGTTAACTATCTATTCCCCAACCGCACAATCTTGAAGAAGGTCGAGTCTGATGCATTCTACATTTTCGCTACATGTTAGAAGACTAAAGACGAGTTGCATTTAACGATCTAAAGACTTCTTCTTAATTTGGGCATTTATCAAATGATTGTCGGTTTAGGGAGAGCACTAATGGGAGAAAGTTATAAGTCGATTCAATTCGAATTAGACGTGCTCATATTCTTTAGCGATGACTACTCGAGACGTTGATATTGACTATTGTTGGACATTTGACACAAGGTGATTACTTGAGTTAATCATTTATCACTTATTTGAGATTGAAGTTGACTTTCACAAAGGCGTGTTCTTATTTGATAACTTGCTCGGGCTTAAGAATTTGAGTTGAAGACTTGGCTTATCTAGTTACCAAGATTCGAGGTGGATGGTTGAAGACCTGGTTAACTATCACTATTAGGAGTTACTTTGTTTTACTCGATGTCACACGATATGACGGTGTGGATAAACGCAAGAGGTGTTAATGTCTCATACTTTGTTTGGGTAGTGAGTACTTAGAGATTTGCTTGAAGCATAAATTCTCTACACCGTTCTTCCATCATTAGGTGCAAGCTTAAGATACAAATGTGGGAAGTTGACTTGGGTTTCAAGTATGGTATAGCGGGTTTTCTTCTTGATCACTTCAAATTTTCTACGAAGGGTTGATATAAATAGTCATAGAGAGTCTTGACAAGAAGTTGATTCTCACAAAGAATTCAAGTGATCTTCTCAACAAATTTCTAGTATACGGGCTTTTAATGAGTTGTCGATTCGAAGCATCAAAACCAAGCAAGGGGAAAGGAGACACGATCTAAACGCGAGTAATCTTGATGAGCTTAATTCTTCTAAGTGATTGAAGATATCCCGGAAGACAAATGTTATTACAGAGAGAAACTCAAGGTTTGACTCATGGCGAGTAAACTTGATGAACTTAACTCTTCTAAGTGATTGAAGATATTCCGGAAAACAAATGTCATGACCGCAGAGAAACTCAAGGTTTTACTCATCAAGGCGTTTAGTGTTCTTATTCCAACTATGTGGGGAAGAGATGTTAGAAAGTTTCAAGATAAAGAGGTACACAAGTACGACATATTCGGGGAGATAAATGTGTAACATGAGGAGGTGTTATCGATTATTCTCTCGTTGGGAATGTGTGTACTTGGATTCTTGGGCTTCATACACATTCATCGTGACGAAAGATGTGAACATAGGGAGGTGTTCTTCATTACCCTCATGATGTGTATTCGGAGAGTTCTTTGATATTGGTGTACTTGGTTCTTGAGCTTCATACACGTTCATCGGGGAAGAAAAATGTGAACATGGGAAGGTGTTCTTCATTCCCTCATGAAGTGTATTCGGGAGAGTTTTTGAGCATTATACTAAGAGACCGACTACATCAACTCAACTATTTGGGAAGTGTTCTCTTGACACCTTTTGGAATGTATTGCGTCGAATTCAGGTGGTTATGAAATTTGAGAAGATTATTTATGAGTGGGATGATACGTTGCTATTCTTCTTGATGATATAACCCGAATGGAGATCCTTGATTATCGTTCTTAAATGGAGCAACGGATTTTATGATAGTGGTGTGCTTATCATGCACTGGCTAAGGCAAGCTTGAAATAGAGCTTGAATCGCTCATCTTATGGATTTTCGGTTTGGGGAAGTCGCCAAAGTCTCTCTTCGATGGTTCAATTTCTTTCTTCAATGCAAGAGCCTCGGAAGCTTTGGTGGTGAATGTTTAAGAGATGATGACTTCTATCTTCTACAACGAGGTTTCGATATTCTTATCTTGGTACTCGTATCATCATCCTCTTAACTATATCATCTATTCTATCCTTGTATATATTTATTCAAAAACAAAATACAAAAATATAAAACCAAAGAAACAAAATAGAAAATATATATATCCAAGAAAAGAAAATAGAAAATATAAAATCAACAAAACCCATAAAAATCGTAAAATTTTGAAAAGTCCAAAATATGTTTTCTCAAGACATGTCTTCGGTATCGATAATATCTACGGTCTTAGAAATGTCATTCAATAATGGCACGGGATTTTAGATGAAGTTCGAGTAGGAGGTGTAAATATTCTTTTCCAAAACATGTCTAAAATTATGGCTTACAGTTAATTTAGACTGTAACCCGCTCTTCAAAACTATGGCTTGCTATTATTTCAGATAGCAACCCGCTCTTCGTAAGAAAGGAAAGTGCTACACTTAAACGATTTTCACAAAATTCGTGCACTTATCCTAAAAACAAAATGAGGAAAGTATGTCGAAGGATCATTGCTTCCTACTCAAATATTTTTCCGTCTATAAATTCTTCGAAAAAATATTTGTTGTTTTCTAAAATGGTGGTATATGAGTTGCTTGTAAATCTATCGATTCGAGTTTTGTGAAGATTGAAAACTCAATCAATGACTTCGCGCTTTTAATCTTTTCGTAAAATAAGTCATTGATTGAGGGGAGAATGTTTTCAAATTTATATCATCTAACGGACTTTCTTAATTATCCTACGTGCTTATCTGGAAAAATATAATTGCCTATGTTGAAGGACTAGGTTTCTAGGATATGATTGTTAGGTTTAGATGATTAGAGTTTGAGAAACAGATTATTCCCATACCTGTTATGATCTAATTGATATGTTGAATTGACTTTTATAAGTCGATTGTTGTTTGGGTGATGTCGACCACCATATATCTGTATGTGTGTTCACTGACGTATGCAGATATCATGGATATAAGAATGTTCCCGATCCGGATCCCATAATTGAAGATGATTGGATGCCGAAAGGAAAGGGTAACTATGTCTTGGGTTGACAAATGAAGAAACGGAGCTTAATTGGACTTCTATGGAGAGTTGGCATAAATGCAACGTAAGAGGTCTCACCGCATCGCAGATGGTTTTCTTCTAAGTGATTGAAGAAACGGAGCTTAATTTGACCTCAATTGGCATTCAAAATGCAACGTGAAGAAGAAGTCTCACCGCATCGCCAGATGGTTTTCTTCCAAACCCTACAAAGAACAACAACATAAGCGGCTCAACCACCCAACGAATCTTTGTGCAGGATACCATTTTTAAACAATTTTGAGTAATTGAATTAAATTGTTTTGAAAATGGAAAATGTTGTTTTGAAAATATATTGGACTAAATTTTGAAAATCACGGACTTCATTTTATCAAAATCTAAGTCACTCAATTATCGACTTGGTCATCAATTGAGGGGAGAGTGATTTTAAATTAAATATTTTCAAAACGATATTTCATCTATCAAGTCCGTTTGTACGAAATAAAGTGGTGATCTAAAGATCTAATGTTATGTCATGGTATGATTTTCTTTAAAACTCAAAGATCTTACAAAATGAAATTTTTACTCGTTCTTGTTTGATTGTGAAACTGTTTTATTTTACTTAAAGATCGTTTAAAAACTATCATACCGACACTAACAATCTTTAATGTCTAGAGTTGGTCCTTATCTCATCATTTTCAAAGTTAAATCAAGCCACGCTTTCCCCAAAATGTTTTAAATGATTTAAATCAATTGGGATCACAAATCTCAAAAGGTTTGTAATTTTGATCGGGTAGAGATCGTGATTTAAATCTCAAATCTGTTTTAAATGGAATTGGTTTTAGTCCTTTAAAGGCACTCCCGCCTCCATGTGTCAAACGATTTCAATATACATAATGCACATGTTGAGGAGGAGGATTTATCCAAAACCGGATGAGTATTTAAACAAGGCCACATTTTCTCCCATGTTTTCTAAACCTAATTAAATCACTTGGGATCCAAAATCTCAAAGGGTTTGATATTTTGATCGGGGAGAATTTGTGATTTAATAATGAAATTTGATAAAGGTGATCGTTTTGATTTAATTGTGCGGTCGCTCTCTCATATGTGCTAAACGCTTTCGAATCTCGAAGCACATATTGAGGGGAGCATAACTATCGAGTACAAAAGCTTTTAAATTTTTTAAAAAGTACCTTGATTGAGTTTTCAAATGGTTTTCTTAATGGATTTTGTGATTGTGGATGTGCTTCAAAGAACTCTTGCCTCTATGTGATAAAATGTTTTAAAATATCCTATGCACATATTGAGGGGGAGAATTTTACCAAGAAAATCAAATGGCTTTTTCGTATGAAAATTGTGATCAAAGAAAATATTTCAAAGTCCTCTTGCCTCCATGTGCCAAACAATTTCTAAATCACACGCACATGTTGAGGGGGAGGTTTTCTAAATGATCAAAACTATTAAGGTACAAAATGCTTTGATCTCGTATCACAAGTACCTTGATTGTTTTTCCAAATGATTTTTCAATTGGTTTTAATGAAGAATGAACTGTACCAAAAGACCGACCAATTTACTTTATGCATGGTGTTATAAGGATGGTTAGGTTAGGTATTCGTTCCCACGATCCGCCAGAACCGGAGGGATCTACCCAGGGACAATCCACTAGATAGTGTAGAGTCCTTAGGTATATTGAAAAAAGGAGAAAAGTGAGGAATGGAAAGAGTGCGGTCGAGACCGAGCTAGTAATCGAATAAACCCAACAAGGTTCTAGTTATGAAGTCTCGGTAAGCTTCAAGGGTTGAAGAATGAAAAGAAATGAATGATAAAGGGTGAAAAAATAGCCCTCCATCAATTAAACCTTAGGGCGATGCGGGTTCAATTCATATGCTACCGGTGTTTACTAAGGTAACATCGGTGTTGAAGACAAGACGTCATGGACCCGGACGCCTTGCACTAAAACTTCCCAAGCTACTCAAGTTCCTCTTAAAGGGCTTGTTTCATTCTCACGGGAACCTACATAATCTATCGACTTTCTCTTAGAGATTGTTGATATTGAAGAAGGAGACCTCTCCCTAATCTCCGGCTACAGAACCAAATGTGCACGATTGAGTCTAGAGCCAAGAGATCATCCACAATCTCGTTAGGACACTAAATTCTTGAAGACTTGCTTTTCACACAATATGGAAAGTAAGTATATATTAAGAGTCCCACGATTATCCTTGTGGTATTGCCAGAACATCCGAGTGATATGAAAATATTCACGATGAAGATGGAAATCCTTCTAGAGCCAACATCAAACAAGCTCTTGGTGGGTGACATGTGAGATCTTCTCGTAAGATCAAGCTTGTGACAACTGGATAGAAACAATGGGGCGATTCAATCTTGAATCAACCTTGGTCCAGGAATGGAATTGACGAATGCTTTTGGAAAAACCATTCGATGTGCAAACCTTCTTTTCTCTAGCATGTCGAATGTGTACTTATGTTTTCAAATTCAAAAGGTATCTCTGATTGAAAAATACTTTTAGAAAAACCGTTCGATGTGCGAATCTCTTCTTTTCGCTAGCACGTCGAATGTGTATTCATTCTCTAATACAAAAAGTATTTTGATTGAAAATTGATCTTTCTCATAAAACCTTCGTCGTATTGCAAAACTCTTTCTTCAAGCAATACGCGATTGTTTTTCAAATCATTTTCATCAATCGGTGAATCTCAATTTGTCGGTTCACTCACTCCGTGTTGTCTTCTTTGAGACGTTCGGTTTGAGAACGACTAAACGGTGTGAAACCCCGTCAAGGAGATTCTTAGGAATCCTACCGATCACAGCAAGTACTTGTCTTGATCAACGGGGAACCGTGGGTCGTGTACCTCAATTCAACGAAGTGATCAAAGACACTTTCGTGTGTTTTATTGCTAACTGTTGTTTGCGGTACATTTGACGGTTGCGGTGATCGAATTGAGAGTCAATCCAAAGCCGCATGCTCACAAAGATCCACACTTAATTTGAAGAAATCGACTGGTGCATATCTACATAACTTTGGCTCGATATTTCTATACTATGTTCGTGTTTGCTACGCAAATATCTTGAACCAAAGAAAGCTTCCGCTACTCGATGGAAAGATGTCATGATTCAAAAGTGTGAGCATGTCGGTCCAAAAGTCACAACTTCACATGATGGCAACACAATAAAGGGTGATCCGAGATTTACCGTGGTGATGATCTCAATGAAAGCTCAAGATCATCAAAGATGTGGATCGGTTCAAAGACCTCCACTCAAAGTACAAAACTATGCGGACTTTGAAGAATCGCTACAAAAGCACAAAGATTGCGGAAATGAAGAATTCAAGTCTCGAGCTCAAGAACAAAGTCAAGAATAGAATGCTAGGATTCAAATGTGAAACATGGGGTGACCTCCTTAGGGAGATTGTTAGGAATTAGAAAATTCCATAGGGAAGAGTCGGTCACCCCAAATGTTATCTAGCTTAAGTTAGCTCGCACACTTGTCGTTAGTTACGTTATTTAGTAGTTTATTTATTAGTTTGTAGCGTAGTATAGCTTAGTGCAACACCGTTGAGGAAGGACGGTCTTTACCCACCGTATCCCCGATCCACGGGCCGATAGGAGGTCGATTTCATGTAACTATAAATACCCTTCCATCCATGGAAGGGTGGTGCTCTCATTCAATCTAATATTCCATACTTTGTCTAAACCTCTAGCAAGAACACCCTCTCTCTCTACTAGCTCTCTAACTATGGCAAACATGTATTTTGATCATCCAAGACCACCCGAATCATCAACACAATAAAATAACGATCCTACATAAATAGTTTTAGTATTTTTAAACATTTAATTAGTGTAAAATCTTATTTAATTCATAATAAAAAATATAAAAGTCTAAAAAATATAAATCTTTTTTTCTAAAATTTTCTTTTATCATATAGTACGTAATAAAATTGTTTTTACACTTATAGGACTTTTATTTCATAAATTTTACGTTTTTGCTTACGCACTCGCGTAATTTTTATAAATAACTTACGTTTTCATTTTAAATCACGTTTTTAGATAATTTAAGTTTACGTTTTAGTTAAAATAGTTTATTTAAGATATTTTGTTTTATAAAATCACAAAAACATCATTGTAAAAATAGTGATAGCATTTATTTAATATATTTTTACTTTTTAATTTCTTTAATTTGCATTTAAGTCGCTGTAACTTATTAATCTTTTCTTTAGGTATAATTATCCATCCAAATCCTTACTGATCACTATCCTTAGTGATTATTCGACATCTGTCTGTGTGAAACACCAATTCATCCTCCGTGGGACTTAACGACCCAGGAATCCACTATATTCCTCTGATTTTAATTGCATTAGTGTTTGAACTGTTTTAAGTTTCTTACGGTTAGCCATTCACAAGTGGCTAGCTTGTGTGAGATAACTTGACGGTTTTGCACCAATCAACATCACTTTTCAATCCAAAAACAACCCAACCAAGATGATTCAAGCTTACCAAATGAAAACCTAAACACTTGTGATGATTCTAAACATAAAAGTACTAACAAAATCCAAGCTTTAACACAAGAAATCAACCAAATGATGCACAAACCACTAAACTTTTTCAAACTCAAAACCACCTAAAACCACTAGAAATCCAAAGATGTGCAAGATATGATCTAACCATGGCTCTTGATACCAATTGTAGGATATTGGATTTCACATACACATCATAACACAATCAAACATAGGCGATAGAAGATGAGTTTTAGAGAGAAAGTTAGAGGTTTAGGAACTTTAGTGAGAGAAAGAAAATCTTATTATGAGCTCCAACTCTCTACCTTGGAAGGTAGAGAGTATTTATAGTCTTACAACAAACGCCACTCAACGGGCATGGATCGGGCATACAAGGGTAAAGACCCGTCCGTCCTCCACAGTGTTACTTAACTAAATACTACTTAACTTAAAAGAACTACGACTACGAGCTTTCTAACGATTACATATACTTGAGGTGACCGACTCTTTAATACCTGGAATTTCTAATTCCTAACAGAATCCCTATGTGGCGAATCTACTTCTACCAATATATCAAGCATCCAAATTTCAACCACACATCATCTCGAGCCTCAACGTAATATTCATAATTTTCAAGCCCCTCAGTCCCTGCATAAATATAGCTATAAGAAATCACTAAAACAGTATAAGGTTTCATTTGTTGGTCATATTTGCACTAACCTTTCATGACAGAATTGAAATTATATGTTCTTGTTCTTTGACTTCCAACCTTTTCATGCAAACCATTATATAAAGTTCCAGTTGAGCAATCTGCAACCAAACCATATTTTAAAATCAAAATCGCATGTAATCTCAGCTCATGAAACACAAGGCGTACCTTTTAAACAATCCAACTTAGGCTGGCGATGGATGGTTGAAAGTGCATATTTAAAGTTGTCAAGTGTTATTAAACCTATCAAGGCAGGAAGTGTATCCAGAACTTAGAAAGCTACTATAAAGACAATTATAAAATCACAATACATCAGTTATAGTCTTATGTATCCAAAACTTAGAAAGCTACTATTACATTCCTGAGTTGTGGCCTTGTGGGTGATAAAACTGAGCTAATTTGGCTCTATTTGTTAAAATAGGAGACATTCTAAATGATAGCGTTGAATGATTGATGAGTGTGCAAATACTCATCATTTTTATCTACCGCTTAGAATGCCAAAACATCCGAAAACACTCGAAATGCATCAAAATGATAAAAATATCACAAATAAGTGTTTTATGTGTTTCAAATTCAAAAATACCAAAATCGATGAAAACGTATCAAGTTTGCATAATTGGCGCTTTAGTCCCCAAGTTTCAAAAGTTGTCAAAAGCCCCGGTAAATCAAAATAAAGAAAAATATCATTTAAAGTCCCTAGGGATTCATGAGTTGTCAAAATTGGTCCTTGAAATTTAAAATTGCAAAATGACAACCTAGGTCCCTAAAGTTTGAAAATTGTCATAAAAGGTCCTTGGATATTTAAAAATGGAAAATAATCAAAAATTGGTCCTTGTACTATTCATAAATGGCAGGATAGGTCCTTGTGTGAACTTTGGAATGTTGGCAGTTTTGGTCCCTAAAAATCCGAAATTACATGAATGGTCCTTGTATATAAGCTTAAACCAAATGGCCCTTTTTATTATTTACCCCAGCCAAACCAAAAGAACCCCCTGTCATAAACCTGTGAACCCCCCTAATTTGACCCCTTCCCTTATTAATAAAACCACGGTCAAAAAGTCAAATCCCGTTCACTGTTCATCCTCCTCTCTCACAATCCCCGCCAAAACCGAAACCAGAGTGGTTTCTCACCACTTGCTTCTTCCACCTTTACACCTGTTATCCAGCTGTTTAACCACTCCCCTCCACCTCTACATCCTCCCAAAATTCTTTAAATGCAAAAACCTGCTCAAATAGACTTTTGGCGCCAAAACTCCACATGGGAGAATATGATGATTTGGAAGGATCCAATGGCTGAGATGAGGTGGGAAAGTCTCAGAGATGTCGACGAAGCTCAATGAGATCATTATAAACAAGAGATGAAGCAATGAGAAGAGTAACTAGTGTAATTTAATTTTACTTATGTCGTTTTAAATATTTTAAGTTTTCCAGTGTATTTCAAAGCTTTCAAGCTCCTTGTTAAGTTATCTCAGTGTAATAAAAACTTGTTTTTCAGTTTCAATTTCAGCTCTTGTATACGAATTCAGTTTATGCATATTTCCTTGTTCAAATTCTCAAAATAATCAAGTGTTGTTATTAGTAGTTTCTAAGGATTTTAAAGCTCATATAAGCTCCTTATAAAGCTCTTATAAGCTTTTAGAAATCTTAAAATCCAGTTTAGAGTTGAAATTCAAAAATACAAGAAAAATACTAAAAAATAGTTAGAAAATAAAAATCATGGAGAAGATGCCGAGGTTGAAGCGGGGTGATTCTTGGATTATCCTTGGGTTAGAGGCTTAGTGGTAAGCCTATAGGAGTGGTCCTCGCCTCGGTTCTCGCTTTTGAGCATAAACATAATTTGTAAGCCATTTCTTTAAAAGTTGCATTTCTAGTATTAGTATTTAACCCTTGTTAATTCTAGCTTAATCCTGTCTAAATATAGTTAATATCAGTTAATCAATAGGTTACTTGGCTTAAAAACTTGTTTTAGTGCTAAAAGCTTCAAATCAATCCACTAAAGGGGTGTTTGGATTTGTTGTTATCACTGTGTTTAAGGTTGTTCATGCCATTGTTCTTGTTTGATGCATGTTATATTAGGTCATAGCAGCTCAGTGTAGTCATTAAAACCAGTGCTTATTAGTAAAAAGTCAAATTTAGCTTTAAAATCTCTTAAATGCATAACTGTTAAGAATTAAATTTACATAATCATAATTCTAGCTTTAAAAGTTGTTTATATAGCCTAAATCAGTCTCATAGTAGCTTAATACATCAAATTAGATCATCTAGGATCATTAGAATCTCATAAAAGTCAAACTGTTTCATAATTTAAAAAAGTCAAAATTTTCTTAATAGCAGTTTTTGAATAAACTTAAGGATTTTAGTGTGCTCTTAATATTAAGATTTAGCCTATAATCTTTTGGGATATTAGAATTTTGTTGCTTATCTTTACTAGAAAAATTTTAGTTTATATCTATTTACCTTATAAAGTGCTTATTTCTTAGCTTGTTTTAAACACCTTTCTAGAAAAGTGCCATGTGCACAGTTTTACCAGCTTTTTCAAAAGCTTCTCACAAGCTTATTAGTGTAATCCAAACTTTGTAATTTAGCTTTTTGGAAAGCCAATCTACCCATATCATAGGCTCAGTGTTTATTTTTCACTTTGCAGCTTATCTAATAAGCCTGCTAGTGGCTTTTTGTTTTGTCCATTTCATATAGTACAATGTCCACTCAGTGTTTACAAGCTTTTGCATAAGCTCCTCATAAGCTCACTAGTGGATCCCACAGTGAGAACTTTAGCTTTTTGGAAAGCTTAGTTGGTTAACTTGCTAGTTCAATTGTTCCTTTTCATTTCCTAGCTTATTAAAGTGCTTAAAAATAAGCTTAAAAGTACCTAGAAATCTAAAAGGTATCCTGTGCATCAGTCTAAGCTTGTGCTTATTTGGAATTTGTTAAGTGCTTATTTCTAATTCATTGAGCTTCTTCAGTTATAACATTAGCTTATTGTAATTTGCTTAGCTTATTTTCATTTTACTTGTGCTTATTGATTAGCTTATTAGCCATTTGGCTAATCCTTGTGCTTATTCCATCTTATTTCCCACTGTTAAGTAATCATAAGCTTATTCTGAGCTTATTAGTGGTTTTGTAAAAGTTTTAGTTTTAACATTTGCTTATTTCATCGCGCTTAATTAGTTTCAAAAGAAAAATCCAAAAGAAAATAAAAATAAAAACCGGTCTTTGGGATTCAACCACAGCCACCCAACAAGACACACACACGCTACCGAGTTGCCACTTGGGTCTTTGACTGGTTATCCTTTGCATTATTTATTCCTTAGCCCTTGTTTTCTATTTTAGCTTATACGAGTTCATTAGCTTATTTACAGCTTATTAAAACAAGCTTTCACACCTTTTATATTTTTCTTAGCTTTGTATTGTTATAAAGTATTTTATAAAAAGTTTAAATTTACTTAATAGTTTTAGTATTTTTAATCATTTAATTAGTTTAAAATAGAATTTAATTCATAATAAAAAATATAAAAGTCAAAAAAATATAAATCTTTTTTCTAAAATTTTCTTTTGTCATATAGTAAGTAAGAAAATTGTTTTTACATTCGTAGGACTTTTATTTTACAAATTTTACGTTTTTTCTTGCGCACTCGCGTAATTTTTATATATAACGCACGTTTTCATTCTAGGTCACGTTTTTAGATAATTTAGGTTTACGCTTTAATTAAAATAGTCTATTTAAGTTATTTTGTTTTATAAATCAAGAAAATCCAATTTTAAAAATAGTGATAGCGTTTATTTAATATAATTTAGCCTTTTAATTTTCTTTAATTTGCATTTAAGCCCCTGTAATTTACAAACTTTTTCCTTTAGGTATAAATATTCCAAATCACAAACCTTTTCCCATCCAAAATCCTTACTGATCACTATCCTTAGTAATTATTCTACGTCTGAACGTGTTCAAACACCATTAATCCTCCGTGGGACTTAACGACCTAGGGAAACACTATATTCCTCTGATCTTAATTGTATTGGTTTTAGACTGTTTGAATTTTATTACGGTTGACCATTCACAAGTGGTTGACTTGTGTAATAAACTTGACGGTTGGGATCCAATCAATGATACCATCTATTACTGTTAAAACATAGTACAAAGTTTCTTTTTCAGCCTACAGGTCCATGTCACGTGCTGTTTCGGAACTGAGTTTTTTCCACATCCCAACACATAATACTTATTAATATTCGCAATAATAATGGGGCAAAGTAGCACTGGAGATACCAAGAACACAGTGAACTAAAATAGCAGCCAAGTGTATGTTCAAACTACATACACTTTTTACTATCAATTATAGACATACATATACCATCAAATTGACATTGCTTACATAGTTAGAGGTTCAGAGAACAAGTTGAACCAAACCAGAACCAAGTAAGTTCGATTCTATCAGCACAGCAATAACCATAACCAAACTAGCTTTCTTTTTCTGTTTGTAAACTTCTACAACGATGTAACTCTCTTTAAAACTAATAACACAAACGAGAGCAATAAGAATGTAGTAACTATGCTATTACTATCTAATGACCCAAATTCCACAAATGCAAAACACCTAACATGTCATGTTGCCTCAAGTCCTGTAAGCATTGTTGATCACAGAAAAGCACTAATCAGGTCTACCATATAAATCGAAAATCAAGCATATAATAAGCACAAAAAACCAGCAATTCAAAAGTTTCTATCTAGCTACCAATAGCCTTTGGTCCTATCAAGTCAAACCTCTTTAAGACTTGCATTTGAATATGAAAAAGAACATGGACACTTGCAACATACTAATGTAGCACAAAATCTATCGTAGCCGGCTATATGTAATAAAAATCTTTAGCTTCATTACCTTGTTTCCACTAGCATTTGCTTCAACTTTTGATGACTTGGGTTCACCATCCCTTATGTTGACTTCTCCTAGCATTTATCGTTCTTTGTTCCTATACAATCGGATCAAGGCATATAATCTGAAACAACACATTAAACAAACATAAGTGGAGAGACAAATAAAGAAAATGTGCCCACCAACATATTTAGTTTAAATATTAGCTAATGAGTTTAAATTTCATTTACCTTGTTTTCCTTGGTTTTGCGCCAACTTTTAACGACTTGGGTTCACTTGTCCCTTCATTATTCCGACTTCTACCAAGATTCATAGTTACGTGTTCCTATATATATCACAACACCAAGATTAGCAATAATAAACACCAAAAGCAATATAATAATCAAATAATATTAAGTGGCGGTTGTAACTAAACACCGTTCTGAAGATTAACCAAACGGCCCGCCTTTGTTGCAAAGAAGAAGCCAAAATGATAGAAATACACAAAAACCATTTAAAAGTTTCAAGTCTTGTAGTTGTAACTTAATAACTACTTGACACGGACCGACAAAACCGACAAGGCGCTAGTGTTTAGAAGTTTTTCGAGACACTCAAGTCTAGACGAACCGCACCTCAACAGAAGCTATATAGTTACGACGAGCTACAAAAATTAGACCTAACGTAACATTGCGGCAAATAAATTGTCACAATTCTCAATTTCGGTCATTTCTCAAACTCCATATTCATCATTTCATATCAATTTATGCATGGTTTTGCATTTTCATTAAACGTTTATTTCTTATTAAATAAACGCTATCGCGTAATTAATTATTTTGAACATTTGATCCGTTACTTCCAAAAATTATCACAATATATTTTTATACTCATATTAAGTTTATAAAATATTATTATTAGTTTACCAGTGTTTTAAATTTATTTCAGATATAAATTGTTATATTTATATAATTACGACGGTTTCGTAAATTCAACTCGATAATTATTTATTCACTCAATACTTACGAGAAATGTATTTTTATAATTTTTATGACTTCAATACATTTTATTTTATCCCGTTAAAATTTATTTTTAACTAACGCTACCCTAAATACTTAAATAAATACACAAGTTACCATCTATCCCTAAATAACTATACATTACTAAACTATCTATACTTTATATTATACAAAGTAAGTGTTTTAAATTTTCTTCTCATGTTAGTCGACCAACATGGTGACTCAACACAAAGTTTGCAAAATATCTACTACTTATATCTTATAATACTCATCAAATAAAACATACTTGCAATAATTTCAAAGTGTAAACTCAAAACCATATCTTTCTCTCTCAAGAAGAACCGCCATCCAAGAGACCAAGATGTAATCCATCAAAAATTTTCTAGTCAATTTATTTACAATCTAGTTACACTCTTGTATAGGTTTTGAAATAAAACCTAGGGTGTTTTAGGATTTAACCTTAGTTCTTATCACCTCATCAAGTAATTAGTAAGCATCTCATACTTATCATCATCTTTCATATTCATTTTCATGTTCATTTTATCATGCTCAAGTAAAACAAGCAAGTTATGTGATGTCTATACCACTTTTTAAGGTTTTTAAGTGTTATATACATATAATCCATCCTATAATTACTCCTTGTTATATATTATTTTTGGTGATGTCTAGGAACCCATGACACCCTAAGAAGGTGTATGGTAGGATTAGAATAGCTCGAGTTGTTTTGAATGGGTTAGAATAGGTTTGGCGAGAAAAACTCATTTCGACAAGTTTGCAAAATGGTGCATCCTTATTTTAAAAATCGGAAAATCCGACAGTAGGTAAAAATTTTGGCCTAGATATTTAGAAAATACACTTTAAAAGGAAAACGTGTCCGCTTGAACGGATTAAAACGAGCTATAACGAAGAAGTTATGAATTTTTCAAGTTGGTGACGAAAACTATAATTTTACGGAAGTTTCAAAGATGTATTGTTTGTTTTGTACGAGTCAAAAGTGAAGCTTGGGCGTTGTAAATTATGTCGACTTGTCAAAAATATGTTAGTATACTTTGATACAAAGCTAAGGACCTTTAAAACGTAGAAAACGGATTTGTAACGATTAAATTATACACGCTTACAAAAGTTGTCGAACTTTATTATATAAGAAAAACTATTAAATTTCTAATAGGCAAGTTTTACGGCAAAACTAGAGACCAAGTTGAAGGTTGTTTTAACATTGATTTAGAACTTTTATAAAGTGATGTCTTCTAGTAAAAGTAAGTTTGCCAAGTATATTTATCAAAATGTCCGACCGCTTGATTAGCGAGTTGTAATGAATTAATTACGTTTACTTAAACTTTGCCGCAAAACATCCTTAAACTATATTTTGGGACATAAGTACCATACTTAACCTCTATTTTTCTTTATGTTCGAGACCTCTAGGATGGAAACTCATGTACTAAAACTTTGAGATAATGATACAAGCTTCCCAAAACCGTTGAGTTCGCTTCCTAACGCTCGACGGCACCATTTTAAGACTAGCTTTTAGAGGCCGTTTTGTCACTTTCATGGAAATTTCAACGACATTATCTTACTTACGAAAAGTTATATTCTCTTAATAAATCACTAAATGATTATCGAGGATATCATTTCGACGTAAATCTTGATAAAGTGTTTTGTAACTTGACAAGAGGTCATAAATATATATTTCGACGATAAACTTTATTTTCCAAAAGGTACAAGTGGTATGGATATCATATGAGTTTGCATGCACGACATTGTTTCATGAATTACATTAGAGCATATCATTCATTATAGGTCGCGGTTAGACTGCTATGCCTCATTTCGTGCATCCGCTTTGTCATCATAACTATTGCAACAGTGAGTTCAGTAGTCCCACTTTTACTCGCTTAATTGTTTTATAAACTCTTCTGGGAGATACATGCTCAACTACTTGCTTTTACTTTACATCTATATGAACTTAAATATCTTTTGTTTCACTACTTATGCTAGTAAGTAGATTGTGCCCGAACTAAATTGATCACTATGTTATGAACACTATTAATTGAAACACTTTCCTTGATTTTGAACCTTTCGACATGTATTTGAGCTCTTTCAAATTGATTCGAACCCTTTAACATATAAGTGAACACTTTGGACTTGATATGAACTTTTGACATATAGTTGATCTCTTTTAACTTGTACAAGGACCCTTTTGATATATTTTAAACTTGTTTGACGTGATTTTGAACGCTCGACTATCTTGAACCTTTTGATATTATTCGAACTCTTTGACCGTTTCGAACTTTTGAACTCGACTTAAATCTTTGAACTTAATTACTAACTTTGAACGGAACTCTTGAACTTAAATACAAACTTATGACTTGTTTGAACTTATTGAACCGTACTTGTTATGACCTTTACCTAAAGTCTCCCATGATCGAGCATCACTATAAAGTCTCCCTTGTTCGAGCATCCCTATAAAGTCTCCCATGTTCGAGCATCACTATAAAGTCTCCTTTGTTCGAGCAATCTTAAAGCCTCCCGGTCCGGAGTGTAATGTCTCACTATGTTACGGAGCTGTTCAATCTAAAGTCTCCCATGTTCGAGCAAAGCAAATTCTCCCATGTTCGAGTGTTCTTAATTGTATATAATAGTTGTATGATGTACCGTTCAGACATTCGCATTGTTAGTCTCCTATTAGTAGGTAGTATGGATACGCTATTAGAGGTCGGCCAACCTCTCGTCCACTATGTTACGGACGCATATTATTTATTCTAGAGCTTTGCACGCATACATTATTATATACGTGGTTCTATATTGTGAACTATTATGACATCGCATACCTCGGACTATTAGACACACTATATTTTGTGCAATGGGTTGTGAACACATAGGTTGCAAGTTTTGTATGGGCGGAACTTGAACCGAGTGGATTCACAATGCCTTTGCTTTGAGAACTCATTTGACCTCGTGTGCTTGAACATAAACTAGACATACTACTTTTGGCGTTGGATTGTGAACACACAGTTGCAAGTTTTGTATGGGCGAACTTGGGCCGAGTGGATTTACAATGCCTTTGCTTTGTGGACTATTCTAAATGACCAAAACTTTGCCTTTGCCGCATGAACGCTCTTTAAAGGCTTTATAATTCAACCAAACTCTATGAACTCACTCAACCATTGTGTTGACACTTTTAGCATGTTTTATCTCGGTATCTAAGGCATTCACTTCATGGCATGCATGTGGACTTATCATAGAGTCGCGGTGTCGACGCTGCCTCACCTATATTTTATGCACTTAACTATCGCTTGATTGTAACAAACTCGCTTTTGATATATTGGAAATCTTTTGGAACCTAATCTTTGTAAACTTTGATTATTTTAATGAATCAAACGATATTTTCAAACGACACTTTAGGTCGCTCGATATAACTGTAACTTTGATGCTATGATGCCCTCCCAAGGTATTCCATTCATTGAAATGTAATTTGGGGTGTGACATAAATGCCGACTACTTGTTTTCAAGTATACATATCATATTCTCAAGTACTAACCATAAACTAGCAACCAATTCCAAGACGCATAAAATGCCCCATGCATAACTAAAAAGCTATATCGATAACTAATAGTGAAATGGATCCTTAATTGATTCATTTTACAATCAAACGTCCATAGAAAACTAGAAAGAGATCGTGATATCAAACAAACCTGAGTTTCGTGTTTTCAAATTGCATCACAACTAATATCATAAACAACGACATTACTACGGAACTAAGATCGAAAAACAAATAAGTAGGCCTATAGTAGGAAAAGTAATGTCGATCGAAAATTAATCCAACCAATGTTTACAATCATGTGATATCGGTTTCTTATTTCGCTTAAATGGGTCAAGCACCGGTTACTGTTTAACCACCTCAGTACCATGTAATGATGGTTATTTATCGTCTACAAAGACTTGGCATACATGTGTCTTTGCTGTGTGTTGTATAGAAAAAACAATAAGCAACATCACGCTTTGGTCTCCGCAGCTGACCAGTAAGTTGGCGAGTGATGGTCTTATCTTCTGTTGTGGCAAATACACAATGGATTATGGTCCCGAGTGGAATACATCTATATTACTCATTTAAATTCTATAGCGGCAGCGCACTGAGGGATTACAACAGATGGTCTAGGCACAAACAACAAATGTTCTAGACACACACCGATGGTCTAGAGCGTGCATAAGCGGACAATCTTATAACTGTGCAACCGGTAGTCTTTTTCGGTAACTTTAACGCAAATAGATGCAAAGAATATCATTGACATGAAGAATATAGCAGCAGTCTATATAATCCATCATTCCAAACAATCTATTACGGTGGGTTCACTTAATATCCTAGGGGGATTGGATGTTTACTTGTGAGGACTGATAACTCGTTGCGACATTGTACAAAGATCCTAATGTACGAGTATACTAATGGCATTGCAACAAGTATTTCTCCTTAATCCAAAAAATATCTATGTAACATTTCATATCTCGTTATAACTTAGAGCTAAAACTTATGCCACTTAACAGCGTTATAGTGCAATATTTTCGTCACTTAGCTAAATTCAAAAGCAAAAGCTTACACATCAAGTCATCAAATCACTACACCTAACAAATTCTTTAAATAAACAAAAATTAGGTCAAAATCAAAATAAGCAAACAAAAACTTACTTCGACAAAATAAGCACAGTATATGCCATAAACCTCATCAAAATTAGGTCAAAGTCAATTTCGATTTAAGTAACCTAAATCCGGATCCAATAAACTTAAGCATATTAGCTCAAATAAGCAATCAAATAAGCAAATCAAACACAAACAACTATGATTTATTCAAGAATATAATTTTTTTTTGAATAAGTAATAATTAGATAAAATTATTTCTTAATAATTAGGGATTAGAGATAAGAGATAACCTCCGAAAAATTTAGGGCAAAATATTTAGATCCGCCATAGCTGAATGGTGTGTGTTTTTAGTGTGTGAAGTTGGGGAGAAGAAGAACGGTTTTGAGTGTGTGAAATTAGAATGAAATATTTAGATCCGCGTGTTTTATTTCGGGTCGGGTTGCGTGAAATTAGATCTGCGCCTTTTTTAACTTTCTTTTTTAAACAATTCACCCAACTGATTTTTTTCCCTTGGCTATTGGTTTGATACGTAGTGGATTTAAAACTTGATTTTTTGGCTTTTTTTTTACCAATACTTTTTTTTTTTTTTTTTTTTAAACATGAAAAGGTGAAAAGTTACCCTAATAAGTTATTATTCATTTACTTGTGATCAATATATTAATTAATAAGATAGCATAAAGAAAATTACGTAAATAATTGCAATAGTCAATTTAGTGACAAACTTTTTCGTGACTAGCAATCCAAAGATGAGTGGCGAAAATTTCATGACTAAGAACCGTAACAAGAAATGAGTTACACAAAGGATTTATCAAGACTTGACTCGATGATCGATACTTTCGTCACTAACATGTATGTTAATGACAACTTATTACTTATTCATTAAATATATGCAGTGACGAGATATAGTGACGACAATTCTATATCGTCACTAAATTGTCTTTTTAGTGACGAAAAATATAGGTCGTCATTAAATTCTCGTCACTATAGCTCATTTTTTTTGTAGTGCGTTAGGCGTTGCAAGTGCTCTTACGTACCATCTTTACACAATACTTGTTAAAGTAATAATCATTCAAAAGGGGTTAAATAAGTGTGTAGTAAATACTCCAAAAGCCACCAAGTTGTTTCAAATGTCATTTGAAGGGATTAAACTAGAGCAAGACGTTAAAATGATTTCGATAAGTTGACAACACCAAAATCTCAGTTGGAAAATTACTAAATATAATGTGCTTTTGTAAACGAAGATGAAAGCTCACAAAACCAACGAAAAAAGACTGTAACATGGACCTTTCGATGTATTCTTTTACTAGACTATACACTCGTGAACTTCCTGGGTTACATATATGAGTTGAAAAATCTAGTTAAAAAGGGCATGTAGAAAAATTGGTCAAACTTTTAATAAATTCACAAAAGCTTTACAAACTCGTAAAAAAAAAAAAAAAAAAAAAAAAAAACACTTTAAATCATGTGGACTCGACTAGATCATTCCACCCTTTTGGGTCATCACTGAAAGCCTAGCCAAGCCCAAGATGATCGGCCCATTCCAAATGCTATGTTAGAACTTTATCTGCCTTAATTAATCGGTTTATTAAGTAACGAATCATCAATATTGATGTGGAATTTTCAAATACTTACTCTTATTTTAGTGCTTACCAAGGGACAAATCCTCACCATCCATTTAGTTTAATCTAATAGTGGGGATAAACCTAAGATTTAATATTGAAACCTAAGTCCATGTTTTTTTTCTCCTTTTTCTTGTCTTTCTTATTTATTAACATTTTTTTTTTCCTAATTCACGTTTTATTTTAAATCATGTTTTTTTTTTTTTTTTTTTTTAATTCATGTTTTTTATTCAAGTTTTTTTTCGCTTTCATACTTTTTCATCCGTATTCATACGTTTTGTTCGTTTTATACGTTTTCGTCCGTGTTCATATATTTTCGCCCTTTTTTCGTTTTAAATCGATTTCATCCGTTTGCACGTTTACATCCGCTTTGGACGTTTTAAATCCGTTGCGTATGTTTTCATACGTTTATATACGCTTTCGCTTTTAGACGCTTTTGTCCGTTTCGTCCATTTTAGACATTTTAAATACGCTTTCGAACGCTTTCATCCGCTTTTATACGCCGCCGCTTTCATACGTTTTCATCTGCGCTCTTACGCCGCCCGTTTACGTCCGTTTTCATCGTTTCGTCTTTTCTTACCTTTTCGTTTGTTTTCACACGTTTTGTCCATTTTCTTACGTTTCGTTCGTTTCATACGTTTTTGTTTTGTCCATTTCTTTCGTTTTCGTCCATTTTACATACGCCGCAGACGTGTTTTATGCTTTCATCGTTTCGTATGTTTCTTACATTTTCGTCCGCTTTCTTATGTTTTCACCATTTCATACGTTTTGTCTGCTTTTTAGCTTTTCATGTATTTTCGTCCGTTTTTAGACGCCGTCAGATTTTACGTTTTCATGTATTTTCGTCTGCTTTATACATTTTGTCCGTTTTCATCGTTGCCATCCGTTTTTACGTTTTCATCCATTTTAAACGTTTTGTCGTGCATTTCGAGCGTTTTCGCGTTTTCATACATTTTCATCCGTTTTTATACGGTTTTGTCTGTTTTATACGTTTTTGTCCGTTTTCAAACGTTTTTGTCCGTTTTCATATGCTTTTATACGTTTTTTATTCGATTTAATACCTTTTTTTCCGTTTCAGACTTTTTCATTTTGATATTTGTAAGTGACACTTGTTTATCTCTTGTGATATAACACTGTAAGGAAGATGAAAAGTATTACATTCTTCATCATGTATGTGTTATCAGTTGTGATACTCAACTAAGAATGTGATGGTTAGAAGATTTTGTGTTTATGATATTATGAAATATTAAAAGTTGTTCAACTAAAAACAAGAGATGTTATGATACTTTTGTTAGACTTGTGGTGGATTTTCTATTTAATAGATACATTGTGCATGTTTCGATGGGTTTTATAGCGAGTTTGAAAATATCTATGGTTGAATCAACAAACTAAATAAGCTATGGTTGAAGATAACATATCTTTATAAACAAACTGAGGAAGCTCAAACACTTGTGATATCACACGTGATATCATGTGTGATAACACCGTTAATATCACCTGTGATATCATGTGTGATATTACCGGTGATACCATGTGTGATATCATAGTTTATATCACTTGTGATATCATGTGATATCACAGGTCTTTGAGCTTACTCAGTTTGTTTATAAAGATGTGTGCTTTCTTCAACCATAACTTCTTTAGTTTGCTGATTTAACCATAAATATTTTTAAATTCCGCTATAAAACCTACCGAAACATGCACAATGTATCCATTAAATAGAAAAAATCACCACAAGTCTAACAAAAGTTTCATAACATCTATTGTTTTCAGTTAAACACCTTTTCTAATATTTCATATTATCATAAAACACAAAAATCTTCCTAAATATTTTCAAAAACACAAATAAGAAAAATAAACAGAATCATCACATTAATATAATAAGTGATGTTTATTTTCATTTCTTTCATATATACTTGGTAAAATACTAAATTCTTATCACATTTGGTATGAATTTAATATTTCACATTCTTAGTTGAGTATCACAACTGATAACATATATATGATGAAGAGTGTAATACTCTTTATTTTTCTTACAGTGTTATATCACAAGAGATAAATAAGTGTCACTTAAAATATCAAAATGAATAAAAAGGAAGCAAACTATGAAAATAGAGACTTGACATATTCTCAAAATCAAACAAGTGTTGCATTAAATTAGCATTTTTGAACAAAATAATAATTCACCTAAAGAGACTTTAACCGCTTTTATTTCTACTAAGAGTATAATATCACAAGTGATAGATAACATTGGTTGCATTAAAAAATATGCGCTTGTCAATTGCGATGAAAGGCATAAAACTATCTTAGAATCGAAAATTATAAAATATTAAAAACACATAGGTGATAATATATAAAAATATACAGAAGCAATGAAATATTTGGTGATATTAAAGGTTAAAAACATATTTGTTTGTTTATGAAATATCACAAGTGATATTACACATTAACTTTTTATAATAAAATATCACAATTGATATTAGACATGTAATATAATTAAGTTTAATAATAAGCATGAAAACACATGAAAATAGACAGAAAACGATAAAACCGCAAAAACGGACAAAAACATATAAAACGAATGAAAAGCGTATAAAAGCGGAAAAAAGCGTCGAAACGGACGAAAATATAAAATGGATGAAAATGGACGAAAACGATGAAAAAGCAGGCGAAATCGTCTAAAACAGATGAAAACGCTCTAAAATGGATGAAACGTAAAAAAGCGAAAGCGATATAAACCTATGAAAACGGACAAAACGTGAAAACACACGAAACGTGTTAAAACGGACGAAAATGTATTTAAAAGGTATGAAATGGATGAAACGTAAGAAGCGAACGAAAACATAGGAAAACGGACGAAAAATGTAAGAAAACAGAAAGCGGACGAAAACGGATAAAATCGAAGAAAACGGACGAAAACGTATGAAAGCGGACGAAAGCGTATGAAAACGGACGAAACGTAAGAAAAGGACAAAACGTAAGAAAGCGGACAAAAACGTAAGAAAGCGTAAGAAAAGGTAAGAAAATGATTTAAAACGAACAAAAACATAAGAAAATGTATAAAAGCGTATGAAAATGTAAGAAATGACGCGGCGTATGAAATGGACGAAACGTGAAAGCGGACGAAACGTAAGAAACGGACGAAACGTATGTAAACGGACGAAAACGATGAAACGGACAAAACGTAAGAAAGCACGAAACGTAATAAGATCGATGAAAACGGACGAAAACGTATGAAAACGGACGAAAACGTAAGAAAACGACGAAATCGTAAGAAAGCGGACGAAAACGTATGAAAACCGACGGCGTAAAAAGCGAAAACGTAAGAGAACGGACGAAAACGTATGAAAGCGGACGAAAACGTATGAAAATGATTTAAAACATATAAAAGCGTAAAACGGACAAAACGTATAAAACCGATTTAAAAAACGTGTAATTAAAAAAGTGATAAAAAATACAAATAATGAGAAAATAAATAAGAAAAGATAAAAGAAAAGAAAAGATAAGAAAAAACATGGACTTAGGTTTAGACATATAAATCTTAGGTTAATTACCATCATTAGATCAAACTAGATGGAATGTGGACTTATCCTTAAGATGCAAGAATTTTGAGATGCAAAATAAAGTTACTCCAATATTCATTTAGTTTCATGATTTAACGCGACTAAAAAGGTAAAAAATTTTTTTTTTTTTTTTTTTTCGATATAAATTTTTAATTTATGTTTTTATTTTATTATTTTTTTTAATTCACGGTTTTTTAATTCGCGTTTTTTCCTTCGCTTTCGCACATTTTCGTTTGTTTCGTCCGTTTTCATACGTTTTCATCTGTTTTCGTCCGTTTCCATACATTTTCTTCCATTTTTATAAGTTTTCGTCCGTTTTTGTTTTTTTCATACGTTTTCGTCCGTTTTCATCAGTTTTCTTTCGTTTTCGTCCATTTTCATACGTTTTCGTTCGTTTTCAGGCGTGTTTTTACGCTTTCATACGTTTTCGTCCATTTTCATACGTATTTGTTCATTTTCTTACGTTTTTGTCCGTATTCATACGCTTTTGACTATCACAAGTGATATTCTGTGATATTCAGAATATCGAATATCACCTTGTGATATTCTGAATATCACCTTGTTATATTCTCGATATCACCGCGATATTCGTAATATCACTTGTGATTTTTGGATATCACCTTGTGATATTCTGGATATCACTTTTGTGATATTCTGAATATCACTTGTGATTTTCATATTACAAAACATTAGTTGAAAATCACTTGTGATATTCAGAATATCACATTTAGAATATCATTTGTGATATTTAGAAACGTATGAAAACGTTTGAAAATATTTAAAAACGGACGAAAACGTAAGAAAAAAAGACGAATATGTATGAAAACGGACAAAAATGGAAGAAAACATATGAATAATGGACGAAAAAGTAAGAAAATGTATGAAACGGGCGAAAACGTATGAAAGCGGACGAAAATAGATGAAAATGTATGAAACGGACGAAAACATACGAAAGCGGAGAAAAACGAGAACTAAAAAAGCGTGAATAACGTGAATTTTAAAAAAAAACGTGAATTAAAAAAAAAGAAAAAATGTGAATAAAAAGAAGAAAAAAGACAAAAAAAAAAAAAACATGAATTTAGATTTATCTATTAAATTTTAAGTTAATTTCATTATTAGATCAAATTAGATAAATGATGAAGATTTGTCTCTTAACAGAAACCAAAATATAAGTAAGCAAATAAACTTTTCTCAATCTACTTAGCAAGAAAAAAGTCATGTTAGAACTTTATGTGCCTTAATTAATTGGTTTATTTCAACTATCTCCACATTATATATTAAACTATAATATAAAAGTCTACGTAGCAAGAAAAAAGTCATGTTAGAACTTTATTTGCCTTAATTAATTGGTTTATTTCAACTATCTCAACATTATATATTAGACTACTAGCATGGTATCCATGCGTTACGGCGACGAGTATCTTGAAATTAAAATTTTTGGCGCACAATATATTGCTATTATAATTTTATCGTGACAATAACTTTATAAAAAAATAGATTTTTTTCCCTAATATCTTTAAGCAATAGCCTAGTGTTTCATATAAAGTATTAGTGCACCAACGATAATCGCAACCAAAACAAATATTGATAACTCAAAAATCATTTGCCCGACACCCAAGCAACTCGTAGTACTCCGCCAATATAATTTTTTTAAATATTGAATAACGAAAGACAAAAGACAAGAAAAAAAACATGAATTTGTGTTTATCTATTAAATCTTAAGTTATTTCATTATTAGATCAAATTAGATAAATGATGAAGATTTGTCTCTTAACCGAAACCAAAATATCAGTAAGCAAATGAACTTTTCTCAATCTACTTAGCAAGAAAAAAGTCATGTTAGAACTTTATGTGCCTTACTTAATTGGTTTATTTCAACTATCTCCACATTATATATTAAACTATAATATAAAAGTCTACGTAGCAAGAAAAAAGTCATGTTAGAACTTTATTTGCCTTAATTAATTGGTTTATTTCAACTATCTCAACATTATATATTAGACTATTAGCATGGTATCCGTGCGTTACGGCGACGAGTATGCTGAAATTAAAATTTTTGGCGTACAATATATTGCTATTATAATTTTATCGTGACAATAACTTTATAAAAAAATAGATTTTTTGTTGTAATATCTTTAAGCAATAGCCTAGTATTTCATATAAAAGTATTAGTGCACCAACGTATAATCGCAACCAAAACAAATATTGATAACTCAAAAAATCATTTGCCTGATAACCAGTGCAACTCGTAGTACTCCGCCCAATATAATTTTTTTTAACAAACATTACTACAGACCCATTATTGCAAATACCTCTAAATGATACTAAGACTAATGTTGCCATATTTTCTTATTCACCAGCCACTTCTTATCTCCATTCTCTCATCTCAATCTCAATCTCATAAACTCACAAAAGTCACCATCTCATCTTCACTAAATTTTAATACCGAAAATCCCACCACCAAAATCCCCGCGTTCTCAAATCCAAACGACAAATATAAACTTGTCACTCGGGGATTCTCGCTTTCTTGTCTTCATATCGAATACAAACACAATAAGCACCCTTCTATTTCTTATTTTGACCCACGAAAAGGAAAAACAACAATTCATTTGAATCTTGTTTGTGACTCGCAAACCGTAGGTGGTTTCAATTTTGTTTTTCCAAGATCAATGAAGGGTTTGTTGGATCTTTAAGGATCATGAGTATTTCAAACCAAAACCGAGATTTTGTTCTTGTTCTTGTATTTATTATTATTTTTTGTTTAAATTTTTGAGAAAGACGGGGTTTTGTTGTGGTTTGTTGTTGGTTGAAGTCGTAACTATGTAGTTGTTGTTGATCAGATGATGTGTTGTATCATTTAGAATAAACAAAAGTAAATGAAGAATATGTTGTGGCATCCATACACAACTACAAATCATAAAAGTTAGTTTACTTCAAAGAAAAGAAGTGGAGTTGGAGTAGTTATTTTGTACATTTGTGTGTACATTGTGCTTAATGATTTGTATTTATTGGTGAAAGGGTGTATTAATTGTAAGTAAGAAAGATAGTGTTTTAATATGAGAATTATTTGTGCTTAACATACTTGTATATAATGTTTTTTTACTTGTATTTACTTAAAATCTATATTAGAAAATCTTAAAAATTTAATATGAGGGAAATGCTTAAATGCATTATAAGTAGTATAGATAATATAAAAGTCTATGGTATGCATTTAATGAGAAGAGAAACTATCAAAAAAATCAACCATTATTCTCTCACAATAACAAAAACGCTTATACCATATATACGGCTATACGGGTCACATTCTTGGCCTTGATCTCTCGATTTTAACCTTAAGAGCACTCGGTGTTAGACACGACACCCGAGTTAAACCTTTATTTTTCGCGTTAAATGTGCGTTAACTACACCGTGTTCCAACGTTAAGGGTGCGTTAACCTCCCACGTTAACCACTTAACGCAACGTTAAAGCAACATTAAAAAATTAAAAAAATATTAAATAATAAAAATAAAATAAATCACGTACACCCCTCAAACGGTTATATAGCCGCGATTTAAAAATCACTTACACCCTCAACGTTATAAAACGGCTAGTTTGCCTATAAAAATAAAAATTCAAAACCATTTTCCCGCCATTATAAATACCCAATTAACACACAATTTTTTTTCACACTTTCACAACTCAATCTAATCGATCGATACTTCCATTTGCTAAAAAATGTCGGAGGCAACAACAACGATGATTCTTTCTTGAATCTCATCGGTGGGTGGAATAACTCAAACGTGGTTCATCTTCAAACCCAACACGGGTTCATCATCACCCAACATCTCTTTTCCTAACCCACTCACATTGTCGAGCCAAGAACTTTACCTACAACATCAACGATTTCTATATTGGGAACAAAGCCAACAAAACACGCTAACACACCAACTTCCAAAATCTATAATTCTCACAACGCTCACTAACCAAACACATGATGTTCCCAAACACCTACGCTCCTCCAAAGCCCAAAAGTCGTGCTAAACGAAGGCCAAAAATCCAAACACCCCGAACCAATCGATGAGGATTAAGAAATTCCCGACTTCGCTAATACACGCTGGCAAACAAGTGAGGAAAATTACTTGCCATCCGTTATGTAGTCATTACAGAGGATCCGCTTGTCGAGGCGCACAAGCTCGCGATACGTTTTGGCAACGGGTAAAAATGAGTTCAATTGACTCAATTTTCAAAAGCGCAACAAGGATATGATACAAGGCAGTGGAAAACGTTGAACCGTGATTGTTCAAAGTTCAACGGTATTACAAACATTCGAAACGGGAAGAGAAAAGGGGGAAAGTGAGATAGATATCCTCAAACGGGTGAAACAAATGTATCGAACGAGCATTAAAATCTGCGCTGCTTAACAACGAGGAGGCTTGGGAGGTTTTGCGTGGTCATAAGAAATGGGACGCGCCGGATCCGCTTGATTTAACCGACGATGTCCCAAGCCAAACAAACGAGGCTTTGTTTGGTCATGATGAACAACCACGTCCCATGGGCAAAAAGCGTGCTTCGAAGAAAGCCAAATCCGAGAGCACGACAAGTACCGAGGGAGCGAGCACCGGAGGAACGAGCTCGTCAATCCAATTCACGGAGACTATAACAACCGAGTATCGTATAAAACGGGAAACCGCCCAACCGGCGTATCGGGGGGCCCAAGTAAAAGATGAAACGATAACAAGGTTGGAAGAGAGGAAATTCTTGATGATTGACACTGACAGCAAGGATCCAAACGTTGTGGCTTGGATCAATGAAGAAAAGGACCGAATCATAAAAAAATATAACTTGCAACCTCGTCACTAGATTTAATTGTATTTTCGTAATTTCTTTAATGCTGTAGTTTGCTTTGTGTTGTGTGTTTTTTTTTTAATTTCGTTTTTTTTTTTTTTTTTCGTTGTAACTTTTTTTTTTTTTTTTTATTTCAGATTGTAATATGTTTAAGAATTAATGCTATGTTTTTAATAAATTAAGTATTATTTTAGTTTAGGGTTCAATTTGAAATATTTGGGTTAAAGTTGAGTTAAGGTTGAGTTATGATAAGAGCATATGGTGTCTTAACACGTGGTTAAACATTAACTCAATGCCACGTCAGCGCCACATCAGCTTTGACCTTTTCACCTTAACTAAAAAAAAAAACCCATTATCATAACTCAACCTTAACTCATTTAACTCAAATATTTTCAAATTCAACCCCTAAACTAAAACTAATACTTCATTTAATAAAAAAAACATAACATTTAAAACACGAGTTACATTAAACATTAAAGTTAAAACACGAATTACATTAAACATTAAAGTGAAAACACGAAATACATAGTACGATTAATACAAACTGCCACGAAAGTAATGAAAATAAAACTACAAATTAAGAAAAGGAATCATCTGAGTTATAACCCTCCTCACTCGAAGAGGACTTAAACTCGCCATCATAATACTTTGCTTCTATAACGTCAAACCAGTTCTGCCTAAGATGTTCTGCATCCCTGGCTTTCTGCTCCATACGATCAGCTTCCTCTCGTGCCTCATTTTCTCGTATCTCTCTCAGTATTGCCTCATCCTGCTCAAGTTCTCAGAGATATTCCTCAGTAAATTGCCTTTGCCAATCCACCGAATAATTTTTCCACTCCCAATGCATGCAATCAATGCTACCAAGCATTCCTGGAAAACCATGCACCCCTCATGTCTTTTATAAATATTTTGAATGTCTGACCATGTTGGTTTTATTAGATACTCCGGTATAAACAAATCAATAACGAACTTGTTAAAATTATCAAGACAATAACGCAAAGTATACTTACCCATTTGCAAATATTCATCAAACGACGGTGCGGTGTCGTATGCCAATTGGCGTGATGGCGATGTACACTTCACAAGAAAACTAAAACCTTCGACTATTTGTAGAAATAATTTCCTACCATACGAAATCTTCTTCAAAAATCTTGTTCAGATACTTACAACCTGAATGAAATAGTCGTTACGCAAACATTCTTCGCAAGCTCACGCTCATGATATATCGGGTTACGAGTCACGTGAGGTTGAGATGTTGCTTGTTCCAATCAAGGTCGATATTCGCATACACGCCATCATAAAATCAAAGTCGGTTTCATATTCACGTCCCACCACCGGTCGAGGTAATTCGTCACTTTGATTCGGATCCATTGGGAATGAACAAGGTTTTTTTTGTTAGAGAGAAAGTATATAAATTTGATATTGAGTAGTGCACATGTGAAAAAAAATTGTGTGTTTATTGGGTATTTATAGTGGTGGAAAAATGGTTTTGATTTTTTTTAAGGCAAACTAGCCGTTTGTTAACGTTGAGGGGGTGTAATTGATTTTTTTTTAAACATAACGGTAATATAAACGCTGAAGGGTTGAAATGATTTTTTTGGCGCTTTCACGCAACGTTAAGTGGTAACACACGAGTTTAACGCACCCTTAACTCAGACCTAGGTGTGTTAACGCACCCTTAACACAAGAATGTTAAGGTTTAACTTGGGTGGTGCGTTACTACACCTAGTGCTCTAGGGGTGTTTTTTTCGAGTTAAAGTGAAAAGGTTAAAGTTGATGTGGCGACGCGACATTGAGTGAAACTTTAACCCGAGTTACCACACTTAATGCTCTAATCTATATTGCTTCATCACCGATCAACCAAATTGAATTTCCAGTAATTTTTGTTTTTAGTTTTGTTTGAATTGAATTAGAATTATGTCACAAGATATTTGATGTTTGATGAATTGAATATTTGATGTTTGATGAATTAGAGAATACTTTTGTATTTGTTTCCAGATTTTGATTATTGATTTATCGATTTCTGATTAGTAATGAAGCATTTTAAAAGTTGGATTCCTTAAAGAAACCACGGTGCGTTTGGTATGATTATTTGGGGATGAGGTTATGGGTTTCATACCGACTAAATGTGTTTGTTTAGTGAACTTAGAAACGAAATAGATATCATAAAGAATAGACTCATTACCCACAAATTTGGTGTCTATAAAATCTATTATGTGGGTCCCTCTCTTTTCCACTACAAAATTCAAATATCTATATATTTTTCGTACCATACTTTATCATCCAAACATAACAATCGTAATGATACACTTTTTCATATCCATTTTCATTCTACCCCATACCAAATCTGATATCTATTGTGATTCCTAGCAACAAACCAAACGGCCCCTACGTACATGATTTGTTCCGAAAAGTTACATTTTAAGGATTTTAATCCGAAATCGAGAAATCAACAGAAAGTTCTTTCTTCTTCTTCACCAGCAACTATATTAGCAATTGGAATTATAATTGTTATGAATAAATCATTATTAACTTTTATGGTGCAGGTAAAGTGCTAAGGGTTTCCAGGGCTGCACCACTCTACTAAAAATGATGTCAAGTTGATCCAAGTCGACATGTATCAAGAACTTATTCATTTTGAGCCAAATCCATTTAAACCCGAATTTACGCATGTTAAACCTTTATTTTCTCGTG
>CM040242.1:54249651-54269946 GCA_022545495.1 Chrysanthemum lavandulifolium
TTATTCGTTTACTTTATACCTCGTGTTGATATCCTCCTTAGGTTGTTCTAAGGGCATCCGCCATGTGGGTCGTGCATCCGGATTCCGGGCATCCTCACAAAGTTAGAGGGCAACCATTACTTGGGCATCGACACGGGTGCTCGTGCATCTGCGTGGTTATTCCACCGGGCGTCCAAAGGTGTTTTACACTTGGGCATTGATTGGTGCAAAACCGTCAAGTTATCTCACGCAAGCTAGCCACTTGTGAATGACCAACCGAAGAAACTCAAACATTTCACACACCAAATACAATTTAGATTAGAGGAATATAGTGGATTCACGGGTCGTTAAGTCCCACGGAGGATGAATTGGTGTATAAACACTTGATCGGATGATAGAATGATCACTAAGGATAGTGATCGAGAAGGTTTTGGATGGATAATTACCTAAAGAAAAGATCTACAAATTACAATGACTTAAATGCAAATTAAAAGAAATTAAAAAGTTAAAATATATTAAATAAACGCTATCACTATTTTTACAATGATGTTTTATGATTTTATAAAATAAAATAACTTAAATAAACTATATTAACTAAAAGCGTAAACTTAAATTATCTAAAACGTTACTTAAAATGGAAACGACGTTATTTATAAAAATTACTTTGGCGCAAGACAAAACGTAAAATTTATGAAATAAAAGTCCTACAAGTGTAAAACAATTTTTTAAGTACTATATAACAAAAGAAAATTTTAGAAAAAGATTTATATTTTTAGACTTTTATATTTTTATTATGAATTAAATAAATTTTTACACTAATTAAATGATTAAAAATACTAAAACTATTGAGAAAAATCAAACTTTTTATAAAATACTTTATACTAATACAAAGATAAGAAAATAAAAACATGAAAAATTTGGATTGGATAAGGCGATAATAAATAGCTGCGAAATAAGCTAATAAGGCAAAGGTTGGTTTAAGTGTATAGATTATGCAAACCTTGACAAGAAAGACCCAAGGGCGCAGTCTATCCAGGTACACACACTAACACTCTCATAAAGGGGGAGGTCTCAGGTTCGAGCCTGCCTACCCCCTTTTTGCTAAACATTTTTATTTTTGAACTTTTCTTTTTGCAAACTTATTAAACACAGAAAAATAATCACTTTTCACAACTGTGACTTTTTATGAAAATGATTAATAAGCACAGAATAAGCTAAAGTATCTCAATAGTTATGAAAGAAAGAAAATAAGCACAAGAGTTTAAGCCAAATGGCTTTTAAGCTACTTAACAAGCTAATGATGACTGAAAATAAGCTAAGTAACCAATAATAAGCTAATAAGAGAACTAAGAAAGCATTTTGACTAAAAAATAAGCACTAATCAACTCAAAATAAGCACAAGCTAGTTTGTTTACGATTAGCGAAGGTTTTATATGTACTTTCTGACTAGAATTTAAGCACTTAAATAAGCTAAGAATTGAAAACAACCACTTGAACTAACTAGCTAACCAACTGAAATATCTAAAAAGCTAAATTACAAAGTTTAGCTTCCACTATTAAGCTTGTGAGAAGCTTGTGAAATGGGCATGCAACTCTGTGCACAAGACAGATTTTTGAAAAAGGGTCTTAAAAGAAAGCTGAAAATAAGTACTTAAATAAGCTAGCAAAATAAAAATGATCACTGGAAACATCAAGCTCACCAGTTAAGCTTTCCAAAAAGCTAAAAAGCTAACTGTAGAATTCAGCTAATGAGCTTATGAGGAGCTTTTGAAAAACTTGAAAACACTAAATGGTTTTTATACTTAGTTGAGATGGACAAAACAATAAACCTTAAGCAGGCTTATCAAATAAGCTAAAAAATGAAAAATGAACATTGGTACCTTTAGACAGCTAGGTTGGCTACTTAAAAAGATAAATTTCACAAGTTAAAGCTCATCAATAAGCTCTGTGAGAGCTTAAGAAATTGCCTATCTAAACTGTGAACAGGGGAGTTTTGACTTTTTTTAGATATGAAGCAGTTTGACTAATTTGAACTTTTGATTGATCTAAAGGACTGAATATGATGTAATAAGCTACTATAAGACTTACTTAAGCTATATAAACAACTTATACACTAGAATGCATGATTATGAAATTGCAATTCTTGACAGTGGGCAATTTATATTATATTAAAGCTAGCTTTGACTTTCTAACTAAACTAGGACTAAATTTTATTCTTTATCTTGACTAATAAGACTTATTGTGACATGAAACAAGTAAAAGCAATATTTGGAACAAACTCTATTACAGTTTACAAAGCAATTCCAAACACTACTTATAAGATTGTTTTAGAACATTTTCAAAGATCGAAACAGATTAAGACCATGCACTATATTACTGAACTTATATTATCACTAAACAAGACTAAAGGAACATTAAATAACAACACTAACAACATAAGACTAAGAAATTTCAATTAAGCTAATTAGACTGTGAAAATGAGATTTTAAAACAACTGTGAATTCCAAAGAACAAACAAGTTGTATTAAGCTCTAATCTCACTAATCATACACCAACAAGCATAAAAGCAAAGATATAAGCAGAAATGAGCATTTGAACAGTGAAAAGCTAAAATTGAGCAAATGGCTTACAAGATGATTCAAAATGAAAGATGAGAACCAAAGACCTAGAACACACCCTATAGCTTCCCAAGAAGCTCTAAACCATTAAGCAATCCAAACACCATCTCTGCTTCAGCTTTCTTGATCATTCTCCATGATTTTTATTTTTAACTATTTTATTAGTATTTTAGTGATTTTCGGTTTTGGTACTAGACTAAGTTTCTTGTTTCTAAAAGCTTGCATAAGCTTTTTAGAAGCTTACATGGGCTATTCAGTCTTTTATATCAGTTAACAAACAACATTGAAACATTTCGAGATTTTTGAAAATAGAAAATATGCATAAACTTGAAAAGTAGCTTAAACTTGAAATTGATGGTTACAAAAGCTTTGTTACACACTAAGATTGATTAAAACAGTATTTAAAAGATTGAAATTACACTGGAAATTAAATTTTAACTAAAACGACTTAAACTAAACTAAACTACTCTACTTGTCTTTCTTCCTTGCTTCATTCTTCTTCTTTATAGCCTTTTTGAACTCCCACATGCCTCGAGATGATCCCACCACCATTGGATCTCGTAATACATCCTAGCCATCAATTTTACTTTTGGCGCCAAAAAGTCTTGGCGCGTTTTCTTCAATTAAAGCTTTTGGATGGATATGGAGGTGTAAAGGAGTGGTTAGGCAGTGGGGGATAAGTTTGGTGAGGTGGAAAGTGGGGTGGAAGGTGGTGAAACCCTTGGTTTTGAGTTAACAGGGTGAGGAGGAGGCTACAGTGAAGGCGGTTTTAATTTCATTTAAAAATTGGGCCGGGTTTATAACTGGATTTGGGCCTGACTGGGTTTAGATAATATATAGGGTCCGTTTGGTTTTTGTAGCAAGTAACACTTAAGGACCAAAAATGTAATTAGGCCAAAAGTGAGGGACTAAAATTGACAAGTTTCCAAGGTTTACACAAGGGCTAAACTTGCAATATATGATAATCCAAGGACCATACATGTAATTATTTTCCATTTAAAAATGTCCAAGGACCAAAACTGTCAAGTTTGAAACTTGAGGGACCAAATATGTAATTTTCCAAAAGTTTATCATAAGGACCAATTTTGTCAGTTATAAATAGTACAAGGTTAAAATTTGATAATTTTCACTTTTTAAATTAACCAAGGACTATATTTGACATTTTTCAAAGTTCGTGGACTAAAGTTGTCATTTTGTGATTTTTAAACTTTAAAGGTTTATTTTGACAACTTTTGAATCCATGGACCTTAAATGACATTTACAAGTTTTTGAATTACGAGGACTAATTTTGACAACTTTTGTAACTGGGGACTAAAGCGCCAATTATGCAAACTTGATCGTTTTCATCGATTTTGATGTTTTGCATTTAAAACATATAAAACACTGATTTGTGATATTTTGATCATTTTGATGTGTTTCGAGTGTTTTCGGATGTTTTGGCATTAAGCAAGATAAAAATGATGAGTATTTAGACACTCATCAATCCCCACACTAAGATATTGCTAGTCCTAGCAATGTTTTATGAAAAGTTAATGGATTTTATCTCTTTACCAAAAGCCATTACTTCGGAGTAGCCAATTGTTTCGATTCAAGTAAGAACCTTGGTACAATGATAACCAAATGATTTTGAGCAAATCATAAGTCAGAACGGATTTGATTTGTCTTTACGAAGCCGTTTATACGGACTAGCCAAATCTTAGATAAATTATTAATATTATCTTTGGTGAGTCGATTACCAATTATGGATTTCAATCGCCTTTACCACAAGCCATAAACTTGCGGGCTAGCCAACTCTTTACTTTTTAGGATATGGTGAGCTAAACACCATACAATTTTAGGCAAATTGCAAGCCATAAGCGGTTTGAGATATCTTTACCAAGAGCCGTTTGCTCTGGATTAGCCAATCCTTATGTGGGTTAGACATGGTGGATGATTACCATTTGTTGTGTTTAGTACATAGTACTTCCACTAAATAAAAAATTTAAAATTTGGCCATTTTGGGAAAAAGGGACTAAAGGTACATTTATGATCAAATTCGCTTAATTTCCCCACACTTAGAAATGAATATTGTCCTCAATATTCAAAGTACCACCGTTATGCGAAACTTAGAACGTAAAAGATAACATTACTAGCTAAGTGTAGAAACACAACAATTATTCTCTTTTTAATATTTACAATTTTCATTCATTTTAAGATCTATATACAACATGTGGGGCATCTCCCCGCACTAGGGTGGTACACACGGTGAAAACCCATGTTTAACCATCGTTTTTGATTACCGAGTCGCTAGCTTGACTCGACCCAATTAATTGGTTCATGGGGAAGTAAGTGGAAGAAACAATCTCCATCGGACTTTCATTTAAGATGTTTGTATAAACTTTGAAATACGCGAAAGTTCCACACCGATGAGATATACATAGAACCGACTCATAATTGATAAATGAAAATGCCGGGTCAAGATAATGTCTTCATTCCGAAGGAGTGAAGAACAGAGAAGCCACGGATAGGTGAAGAAGAGAAAGAAAGTCATGATAATAATCTTGACTAACTCATCATCATCGAAAGGAATTCATGATAGCATGAATTTCATCTTTTAAGCTCAATTGGTCTAGACATATCCGGGTGTGTCTAGATCAAAGTAGAAGTTATCATACTCCGGCGGAGATATGATATGAGTAAGTTCACGGAGAACTCCTCAAAGGAAAATGATTTATATTCAGATTGATTTGAGTGAGTTCACTGGGAACTCCTCAAAAGTGAATGATTCATAATCGGGAGAGAATTATGAGAATGAGAAGTGGTAATACCACTAATCTTCTCTCCCATATGATCAAAATAGAACGTTTGCAATTCGGAATAGAATCATCAAGAAAAGTTTACTATCCTCAAAGGGATAGGATATGAAGTAGGCTTTTCATTAAAAGCCTCGATTCTAGAAATGAGAAGATTAACATTCAATAATGTAAGGCGAAGAGCTTCGTCTTGGATTATTTCTTCATCATTCTCTTCTCCTAAGTCGACAGCTCGTAAGGTAATTCCCCACATAACTTATGTCTCCACAAGATAAAGAATAGTCCTCATCGTAATCGAGAGAACATCTCAATATGATCATTTTGGAAGACAAGAGGAGGAGGATATCACAAAATGCTCGAGAATTCCCTATGACTCTCTTGGGATTTGGACAAGGTCCTCAACACTAGACTTTATGAATTCGTCCGATTCCTTTTCGTGAACAGTGTCAAGATGCTCGTCCCCATGTTCGGAGAGTGAGTGGGAGCTTTGGGTGTGATGGCGGTTGTCCGAGAATGAATCTCAATGGCTGGAATATCAATCGATGAATTTGATGAATCTTCAGTGTATCTTCATCATCATTGTCATCGTGAATGAAATGAAATTGAGAGCTAGATCGGCGCTTTTTTTTGCAATTAATTCCCTAATAGACTTTTCAAAAGCAATTTGGGAATTTATTTTAGCACACGCTCTTGACTAGCAATTCTTCCATGGATTTCTCATGTGAATTTTGAATGACGGGACATTGTGGGAGTGGAGATTTGTCAAAACCGGAAGGTTGACATTGATAATCATCATGAGGACCCCACAATATACACAAGAAAAAGCGGGAACATTATGAAATGTTGTCTTACTCAACTCCTCGGTTCTTTTCACCGACTCCGAAGCTCTAGATAAGTGTCTTGTTGAGTTTTTGAGGAATTTGAGTTATTTGGCACTTTGTGGAGGTTGGTCGTGATATGGATAGTCATAATTGTTACAAGGAAATGGATTCCTGTTTGACAATCGAGTGAAATGGGGACCTCCACAGTTCTCACAACAAAGGAAACTGCTGAGCACAGATTGGCGAATCATATGGATATTGGTCATATCCAAAGTTTTGAGCATCACCGGAAAACTGTTCATAGACAAACGTGTTTCCGGATTGACACTCAAATCCTTGATGAGGACCTCCACAAAATTCACAGCAGTATTGTTGATTGTATGAAGATAAGTCGGGCTGTGGTGGGTAATTGGAAAAATTTGAGGGGTCGTTAAATGAGTTCGGATTAGGATCATAATCAAATGAATTCCTCGAACCACAAAACAAACAACTCCCGCTATGAATATCATTACCACACTGTACACGCGTACACGGCGACATGGTGAACCAAAAGAGGTTCACCACAACCCACACAAGGAATAAACGATTCTATTTGATAGTTATGAGAAGGAATCGGTTCATTCAAAGAATCAACAAAATCAACATGGTGATCTCGAATGACTATTAAGATTCAAAGAACATTTTGAAAATCCGGAGGTGGGACAAGTGGTGTGCTCGAGGCTAGCAATTTCCACCACTTCCGTTATGGTCTCCGGTTTTGGTTCTTGAAAGCGTGAAGATTAGGCAAGTCATTCTTGCTAGTCACCGGTCTAATTTACGCATGTTTGCTTTTAACCGTAAATCGTGAAAGTGTAGGATCAATTTTAGGCGGCTTAGGAGCAATCGAGGGTTAGGTCTTTGGATAACCGTAGGTTGGACGTGTTAGCACTCCCATTATCAAAAGGAAGTACTTGGTCCTTTGTCACCCGGTTTCTCGTTCCATTTCCCTCACGAGAATTAATGGATCATCACGAACAACACAATTCTTGACATTTGTGATAAAATAGGAAGTTTTCAACTTCGTTCGGTTCGTCGTAGTCGAGAGATTCCATTAGAATAGAAGAAGTTAGAATCAAATGGATAGAGGGTAAAGGAATAAAGAATCAAAAGGGTAAGATGAATATTTTTGGATTTTTTGGATAAACATTTTGTAAAAACAAAGGATGAAAATATTTTTGGAGTTGTTAACACTTTAGGAAAAGTGTTAATGAACTTTGATTTTTAAAAATTGTTTACAAAAGGTGGTATATGTGCAAGAATGGATCCGAAATGCTTAAAACACTTCTGACCTCCCGTGGCGTAAAATTTGATTATCTTGAATACTGATCAAGCTACCTCACACAAGCTAGCCACTTGTGAATGGCTAACCAGAAGAAGCTTAAAGCGCTTAAAACACAAATGCAATGAAGTCACGGAGAATAGAATGAATTCCCGGTCGTTAAGTCCCACAGAGGATGAATTGGTGTTAAACACTTGATCGATGATAGAATGATCACTAAGGATAGTGATCAGTAAGGTTTTGGATGGATAATTACCTAAAGAAAAGATCTACAAATTACAATGACTTAAATGCAAATTAAAAAAATTAAAAGTTAAAATATATTAAATAAACGCTATCACTATTTTTACAATGATGTTTTTATGATTTTATAAAATAAAATAACTTAAATAAACTATATTAACTAAAGCGTAAACTTAAATTATCTAAAAGCGTTACTTAAAATGGAAGCGTCGTTATTTATAAAAATTACTGTTGGAGCGCAAGACAAAGCGTAAAATTTATGAAATAAAAGTCCTACAAGTGTAAAAACAATTTTTTACGTGCTATATAACAAAAGAAAATTTTAGAAAAAGATTTATATTTTTAGACTTTTATATTTTTATTATGAATTAAATAAATTTTACACTAATTAAATGATTAAAAATACTAAAACTATTGAGAAAAATCAAACTTTTTATAAAATACTTTATACTAATACAAAGATAAGAAAAATAAAAACATGAAAAATTTGGATTGGATAAGGCGATAATAAGCCAAGCGAAATAAGCTAATAAGGCAAGGTTGGTTTAAGTGTATAGATTATGCAAACCTTGACAAGAAAGACCAGTATGCAGTCTATCCGGTACACACACTAACACTCTCATAAAGGGGAGGTCTCGGGTTCGAGCACTGCCTACCCCCTTTTGCTAAACATTTTATTTTTGAACTTTTCTTTTGCAAACTTATTAAACACGAGAAAAATAATCACTTTTCAACTGTGACTTTTTATGAAAATGATTAATAAGCACGAGAATAAGCTAAAGTATCTCATGATTATGAAAGAAAGAAAATAAGCACAAGAGTTTAAGCCAAATGGCTTTTAAGCTACTTAACAAGCTAATGATGACTAAAAATAAGCTAAGTAACCAATAATAAGCTAATAAGAGAACTAAGAAAGCATTTTGACTAAAAATAAGCACTAATCAACTCAAAATAAGCACAAGCTAATTTGTTTACACGCTTAATCGAAGGTTTTATATGTACTTCTGACTAGAATTTAAGCACTTAAATAAGCTAAGAATTGAAAACAACCACTTGAACTAACTAGCTAACCAATCGAAATATCTAAAAGCTAAATTACAAAGTTTAGCTTCCACTATTAAGCTTGTGAGAAGCTTGTGAAATGGGCATGCAACTACGTGCACGTGATGATTTTTGAAAAAGGGTCTTAAAGAAAGTGAAAATAAGTACTTAAATAAGCTAGAAAATAAAAATGATCCTTGGAAACATCAAGCTCACAGTTAAGCTTTCCAAAAGCTAAAAAGCTAGCGTAGAATTCACTAATGAGCTTATGAGGAGCTTTTGAAAAACTTGAAAACACTAAATGGTTTTATACTTAGTTGAGATGGACAAAACAATAAACCTTAAGCGAGCTTATCAAATAAGCTAAAAATGAAAAATGAACATTGGTACCTTTAGGCACTAGGTTGGCTACTTAAAAGATAAATTTCACAAGTTAAAGCTCATCAATAAGCTCGTGAGAGCTTAAGAAATTGCCTATCTAAGCTGTGAGCAGGGAGTTTTGACTTTTTAGATATGAAGCGGTTTGACTAATTTGAACTTTTGATTGATCTAAAGGACTGAATATGATGTAATAAGCTACTATAAGACTTACTTAAGCTATATAAACAACTTATACACTAGAATGCATGATTATGAAATTGCAATTCTTGACAGTGGGCAATTTATATTATATTAAAGCTAGCTTTGACTTTCTAACTAAACTAGGACTAAATTTTATTCTTTATCTTGACTAATAAGACTTATTGTGACATGAAACAAGTAAAAGCAATAGCTGGAACAAACTCTATTACAGTTTACAAAGCAATTCCAAACACTACTTATAAGACTGTTTTAGAACATTTTCAAAGACTGAAACAGATTAAGACCATGCACTATATTACAGAACTTATATTATCACTAAACAAGACTAAAGGAACATTAAATAACAACACTAACAACATAAGACTAAGAAATTTCAATTAAGCTAATTAGACTGTGAAAATGAGATTTTAAAACAACTGTGAATTCCAAAGAACAAACAAGTTGTATTAAGCTCTAATCTCACTAATCATACACCAACAAGCATAAAAGCAAAGATATAGCGAAATGAGCATTTGAACGTTGAAAAGCTAAAATTGAGCAAATGGCTTACAAGATGATTCAAAATGAAAGATGAGAACCAAAGACCTAGAACACACCCTATAGCTTCCCAAGAAGCTCTAAACCATTAAGCAATCCAAACACCATCTCTGCTTCAGCTTTCTTGATCATTCTCCATGATTTTTATTTTTAACTATTTTATTAGTATTTTTAGTGATTTTCTGGTTTTTGGTACTAGACTAAGTTTTACTGTTTCTAAAAGCTTGCATAAGCTTTTTAGGAGCTTACATGGGATATTCAGTCTTTTATATCAGTTAACAAACAACATTGAAACATTTCGATATTTTTGAAAATAGAAAATATGCATAAACTTGAAAAGTAGCTTAAACTTGAAATTGATGGTTACAAAAGCTTTGTTACACACTAAGATTGATTAAAACAGTATTTAAAAGATTGAAATTACACTGGAAATTAAATTTTAACTAAAACGACTTAAACTAAACTAAACTACTCTACTTGTCTTTTTTCCTTGCTTCATTCTTCTTCTTTATAGCCTTTTTGAACTCCCCACATGCCTCTGAGATGATCCCACCACCATTGGATCTCTGTAATACATCCTAGCCATCAATTTTACTTTTGGCGCCAAAAAAGTCTTGGGCAGTTTTTCTTCAATTAAAGCTTTTGGATGGATATGGAGGTGTAAAGGAGTGGTTAGACAGGTGGGGGGATAAGTTTGGTGAGGTGGAAAGTGGGGTGGAAGGTGGTGAAACCACTGGTTTTGAGTTAACAGGGGTGAGGGAGGAGAGGCTACAGTGAAGGCGGTTTTAATTTCATTTAAAAATTGGGCCGGGTTTATAACTGGATTTGGGCCTGACTGGGTTTAGATAATATATAGGGTCCGTTTGGTTTTTGTAGCAAGTAACACTTAAGGACCAAAAATGTAATTAGGCCAAAAGTGAGGGACTAAAATTGACAAGTTTCCAAGGTTTACACAAGGGCTAAACTTGCAATATATGATAATCCAAGGACCATACATGTAATTATTTTCCATTTAAAAATGTCCAAGGACCAAAACTGTCAAGTTTGAAACTTGAGGACCAAATATGTAATTTTCAAAAGTTTATCATAAGGACCAATTTTGTCGGTTATAAATAGTACAAGGTTAAAATTTGATAATTTTCACTTTTTAAATTAACCAAGGACTATATTTGACATTTTCAAAGTTCGTGGACTAAAGTTGTCATTTTGTGATTTTAAACTTTAAAAGGTTTATTTTGACAACTTTTGAATCCCATGGACCTTAAATGACATTTACAAGTTTTTGAATTACGAGGACTAATTTTGACAACTTTTGTAACTTGGGGACTAAAGCGCCAATTATGCAAACTTGATACGCTTTTCATCGATTTTGATGTTTTTGCATTTAAAACATATAAAACAACGATTTGTGATATTTTGATCATTTTGATGTGTTTCGAGTGTTTTCGGATGTTTTGGCATTCTAAACAGTATAAAAATGATGAGTATTTAGACACTCATCAGGCATCCGTTTTTCGGGCATCCTTATAAAGTTTAAGGGCATCCGATAGGTGTTTTCGGGCATATTTGCATTTTTTATACTCGACGGGGCCAGCCGTCGGAATTGTTGTATATCACACAAGTTATCACGGAAAATTGTTTCCCCGCTGTGGGAAAACTTTCATCATTGAACCAACGTACATAGTTATTTTAGGTTACACAATGATAATAGGATTCTTATCACAATAACAACTATAAGAAACAATTTCTGAGGTTTATAGCGTGCCAGGTCCGAGGGACCCCCTTTTCCTCCATCGTTTGTAACTTATAAGAGCTATTCTGATTTGCTCCTATTATTCGGTGGGGCCCTTCCCAATTAGGTCCTAACTTTCCTTGGTTTTCCACCCGGCTGGCTTCATTCTTCCGGTAAACAAAGTCTCCTACCTTGAAATTCATTGGCTTGACCCTACGGTTGTAATCTTGCTTTCGACACGTGTCTTGTATTTAGCTTCCGGATGGCGACATTTCTCTTCTTTCTTGTAGAAGGTCCAAGTTCGACGTTGTTCTTCTTCGCTCGATCCTCTCGGAACATCATTGTCCGATGCGTAGGCATCCCTATCTCCGCCGGTATCACGACCTCACTACCGTATGTCAAGCTGAAGGGGGTTTCTCCATTGCTTGTTTTGAGAGTTGTCCGCTGTGCCCATAAAACGTTAGGTAGCTCGTCCAACCATCCTGCTCTCTCCCGGCCTAGCCTCGTTTTTATTCCTTCCATCAGGCTCCTGTTGGCCCGTTCTACCAATCCGTTGGCTTGCGGATGTGCCACGGCTGTGTTTATTTGTTTTATTTTCAACCCCTCGCACCATTTCTTGAACGGGTCATTGACGAAGTTGGTCCCGTTATCAGTGACTATGACCCCCGGTAAGCCGTACCTACATACAATGTTTTCATATACAAACTTTATGACATCTTTCCCTGTCGTTTTGACCAACGGCTTCGCCTCTATCTACTTGGTAAAATAATCAATCGCCACAATCATATATTTGATGCGACTGGTGCTTAGGAAAGGGCTTAACACATCCATCCCCATTGGTAGAAAGGCCACGGGCCATGATGGATGTCGGTGGTGTCTTGGGGAGTTTGGGTGGGAGAGTGTATTTGGCAAGAGTCACATTTCTGATTTCTTCCGGGTATCCCGGTGCATGGTGGGCCAGTAATACCCTTGCTTCATAAGCTTGGCCACCACGGTTCTTGGTCAGGCGTGCATTCCACAGCACCCCTCGTGCACTTCACGAATTATGTAGTTTGCCTGTAATGGCCCTTGATGCAGGTTTTACTGACCAGGTTTTAATATTTCTAGTTACTCGTTATACCTATGGTCTACCCTAATGCACTAACGGGCAGTGTACCCGGTCGTGTGTAGTGTAGTATTCGGTAAAACCGAGGTCGTCCCAAGAGCTACGTGGATCGGAAATTAACTTAAGTCTAAGTCACAAATTAAATTGCTTTTAAGATTGAAATAATAAATAAACTAATAAGACAAGAAAGCAGATAAAGGCAAAAGATGTGATCAATGAAGGAGAGTGGTGTTAACCTAGTCAATCCTCCTATCTAGTTATGTCTACGTCTACTTACTTCCAATTACTTCAGGTGGGGTCAAAGTCGAGAGGACAGTATTTGGTCAATTCGCCCTAACCTATCAAAGAAAGATGCCACCACAGGAGAAATCAGGCGCACCGTCATAAGTCCCGTTGTTCTGGTCCCTAAGCCGAGTCATTAAGTACCGCTACATGCTAGATTCTAAATAGTGAGTGCCCGGCCGTTAGGAACTTAGACACTACACCCCAATTCTTAAGTTCATTCAAAATATAGGTGATCAGTTGGTCAAATCGCACAAGTAGAAAGGGTCGTCAGTTGGTCATATCTTAACCTTCCCGTCTCAGTCCGTTCACCTAGGGTCAGTTGGTCATATCTCTTAGGCAATTGGCCTCTACCGCCATTCAAAACTACCGAATCAAGGGTGACTACCAAAGAACTATGCATGCATACACTTAGAAATAATTGTACGGAAGTAAAGGTAAACGCAAACAAAACAATTAAGGAATCATAACTAGGCTAGCACCAAAGGGTGCTTAGCCAAACATATAGTAAATTAATCCAACAATAATGAATAAAACATGAATAGAAATAAACATAATGTTTGATACAAATTACTTGATGTAGAGCTAATAACGATGATGATTGAGTGAATTCTTCCTTCAAAACCGGCTTCGGATCGCTTGAAAATGCCCCAGGTGGTGCCTAATCGACCCCTAGAGAGGGTGAAGAGATACTTAAAATGCAGATTTAGGGTTTGTATTTATAGGCCCCGACATGGTTACTGGCGTAATTAAATAAACTAATTACGTCAGTAACTAAAGTTCTACCGTAACTATATAATAGTTACGTCGTAACTATATGAGAATTAGCAACCGTACTTTTCTTGGTCATCAATATATGTTGAAACTAATTTGCTCTTGTTGACACTTTTGGCCCCTCATCGCACTTGTTACTTTTATAACAAGTCTTTGAACTCAATAGACTTCGAATAAACTTGCCGCTTTTAATCCCTGGACCTCGAAACTTTGCACCCAAGTAACTAATCATCGGGTTACGCCGTAATCCTTTGTCATCTTAAACTTATCCGATCCGAAATTATCTCTACGGCGTAATTAATTACCATGTTACGCCGTAACCTTCACAAAAATAATTACGACGTAACCATAAGAATTGGTTACGCCGTATCCTTCAAAGCTCATATTTACGCCGTAACCTTATTAGCTAGTTACGGCGTAATCTTCACATAAAATCCAAAGGCCCTCGTAAATTCATCTTTTGGCCTTTTATCATATCTTTTCCGTTTCAACGCCTCATTTATCCTGAAATGCAAATATGAACGAATATGAAAGAATTAAGTACCATATTAATGCAAATTAGGCCATAAACACGGAATTTGATATATAAAGATCGAGCTAATTTGATGTTATCAAATATCCCCACTTGAATCCTACTTGTCCTCAAGTAGACCCTTTAAATAATTCTTAAAAGATATCTCCAGGATTAATTGGAAGTTATGAGTCTAAAATCACCTAAGCTAGAAAATTCCAAACCGAGCACCTCACGAAAAGGAATTGAAATCACTCTCTCTCATAATTCACGTGTTTATATTTGGGGTGATCACCAACCGCTTCATCATAGCGAGTATTCTATCATAGGCTTGGCAAAGATACTAATCTCCACCACTAGAGTTTATAGATGCAACTATTTTAAAAGGCAATGGGTTGACACAAGAAAGGCTTATGGGGTTATTTTGTCATTACTAACGAGCTACGGCGAAGGGGACAAAACCAATGATACATGACCAAATCTATGGCCAAGACACCAATGATTGCTCGCTTCCTCACCTAAGCTCGATTCATGACTAAGGGTAGGATAAGACATGGGAAATTTTAAATGGGTGTAAATAAAAAGACACGAAACAAATAGATTCCTAAGTCCATAGTCACCCCACCACTGGTCGCATTCAATCCTGTAGCAAAAATCAAGGGTCAAGAGTCAAGGGGTCTTCAATAATCCAATACACGAGTTAATGCATAAGAAATGTAATGTGGTGCCTCATAAACTCCATAATCTAGGCAAATAAGATGCATTAACTCGGTCTTCATCATCAATGAAAAAAAAGGATGTGCTATATAAAAAAATTTAAAATTTGAGTCAATTTAGCACATATTTCTATCAAAATCAACCATTTCTATCTCCCATCCCTCACTTGAAATGTACAATGTCCCCATTGTACGAATATTGATAAATTTGAAAGGCGAGATAGAAATGTTCGGGTTTCTAATTTTATCCGTAAGACAAAAGCGGATTTGTAAAATTTGCGCCATTGAACAAGGCGACAACACTAATTATAGACAAATCACTTGCTTGCATTTTTTTTTTTTTTTTTTTTTTTTTTTTTTTTGATGCAAGACAAGGTATACATAGATATAAGCGACACGAACATAAAAAGCATCCCCACTTGAGATCAACTATCATCTAAACCCGATTTTCTTCCAAAACCCTTTATTCAAAACCCGCGACTTTCACTAGTGGAACCAAAATTAACCAACAATGCCGGACCATGGACATAAGGAAACTACTGAGGGTAGGCTAGGCGATAGGTGTAACGAAACATATATTGGGTGAACAAAATGAAAGGAAAGGCTATGAAGGGTGTATCTAGGGGTATCTTGCACTAATAGTGAGTGCAACAAAAGGGTTTAACTGGGGATTGGTGATCGATGTGAAGAGTCAATATACACAACACATATATGGGCTATTTGGGTTTAATCCTAAAATTGCCTTATATCCTAGTTGCACCGATCACACCAAGTTACCTCGGTGTAATGCTCATGATAATGGTCTCGAAAAGATATACAAGGCCAAGTTCTAAAGTCTACTACGCCCACCCAAGACACCTCATTTTTATGGAATTATGTATAAGGGGAAAATGGAAAGGCTTATCCTCACACAATGGAAATATAGGGTAGGTGTGCTCAGTCTAGATTAATCCAGTTAAGTAATGAAAAACATGTCAAAATTTTATTAATGAAACACTTTTCATCAAAAACAAGAAAAATAAGGGCAAGTAAAATCAAGCGGGTGTCTATGTCTAATCCCTTCCCCCTACTTGGGTCATACTTAAGCACATAAATGAAAGATAAGAAGGGTTAGAATTGGAATAGAAAACTCCCCTGGATTTGCTCGGCATGATCGAAGACACACGAACATACGTGTCCCGCTTTGATATTCATGAGCAAACTTTAATAACACGAATTCACTTAAGACAACCAAATGCATCATACTAGAAAAACAACAAGCAATAAAAGAAAAAGAAAACCTAACTCACTTTCATAGGAATCACGGTTGCATTTAGCGAATGCAACAAGTTTTTAAACCACTTGGTGTCCCAGTGGACGAGTGAAGTCTCGTGAGGGTTTACAGGAACACACCCACAAAGTTCATTTAAAACTATAATACAAGGTTATTGTGTTTTAAAATGAAAGAATTAGCGAGAGGAAGGTTACGTCAGAACTCTTATGAGGGAGTTCGCCGTAACTAGTAAAACGACATAAGTCGCAAAGCGAGTAGCTACGGCGTAACCACGGAGATGGTATTACCGTAATTATTAATGTGTCAAGAATTACTGCGCTAAAAAGTTGGTTACGGCGTAATCACTAAGATGAGTTCTGTAGTAACTCGGTCGATCAACACACTACAACAGGAATTACTTCCTCGTTTCTGTAAAAATGGTTAGAAAACACAAAACCCAACTATACTAATAAAATGAAAAAGAAAAGATAGGCATGGGGTGCCTCCCACGAAGCGCTTGTTTTTGTTCGAGTCACGAGCTTGACTCCACCCCTATTTACTACGTAAAAGGGTGTTCATCCCCTCACTTGAAATCAAGTGTGGGTGAAAATAGCAATAAACACCATGAGGGTGTGAAATTGCTACGGGACGGGGAAATGATAAATTATGATCATACCTGAAAGGAGATGTCATTTCCCTCCATACCTTACTCGTTTAAGTTGATGGCATTGATGATTGGTTCACCTCGTGACGTGGCTGATTAATAGGCTCGTATGTCTTCTCGTTAATCACTGAAGTGTCCAAGATCTTGTCCTCTAATTCCATTGCAAGATCAACTAAAATAGGTTCAGTAGCCGAAGCTACATAGCCATCATCGGGTGATGTGATAGGTTGCACGATTTCATCCATAATCACAGCATCCTGAATAGAAAAACAAGCAAGATTGTCAGGAATAAAAGAAGAGTTAGAAGTAATACCATTTTGTGTTGTGGTTGATTCCTCATTAGCTTGTGGCGTTGCTTCATCACTCTGTAAGTTCTTTGCTTCCATTTTCTTCAATTGATCGTCGCTTGTTTCTTCTTTTCTCACGATCTTCAAACGTCTGTAAATGGGATATGTGGTACATAGGGTCCGATATAAGGTAAATCACGAGGAACCGGCTCCTTGTTGACTTCTTTCATCTTTCCCATTGTTGCTTTGATAGTTCCGACCGCATTCATTTTACTTTCCAGGACCTTTTGATTTAATTCTTCAAGCTTAGCCTCCAAGCTTTTCCTCTTATCGTCAAACTTCTTTAAATTCAGGTCCGCGCCCTCCTTGAATTCCCTAATCATTTCATCACTCGAGTCGTTCATCCTTTTTAAATTATCCTAGAATTTCTTGACGGCTTCCTCCAATGACTCAACATACCTGACCTGCTCATATTCTTCTTGTAGAGAGTGCTCTTGTATAGCATGAATGCTCTCCTTGGCCATCTTCATATCACATCTAAGTCTATCAAAATGCTTGGTGATGTCACCAAAGTCATCCAAAGTTGCTATTTGTGGCCCAAGTGGTTGCTCCATCATACCAATTTCGTGAATGGTCACCATCATTTCAATTGATCTAAGGGCTTGTGCGGTGGCATTTAGGAATAGGTCCTTGAGAGTCGAGCATTTGGCGGGACGAGATGTTTAAACCATTGTAGAAAATAAGGACCATCGATGGTTCTTGATATCATCGTTGGGCATCTGTAGAAGGTTATTATATCTTTCCCAAGCTTCATCAAGCGTTTCATCCATCTTCCGTGCGAAACTCCTTATCTCTTCCATCTTCTTCGCAATCTTTGAAGGAGGACAATATCTCCGAATGAAAGCTTTCTTCAAAAGATTCCACGTATTGATTGACCCTGCAGAAGCATCTTCATCCATCTTCTGGCTGCACCTGTGAGTGTAATCGAGAACACTCTAAGCATTAATGCATCTTGAGAAACTCACGGAGTGTGGAAAAGATCTGCGATCTCCAATACTCTTCGCACATGCGGTGGGCATCATCATCGTTAGTTCCATAAAAGATTTTGTCTAAGCTCCCTCATGAACCGGCGGTGATCTCAAACTCGATCTCATCATTCAATTCGGGCATACCACGCCCGATCTTTGGTTATCTTGAGTCAACAAAATATATTCTTCCATAGTGAGCATGTCAAAATCTGAATTTTCCATAACACGAAATATCAAAACAAACAAAAAGCGTAAAAGAAGAGAAAAGAAAACTAAAAATAAAAATAAAAATAAAAGAAAATAAAAGAAAAACTTAAATTAAAATCCTAAATAGCTCCCGAACAACGGCGCCAAAAACTTGATGCATGTTTTCTTGACGGGTTTTAATATTTTAGTTACTCGTTATACCTATGGTCTACCCTAATGCACTATGAGGCGGTGTACTGTCGTGTGTAGTGTTGTATTCGGTAAAACCGAGGTCGTCCCAAGAGCTACGTGGATCGGAAATTAACTTAAGTCTAAGTCATGAATTAAATTGCTTTTAAGATTGAAATAATAAATAAACAAATAAGACAAGAAAGCAGATAAAGGCAAAAGATGTGATCAATGAAGGAGAGTGGTGCTAACCTAGTCAATCCTCCTAGCTAGTTATGTCTACGTCTACTTACTTCCAATTACTTCAGGTGGGGTCAAAGTCGAGAGGATAGCATTTGGTCAATTCGCCCTAACCTATCAACAAAGATGCCACCACAGAGAAATCAAAGCACCGTCATAAGAGTCTGTTGTTCACGGTCCCTAAGCCGAGTCATTAACACCGCTACATGCTAGATTCTAAATAGTGAGTGCCCGACCGTTAGGAACTTAGACACTACACCCCAATTCTTAAGTTCATCCAAACGATGGGTGATCGGTTGGTCAAATCGCACAAGTAGAAAGGGTCGTCGGTTGGTCATATCTTACCCTTCCCATCTCGGTCCATTCACCTAGGGTCAGTTGGTCATATCTCGTAGGCAATTGGCCTCTACCTCCATTCAAAACTACCGAATCAAGGGTGAATACCAAAGAACTATTCATGCATACACTTAGAAATAATTGTACGAAAGTAAAGGTAAACGCAAACAAAACAATTAAGGAATCATAACTAGGCTAGCACCAAAGGGTGCTTAGCCAAACATATAGTAAATTAATCCAACAATAATGAATAAAACATGAATAGAATTAAACATAATGTTTGATACAAATTACTTGATGTAGAGCTAATAACGATGATGATTGCAGTGAATTCTTCATTCAAAGCGGCTTCGATCACTGGAAAATGCCACAGAGTGGTGTTCTAATCGACCCCTAGGAGAGGGTGAAGAGAGATACTTAAAATGCAGATTTAGGCTGTATTTATAGGTTCACGACATGGTTACGGTAATTAAATAAACTAATTATGTCGTAACTAAAGTTCTGCCGTAACTATATAATAGTTACGTCGTAACTATATGAGAATTAACAACTTTACTTTTCTTGGTCATCAATATATGTTGAAACTAATTTGCTCTTGTTGACACTTTTGGCCCTCATCGCACTTGTTACTTTTATAACAAGTCCTTGAACTCAATAAACTTGAATAAACTTGCCGCTTTTAATCCACGGACCTCGAAAGTTTGCGCCCAAGTAATTAATTACGGCGTAACTAATCATCGGGTTCTGCCGTAATCCTTTGTCATCTCAAACTTATCCGATCCGAAATTATCTCTACGGCGTAATTAATTACCATGTTATGTCGTAACCTTCATAAAAATAATTACGACGTAACCATAAGAATTAGTTCGCCGTATCCTTCAAAGCTCATATTCTGTTGTTACCTTATTAGCTAGTTTCTGACGTAATCTTCACATAAAATCCAAAGACCCTCGTAAATTCATCTTTTGGCCTTTTATCACATCTTTTCCGTTTCAACGCCTCGGTTATCTTGAAATGCAAATATGAGCGAATATGAAAGAATTAAGTACCATATTAATGCAA
>CM040242.1:54270046-54739577 GCA_022545495.1 Chrysanthemum lavandulifolium
CCTCAATGTTCGAGATATCTAAAGGAGCTCCGTGAAAAGGTCTAAGGTACAATTTCAAGAACTCGAAAATCATCTTGAAGGATACAAGTGATGCGATTGGGCCAAATGCAAGAAAACCGTAAAATCATCATAGGTTATTGTGTTTTCTTTAATGATTGTTTGATCTCATGAAAAGTAAAAACAAAACACTCTTTCAAAATCTTCCACAAAAGCGTAGTATAGATCAATGTCTACCGCTTCTCGTGAAATTATTTGGATTCAAAAATCTTAAAAGATCTAAAAGTTGATATCAATCTCCTGTTAATCTTTTTGTGATAACAAATCGCTTTACAACTTGTCATCAATCCTGCTTTCCATGAAAGATCAAAACACTTTGAAATTGATGTTCACTTCATCGGGAAAAAATTGCAAGAGGTGTTATAAGTGCCAAAAGATTGGCTCTTCAAACCAAACTGAGACATACTTACTAAAACCTCCCCGCTTATCAAGATAAATTCTTGTGTGAAAATTGATATTGTTTGATATGTTTGCCCATCGATTAAGGAATGTTAAATTTTGGGGTATTAATCTGTGGCAAACATGTCATTCTATCAATTGCTAATGGTCTTCAAGTTATGTTCAAGGTTAGGCTTATTACACGGGTTAATCTTGGACAAAGCATAAATGGTTTAAAGTTCTAAGAAGCTCATTTCTGTGAAGCATTTCTCATTCTGGCGATGAGTCATTTATAGTCGTTAGATGGGTCTTTGTATCTTAATCTCCTATTTAATAAGTCACCTAATATAGGGTTAGAGATAGCGTGTGTGCATCATTGTCTCACATTCTCTTCTTCTCGATCATTACATTGATCTTGTCTTCTCTTTGTATTTGTATGATTATTGTCTCATTGACATTAATCTAACCTTGTAACGCTTTGGATACTATTGTTGATTTAATCTAAGCCGACTATTGAGGCTTAGGTTTGAATAAAGGTTCTATTGTTCATCTTGTGTTGCTGATAATATCGTACAAACACAATTATTTGATTTTTGGTTATGTCTACAACACAACACCGGTAGCATTGGCTTGTAAACCCCCGATTTGTTAAGACATAACATCAGTGTGGAAAATGTACACCTTTAGTTTTTAATTTTACATAAAATTACTTAATTATCTTTGGAGTATATAATAAAGAGCTGAGATCTTATAAAAAGTACTACCTCCGTCCCATATTAAATGTCCTGTTTTGACTTTTGAAATATTTATTTTTCAATTTTAACCTTAAATATTTTGGTTTGTGTTGTATAATATTTGATGAAAATTATACCAATAAAAAATATGTTTAAAATACAATTCATTCATATATTTTGCATCAAGTATTGTATAACACAAACAAAAATATTTAAGGTCAAAGTTGAAAAAGAATAACTTTGAAAAGTCAAAGTGGACATTTAATATGGGACGGAGAAAGTAACACATATTAAAAAGTCTAAAAAGTATTTGTGTCCGTCGATCCTTCTTTTTACCATCCAACTGTCAGTTTTTATAATTCACCCTCGAACTAAAAACACACATAACTTGTAAACGATAAACTTTTATGAAAAATCAATTTCATCGTAATTTTTAAAATTTAATTCTCTTTAATTTGATATGCATTTTGATATATAAATCAAAACTTTTTTCTTCTAAAATTTCAAGTGGGTTTGATTTTTGAAATTTTCGGCATATTCGACTCTACTTTTGTCTAATTTAACGGTTGAATTACGCAAAACTTAAAACACAAAAATTTTATTTTTTTACCGTTCTTTACCCGTAAATTTGAATCACTCAATTATAATATGATATGAGTTAGATATCTCATTTTAAAAATAACATTTTATATATATTTAGTGCACACAAAGTATTTGATAAAATGCGTAAAAAGAATTTTCTTATAAAAGTACATTTAAATGCACTAATTGGTGTACCAAGATATATTTTTGTCATTTTCGTTATTTTTAGCTTTTTAACTTATGAACAAGAATAAATGATGAATGCACTAACTCGATGAACATTGTGACCTTAACTGATTAACATTATGAAATTTTTTTAGACAACTGATGAACATTATGATTTTTTTTTTTTTGTGAAAAACTAATAAACTGATGAATATTAAAAAAACTCATAAAACTGATAAACTGATGAACATTTGATTTTTTAAGGAAAACCGATGAACAACGTAATCTAACTTATGAACATTGTGATATAATTAATGAACACAATTAAAGACTTTTATTGATAAACAACACTTTTTATTAGGGGTGGCAATTCTCTACACGAACACGACCACGGTTAAGCGGGTTTAGGTTGAGAATAAAAGGTCTGGTCAAAAAGGTCAACCCGTCTAACCCGCTTAATAAACGGGTTGTGTTTCGTTGAGTAAATATTCCGTTGAAGTATACATAACTCAAAAAATAAAAATATAACCTATTTTTTATGTTGGATATAGATTAAATATACTTTTTATGTACTTAATATGTTAGGAATTAGAAATTCCATAGTGAAGAGTCGGTCACCCCAAATATAAACTAGCATAAGTTAGCTCGTAGACATATCGTTATTTACTTGTTTGTTAGTTAGTTATTAGCTTAGTTTAGCTTAGAGTAACACCGTGGAGGAAGGACGGTCTTTACCCATCAGATGCACGATCCACATCCGGAGGGGCGTGTAGTATGTAACTATAAATACCCTCTACCTCCCAAGGTGAGGGTCGGACCTTCATTCTTAATCTATGTTGGAAAATTTAGTGCACTTGTGGGATTAGTTCACACCTTGTAATGGGTTAGGAGGTACGGAGGTACACCCATTAGGTCCATGAACACCTCGACTCTTATAGTGGTTTGTATTGGTAGTCTTGGTGAAAGTCTTGCTTGGTGAAATCTTGCTTGAAAGGAAAGCTTGTGGTTTCCAGCGATGGCGGTGTTTTCACCGATAGGCGATGTTCCAATCGAAGTGGTGTATCCAATCGATAGTGCTATGAAATCTCGATAGCGTTGTTTCATCGATAGGCCGTGCTTCCACCGCAAGTGAAAGTACCGCTAGTTGAAAGTATCGCTTATGGAAAATCTTGCTAAATGGCGATTAAACTTCTTTATGACCACGTTTAATTGGTCATGTAACCACTAACGGCTATAATGGTGATAATTATGAGGCTATTAATGGGCGATTAATACTCATAATTCCATTGGAATAGCTCAAGAGTAACCTCCTATACATTGGAGATCCGAACATGCATGAGACACACAGAAAACACAAAACACTTCTAGCGAAAGGGTTATTGAATTGTGCCTAATTCTATAAGCGCATTTGGTCTTATCCCAGTAGATATTCGTGTAACCCGGCATTAGGGTCGAATAGTTTACTTTGGAAAGTGATCACACGATTCCAAGTGATATCCCAGAACCACTTTAGTGGTATTCTTCTTGTCGTTGATTGTCTTAACCTCGCTCGGGAGATAACCCCAACAATCAAAGTAAACTATTTTGTGATAATCAATGGCAACTACCGCAATGAAACACATGGCTTCAAACTTTGCTAAAATCGGACAAGTTTGAAGGGTGGACTTTAGGAGGTGTGATGCGCTCCCAACAGTCAAGCTTTATCACTCAAGCACGCCACTTGTGAATGGCGGACCGTAACAAGCTTAAAGCGCTCGAACGAACTCAATGAAGATCCGAGGGTATAGAGTCTCCCCGTCGTTATGTCCCAAATGAGCTATGCAATGGATTATCAAGCGTAAAGTGATCGAGGTTTTGAGCGGAAAAAGGATTGATAATGATTATAACTACGAAAAAGCCAACAAATTACAACGGCTTAAATGCAAATTAAAGGAAATTAAAAGATAAAATCTATTAAATAAATGCTATCACTATATTTAAAATGATGTTTTGTTTTATGTTTTACAAAGCGAAATTAAAATCTACGTGACGTCTGAAATAAAAAAGTGAAACTTACACAATATTAACCCTAAAAATATGAAAATGATATTTTACAAACCTAATGATAAAAGAAAATTTATAGAAAAAGAAAATTATTTTTATAACTAATTATCTAATTATTATTAATTAAAAACTATTTTAACTATTAAATATTAACCTAAAATGAAAGAAAATATGAAATAAAGTTTGAAAATTAAAATTAAGACTTAGAAAAATCTAAAATATCAAAATAGAATTTTCAAAACTATTTTTGTATTTTTCGATTATTTTCTATTTTTATGAATTAAAACTATTAAAACTAATTAAATTACTAAAAATTACAAAATAAACTATGAAAAATCTGGAAAATTACTTTTTTGCTTTTATATTTATCTAAACCTAATAAATATGAAAAGTTATTTTTTGAACCTTTTACGAATTTTTGTATTAAAAGCTAATTAAAATGCTTAAAACTACTTTAAATTAAGAAAATAGCAAATCAACTTAGAAAAATCTGAAAATTTCAGGAAAACTCTTAAATAATATTGGAAATCTAGGAAAAATAGAAAAACAAGTGCTTGTTTGCAAGAAAATGCAAGCTGCTAAGCCAAGTGCTTATAAATAAGCACTTTCAATAAGCCAAATGATCAAAACAAGCCCTCAACATGTTTACGAGGTTATAATATGCTAAAATAACAAGAATACAACAAGTTACAACTATCTTATAGCCTCTGAATCACAAGCTACAATGATTTGATGTTTTGACCTTTAAGCTAAAAGCAGTTAGGCTAGCTACTTTAAGCCCAAGAATAAGCAACACAATAAGCTAAAAGTGAAAACTACAAATTGTAAACTAAAGCAGACCTGGGTGAGAGTGTCTAAACCAAAACTCAGACCTGGGTGAGCTCATATGAGCCCTATGCAACCCGGGACAAAATCTGAGAAAACTCAGTTTCAACTGAGAGTTGTGAGCAGGGGAGTTATGACCTAAAAGAGGAGCAGATTTGAGACCTTTAACAAAATTACAAAATTCCACAAAAATGCTTATAAGTAAAAAGACCAGATGAAGTTTCTAAAATGCCAAGGTTCACTGATATTGGCTCAAAGATGAGCTCATGAAAAATCCATGCAGTTGGCCCAAATCAACTTTTTATGTTTTGACTTTTGAAGAGATATAGGCATTTGACTTATGTGAGTTTTAATCTTGATTTAAGGACCGATTATGATGTTAATGATTGAAATGAGACTAAAGCAACCTATGTTTAACACTTCTAAACACAAAATAAGAGTTTTGAAATCCAAAACTCAACAAGTGAGGCGATGAGACAGATTAGGATGAGCTTTGACTTAGGAAATGTGTAGGTACAAAATGAAGATGATTTAAGTGTAAATAAACTAACAAAGCATAGCACAACACATCTTAACCACTGCAAAGGCCTTAAAACAGTTTAGTCTACAAAACCAAACACACCTTTTCTTCTTGTTTTGCAAAATTAATGGAACCAAACCTTTAGCAAGCTTGTTTCAATGATCAATCTAAATTAAGTTAACTTAATTACACCTACTTGAAATGATTTTAACTAATTTTGACTACTAAAGTTATGCTATTGAACTAGATAACAACTTACAAAATGTCCTTTAGCCACTATGGCTTGAATTCAAGTAACCAAAAGTACCACTAACCTATCCAAACCCCTACCCTAGCTCAATATCAACCCAATTCCATGGTCGCTTCACCCATTGACCAAATCGCATCATATTTGCCCTGTTTGACTTTTGTTGACCAAGTCCCAAGATTACTTAAATCTTGAATGTGAGCTTGTACAAAGTTATAATAAGCTTATTTAAGCTTGTTGAAGCTTAAAGATAAGCTAAGAAAAGCTTTGATACATAAGTTTGAAATTGAGGATTGCAACGATAAGCTTAACTAAGCAAAATGGTAATTTGACTTAAATTGAGACTTGAAAATGATTTATATTGATACAAGAACTTAAACCGAGTACATTATAACAAAGGTTCTGATTTTTAGCTTAACTAAAACTTAACATTAAAAGCGACATTAAGAAATATTTAAAAACTACAAGACTCTCTTAAACTATTCCTTCTTCTTCTCTTTATAATCCAAAGTCTTTGTCTCTCTCTTACGAATAGTTCCCATCAATCCTTAGCCATTGGATGGCTTCAATTGATCCTAGACGTTTAAATGAGATTTTGGCGCCAATTTGGTTATCGCCAAATGGGGTTGAGTGAGATGGGGTAGATGCATTTAATGATCCTTGGATGTTAGGTGGAGGTGGGGAGACATGGTGGAGTGGAATTGAGGAGGGGATGGGTTGTGGCTTTGTTGCGGGCGAGGATAGCGGAGGGAGAGGAGACTTTTGGCGGGGTGTTATTGGTTGGTTTGACCAAGAGGGTTGATAATGACAATTATAAAAGGGGTTAAGGCACAATGGTGCGAGGGTCCAAAATGAGTTTAAAGGATTAATAACTTAAGGACCTTGGTGTAAATTACGAAAATTGAGGGCTATTTCGCCAATTATGCAAAGTTATTCCAAGGGACCACAAGTGACAATCTTCAAAAGTATAAGGACCAAACTTGCCATTTTGCAATTTTCCAGGGGCCATTTCTGCCAAATTTCAAAGTTGGAGGACCAAACTTGTAATTTTCTCAAACTTTTGATATTTTTCACCAAAGGACTAAATTTGACAAATTATGATTTTAAAAGGACCTTTGGTGATTTTACTTTGAAATTATGGCTCGGGGACTATTTTGACAACTTTTGAAACTTGGGGACTGAAGCGCCAATTATGCAAACTTTGCTCATTTTCATCGATTTTAAACATTTTGCATCCGAAACATATAAAATGCCATTTGGAATATTTTCGGTGTTTTGATGCATTTGTGAGCATTTTAAGCGTTTTGCGATTCGATTGACTAAAATGATGAGTATTTACACACTCATCAATCCCCACACTAAACTATTGCTAGTCCCTAGCAATCTTTTGAGAAAACTTAATGGATTTGAATCTCTTTACCAAAAGCCATTACTTGGAGTAGCCAAATGTTTCAGTTCAAGTAAGAACCATGGTACACCGATAACCATGTGATTTTGAGCAAACCACCGACTTCCAACGGATTTGATTTTGTCTTTACCGAAGCCGTTTGCTCTGGACTAGCCAACTCTTAGATAAATTATCAATATTATCTTTGGTGAGTGATTACCAATTATGGTTTTTCCATCGCCTTTACCACAAGCCATAAACTTGCGGGCTAGCCAACTCTTCACTTTTTAGGATATGGTGAATGAATACCATACAATTTTGGGCAAATTGCAAGCCGTCAACGGATTTGATATATCTTTACCAAGAGCCGTTTGCTCTGGATTAGCCAATCCTTTAGTTTATCAAACATGGCGGATGATAACCAAATGAGAAAGTGTAAAACACTTACTCCAAAAAAAATTTTGGCCAAAACGGGAATTGGTATAATTATATGATAAAATTCGTGAGAATTCCCCACACTAGAAATGAATATTGCCCTCAATATTCAAAGTACCAGCGGTTATGCGAAACAAAGAACGTAAAAGGAAAATATTACGGCCATTATTTAGCAAGGATTTTTTTTTTTTTTTTTTTTTTTATAAAGGAAACTTATATATATATAGCATGTGGGGTAACTCCCACACTAGGTGGAAATACGGGTGAAAACCCATGTTAAGCTACTGTTTTTGGTTACCGAGTCGCTAGCTTGACTCGACCCCGGATTCATTTGTTCATGGGGAAAGTAACGTGGAAAACCAATCTCGATCGGACTTTCGTTCACAATGTTAATGAACATATGAACATCGAAAGTTCCACACCGACGAGATATAACCGCGGTATTGTTAATAGTAGAAACTATAAGGGATGATACCGGGTCAAAGATGGTGTCCTCATTCCAGAAAGAGAAAAGGAAAGAGCAACCGCACCATCTGTGAAGAATGGAATAAAGGCGTACATGAGAATGCAAGTCCATTCCTCGTGAGAGAGAAGCAAATCACCGGTTTGACATCTTTAAGCTTAAACTTGAAGCTTAGATGGTGATTGTCAAGAAGATGGCCGGGAGGAGGGTGGAAATGGTTCTTCAATCAACGAGACTTTCCAAAAAGGATGTCTCCTCCTGATAAAGTAAGTGTTATCAATTCCGTTGGAATTGACTCATCACTAAGAAATGCATCGACTTCATTCCAAAGTTGTCATCTTCCTCATCGAGGGTGAGAGAAGGAATGGAAGAGTCGGGAATAAGACTAGAAGATGATGGATCATTTTGAGCAATTCATCAATGGGAAGAATGTCTCCCGTTGGATCACAAACATCATCATCCAACTCGGATGAAACGAAGAGTTTGGTTTCATCCACGAGTTAACAAACTCGATCGACAAAGCGATTCCGGAGGTGGGACAAGTGGTGTGCTCTTAGAGCTAGCGCTTCCACCACTTCCGATGAAGTCTCCGATTCTAGATCATCATCATCATCAGAACACTCTTGACTTCCACGTACAACTTTCAAACCATTTGTTTGAACCGGGGTGATTTTCAAAGCTTTAAGCTCGTACGTTTTGAAAACTCCTTTTAACCGTGAAGTTTGAGAGTGTTGCATTGAATCTTCGGATCTTTGATCAATTGTGGCAACACTCTGTTTGTCTGAGGTTTGGAGTTCGGTTGATATTCAACGTGAGCTCTTCGTTGTCAACTCGAATGGTCAACTCTTGACAAACACATCAATCGAGCACGACTGCTTCTCAAGAAAGCTCTCCCAAGATGAGGGAACTCTAGGATCTCGCATCAAGTCTACTACAACAAAGTCGGTGGGAAAGTGAAACTTTCCCACTTTCATCATGACATCCTCGGCTATCCCAAGTGGACGAGTTACAGTGCAGTCCGCTAGCTCGAGTGTCATACAAGTGGATGAAAGTTTAGGAAGGACGATTTCTTCCATCTTGAGAGTGGCATGAGGTTAATGCTAGCGCCAAGATCGGCCAAGGCGGAGCATTGAAACATCCCCAAGAAATCACACGGATTAAAACCGCCGGGGTCTTCAAGCTTTTGGGAAGCTTAATAAGAATGGCCACGAGCATTGTTCATTTAGAGGGTTTTCGCCATCTCGGATAACTTATCTTTGTTGCTCAAGAAGCCTTTAAGCGTGGATGCAAATTTAGGCATTAGAGCGAGAGCATCAACGAAGCTTATATCAAAGTGAAGCTCATTGAAGATTTGGAAAAATTTTCCATTTGCTCTTTGTTTTTGTCTTTGAGCTTCTCATCATTCATTCTTGATGGGTAAGGAAGTCGACTAGACTTTTGAGCCGGATGGAAGTGTTTTCGGCTCAAGATTTTCTTCGAACTTCGGGTTCCGGACTTGAAGCTTGACTACCGAAGGTGGGACGTGTCTTGATGCCGTGGGCTTGAATAATGCACCTTGTCCGTTGTCTCCTTGGTAACTTGACTCATTGTCACGGGAGGAGGGGCATTGAAGTCGAAGGTCCATTGTGCGTCTTACCACTCACGAGTGGTGACGGCTTTCAACTCGGCATTGGGATTAGGGATAGTATTGCATGGGAGTCCTCCGGAAGATGATGAAGCTTTGTTCATATTCATGTTCATGAAACCGCTCATCATATTCTTTAACTCATTTGTCTGCCGAGACATTGTGGTATCAATTTCCTTTTAAGCTCAACTCTCATGTTATTGATCCGAGTTTGCATTGAGCGCATGTTTGACTCGGTCATTTTCATGAAGTCATTTGGCATGGGAGCTTGAGGAGGTTGTTGATAACTTTGATGATTAGGAGCTTGATATGGTTGGTTGAAATTGTTCCGTTTTGATTGAAATTTTGAGAGTTATTGAAATTTTGTCCTTGATTCGAACAAAGCGATTTTGATTGCCATGGTTTTGCACGGAGGAAAACCGGTGGTGTCATACCGCTAGGTGCAGTAGTGAGGATCACCGTGGTCGGTATTGATTGTGGTTTACCAAGCCACGGGAGCTTGGTAAAAGGAAGCATCGGTTGCTTGACAATCATAATACGCGTGTGGACCACTACAAGTTTCACACACCTTGTTTACGGCTTTGGTGGTTCGGCTTATGAATTTCGCTTTTGATTTCCTTAACATCCTTAATCATACAACGGATGGCATCCGTTAGAGCGATTTATCGGAGCCGCTAACTCGGAAGAGTTCTTGGAAGAAGAAGAAGGAGTGTTAGGAGTATTGACTTTGTTGCGAGAAATAGGAACTTTTGATTTTGCTCGCAAATCTCAATCACATCTTTAGGTCTACGATTCAAGATATTGCTACTGCGGCTGCATTCAAGGAATCTTGATCGCTACCGTTCAACCCATTGTAAAAGATATTGACTTGTTGAAGCTCGTGAATTCATGATGGGGCATTTCACGAGGAGATCTTTGAATCTCTCCCATGCCTCTCCAAAGTTTTCATCGAAATTTTGACGAAATCCGAAATTTCATTTTAAGATTAGTCGTCTTTGATGGAGGAAGAAATAATTCACAAACTTTTGAACAAGATCCTCCCAAGTTTCGATAGATCGAGGGGTTCTTTTTCCACCAAATCCGGCCGTCCCTCAAGAGAGAATGGAAAAAGCATCAACTTGATGACTTTTGTGGTACATCCTTGAAATTGATAGTTGAGGTCAACTTGTTAAACCAACGGATGTGTGCATACGGGTCTTCTCGATCAAACCCGTGGAATTGATTTGTAGACACAAGTTGGATCAAATGTGTCTTCAATTCAAAGTGATCGAGTTGATTCTTGGTAGAATGATGGCATCTCCATAACCCTCGGTGGGTGCTTGGAGCATTTCCGCCATAATACGTTAAATGCGCCATATTGTTGTTTGAAATAGTGCGAATCTCGGGTTCGACTATTCGGGCAAAGACGCTCTCTGAACGTCTTCTTGGAATTTCGCTAGATCACGCAAAGGACTCAATGATCTAGAAGAGCGAGTGCGCATGCACTAGAGTTAACTCTAAGGAATCTCGAGTTAAGGAGAGGAATGGAATTATGAAAATCTTTCATATGAGAATGAGAATTATGAAGATGTTTTATAAAAATGGGGTGATGAGAAGAATCTTTATGGGTTTTCCGGTTCAAACGTAGATATCACAACAAAATCAATTAACACAAAATCGAGGCAAAACAACGATGAACTTAACCAATAATCACAATATGAATGGCTTCTTTGAAAAGGTACACCAATCACAAGGACACAAAGGCAAGTTTTGAATCTTTAGTTCGGGAACTTATTATGGTCGCACCCAGTTAGGTAGTGCACCGCCTTGGTTTCATGTGGTAATCTTTTAAGTTGTTATTATTAAAGAAAGCAGCGAATCTTTTGTATTTTTATTTTGATACATATATAGAAACAAAAGCAAAATATTTTTGTGTTTTATCGTTTTGGATGTTTTGGGTTTTGGATTTTTTATAAAAATATGGATATATATATAGATAGAGATGGATGATATGAACAAATGAGTGAGTATTCAAACAACTAATCGCTAGAGCGGAAGATAGATCGGCCAGACTCCCGCGGTGGCGCCTAAAATTTGATCGCTCCCAAACGGTCAAGCTTTATCACTCAAGCACGCCACTTGTGAATGGCGGACCGTAACAAGCTTAAAGCGGCTCGAGAACGAACTCAATGAAGATCCGGGAGTATAGAGTCTCCCGGTCGTTATGTCCCAATGAGCTATGCAATGGATTATCAAGCGTAAAGTGATCGGGAATTTGAGCGGAAAAGGAGATTTGATAATGATTATAACTACGAGAAAAGCCAACAAATTACAACGGCTTAAATGCAAATTAAAGAAAATTAAAAGATAAAATCTATTAAATAAACTCTATCACTATATTTAAAATGATGTTTTTGTTTTTATGTTTTACAAAACGAAATTAAAAACTACGTGACGTCTGAATAAAAAACGTGAAACTTACACAATATTAACCCTAAAAATATGAAAATGATATTTTACAAACCTAATGATAAAAGAAAATTTATAGAAAAGAAAATTATTTTTATAACTAATTATCTAATTATTATTAATTAAAAACTATTTTAACTATTAAATATTAACCTAAAATGAAAGAAAATATGAAATAAAGTTTGAAAATTAAAATTAAGACTTAGAAAAATCTAAAATATCAAAATAGAATTTTCAAAACTATTTTTGTATTTTTCCGATTATTTTCTATTTTTATGAATTAAAACTATTAAAACTAATTAAATTACTAAAAATTACAAAATAAACTATGAAAAATCTGGAAAATTACTTTTTTACTTTTTATATTTATCTAAACCTAAGAAAATTGAAAAGTTATTTTTTGAACCTTTTACGAATTTTTGTATTAAAAGCTAATTAAAATGCTTAAAAACTACTTTAAATTAAGAAAAATAGCAAATCAACTTAGAAAAATCTGAAAATTTCAGGAAAACTCTTAAATAATATTGGAAATCTAGGAAAAATAGAAAAACAAGTGCTTGTTTGCAAGAAAATGCAATCATATGCCAAGTGCTTATAAATAAGCACTTTCAATAAGCCAAATGATCAAAACAAGCCCTCAACATGTTTGAGAGGTTATAATATGCTAAAATAACAAGAATACAACAAGTTACAACTATCTTATAGCTACTGAATCACAAGCTACAACAGATTTAATGTTTTGACCTTTAAGCTAAAAGCAGATTTATCAAGCTAGCTACTTTAAGCCCAAGAATAAGCAACACAATAAGCTAAAAGTGAAAACTACAAATTGTAAACTAAAGCAGACCTGGGTGAGACCTTCTAAACCAAAACTCGGACATGGGTGAGCTCATATGAGCCCTATGCAACCCGGACAAAATCGAGAAAACTCGGTTTCAAGCGAGAGTTGGATGCGAGGCAGTTATGACCTAAAGAGGAGCAGATTTGAGACCTTTAACAAAATTACAAAATTCCACAAAAATGCTTATAAGTAAAAAGACCAACTGAAGTTTCTAAAATGCCAAGGTTCACCTATATTGGCTCAAAGATGAGCTCATGAAAAATCCATGCAGTTGGCCCCAAATCCACTTTTGCTACTTTTGACTTTTGAAGAGATATAGACAGTTGACTTATGTGAGTTTTAATCTTGATTTAAGGACTGATTATGATGTTCATGATTGAAATGAGACTAAAGCAACCTATGTTTAACAGTTCTAAACACAAAATAAGAGTTTTGCAAATCCAAAACTCACAACAGTGAGCAGTGAGACAGATTAGGATGAGCTTTGACTTAGGTGATGTGTAGGTACAAAATGAAGACAGATTTAAGTGTAAATAAACTAACAAAGCATAGCACAACACATCTTAACCACCGCATAGGCCTTAAAACAGTTAGTCTACAAAACCAAACACACCTTTATCTTACTATTTTGCAAAATTAATGGAACCAAACCTTTAGCAAGCTTGTTTCAAGTGATCAATCTAAATTAAGTTAACTTAATTACACCTACTTGAGCAGATTTTAACTAATTTTGACTACTAAAGCAGTTATGCTATTGAACTAGATAACAACTTACAAAATGTCCTTTAGCCACTATGGCTTGAATTCAAGTAACGAAAAACCAAAGTACCACTAACCTATCCAAACCCCTACCCTAGCTCAATATCAACCCAATTCCATGGTCGCTTCACCCATTGACCAAATCGCATCATATTTGCCCATGTTTGACTTTTGTTGACCAAGTCCCAAGATTACTTAAATCTTGAATGTGAGCTTGTACAAAGTTATAATAAGCTTATTTAAGCTTGTTGAAGCTTAAAGATAAGCTAAGAAAAGCTTTGATACATAAGTTTGAAATTGAGGATTACAACGAGAAGCTTTAACTAAGCAAAATGGTAATTTGACTTAAATTGAGACTTGAAAATGATTTATATTGATACAAGAACTTAAACCGAGTACATTATAACAAAAGGTTACTGATTTTGAGCTTAACTAAAACTTAACATTAAAAACGACATTAAGAAATATTTAAAAACTACAAGACTCTCTTAAACTCTTCCTTCTTCTTCTTTTATAATCCAAAGTCTTTGTCTCTCTTACGAATAGTTCCCATCAATCCTTAGCCATTGGATGGCTTCAATTGATCTAGCCGTTTAAATGAGATTTTGGCGCCAATTTGGTTATCCGCAAATGGGGTTGAGTGAGGTTGGAGATGCATTTAATGATCCTTGGATGTTAACAGGAGGTGGGGGACATGGTGGAGTGGAATTGAGGAGGGATGGGTTGTGGCTTTGTTGCGGGGATAGCGGTGGGAGAGGAGACTTTTGGCGCCAAGGTTGGTTTGACCAAGAGGGTTTGACCGGCGGATATTATAAAAGGGTTCAAAAGGGATGGTGCGGTTGATAGGTCCAAAATGAGTTTAAAGGATTAATAACTTAGGGACCTTGGTGTAAATTCGAAAATTGAGGGACTACTTCGCCAATTATGAAAAGTTATTCAAGGGACCACAAGTGACAATCTTCAAAAGTATAAGGACCAAACTTGCCATTTTGCAATTTTCAGGGCCATTTCGCCAAATTTCAAAGTTGGAGGACCAAACTTGTAATTTTCTCAAACTTTTGATATTTTTCACCAAAGGACTAAATTTGACAAATTATGATTTTAAAAGGACCTTTGGTGATTTTACTTTGAAATTATGTGCTCGGGACTGTTTTTGACAACTTTTGAAACTTGGGGGTGAAATCGCCAATTATGCAAACTTTGCTCATTTTCATCGATTTTAAACATTTTGCATCCGAAACATATAAAATGCCATTTTGGAATATTTTCGGTGTTTTGATGCATTTGAGCATTTTAGGCGTTTTGCGATTCGGTTGACTAAAATGATGAGTATTTACACACTCATCAATGTGGCGTAAGAAGATGCACTTCTTGTTGTCAAGCATGAGTGTGGTCTATGTGCCGACTACTCCAATTCGATGATGGTGATGATGCTCTTGTGGAGCGAGATCGGGAGGAGGAGCAGTGGGAGAATGATGACTACATATCAGAGGTCTTATTCGAATGGTATGTCCGATTCTTTGTTTGATATTTATCGAACTTTGAATCTTCCAAAGAACTGGGATTCCTTGGATGCCAAATATATGGTCGAGGATGCATCAAGTAAGAAGTTCCTTGTTAGTAATTTCACAAATTACAAAATGATCGATTCAAGACCGGTTATGGAACAATACAATGAACTTCTTGGAATACTTGGAAGGTTTACACAACACCAAATGAACATGGATGAGGCTATCAAAGTCTCTTGTGTCATTGACAAACTCCTCCTTCATGGAAAGATTTCAAGCATACCTTGAAACATATGCGGAGGAGTTAACTCTTATTGAGTTAGGCGATCATCGCACATTGAGGAATCTCTCGCGTGCGGATAATGACAAGCCAAAGAGTAGCAATCTTCTTTGGACCATCATTGTCAATATGATAGAGCATAACAACTCTACCGGTACAATGACAACAAAGGCAAACGCAAATATCATGACAACACAGGCAGATCCTAACAAGAAGGCTACACCTACTTGTTGGAAATGTAACAAGACCGGTCGCATTAAAAGGGACCGCAAGTGGTGTTAAAGTTGGTGGTAAAGCCAATGGATCGAGCACTAATGGTTCAGGGAGTGGTGGTTCACCCAACTCACTTTGAAAGGTCGAAATATGTTTAATAAGTCTTTTCGGTTTATTATGTTACATATGTATCTAAATCTTTTATGTACGGGATGATGATGTTGCGTGGTGGGTTAACTCGGTGCAACAGTTCATGTGTGTAAGATAGAGTCGGTTCAAGACTTATGAGTCACCGAATGATGGTTCTATTCTTCACATGGGAAATGAGTCAACGACCTTGGTGCATGGTCGTGGTTGTGTAGATCTTAGGTTTAGTTCGGAAAGATTATAACTTTGTTTAATGTTATTCATGTCACGATATCGGGAAGAACTTGGTTTCAAGTAGTGTTTTGAATAATCATGGATATAAACAAGTTATTGAATCGATAAATTTGTTTTTCTAAATGTGGTGTTTTTATTGGTTTTGGTTATTTATGTAATCAAATGTTCGAGCTTAATATTACCACCGATGTTGTTATTTCACTTTTATGACCACATATGATCGGATCGATTCTACCCTTTGGCATGCTAGACTTGGTCATGTTCACTATAAAAGAATGCAAGATATGTCTAGGGATGGTTTAATCCTCGCTTTTGACATGGACACCGAAAAGTGTAAAACTTGCATGTTGACCAAGATAACCAAGAAACCCTTTCGGGGTGTTAGTCGTGAGACTAAGATCTTGGAGCTTATTCACGGTGACTGTGTGATTTGCATGCCACTCCTTCTTTGGGGAATAAGAAGTACTGTGACATTTATTGATGATGCTTCTAGATTTTGTTATGTCTATCTATTACATACCAAGGATGAAGCATTAGATAAATTCAAAGTGTTTAAAACAAAAGTTGAATTACAACTTGGGTCTTTGGTCAAAAGATTAAGGATCGATAGGGAGGTGAGTACATGGATACTCAAGATTTCAATCTGTTGGAATAATCCATGAAACGATCGCCCTTATACTCCTCGGCAAAATGGTATTTACGAAAGGAAAAAGCAGGTCTTGAAGGAGATGGTTAATTCCATGTTGTCCTTTTCGGGGTGAGTCAAGGGTTACTGGGTGAAGCTATGTTAACACTTGCTATTTATTAAATAGGGTTCCCAACAAAAGGAACAAGGTTACCCCTTATGAACTACGGACTAAAAGAAACCCAACTGAATTATCTCAAGGTTTGGGGTTGTAGGGTCATTGTAAGACTCCACGATCCAAAGCAAAGACTTTGGGTGAAAGAGGCATTATCGCATCTTTGTTGGATATGCCGAGCATTCAAGGCTTCGAGTTCTATGTTTTGAACCCAATGAATATGTTTCAATTAACTCCATTATTGAATCAATGGATGCGACTTTGATGAGAATAGATTCTCATCGGTCCTAGACCAAGTCGAGGATTCCTAATGGAACTCATGACATCGGTGTATCGAGGTCCTCGATGATGAACCATCGGTGGTCCTGATGAGGTTGTGGTTCAACTTTGAACACAACTCGGGAAGAGCAAAAGGTCGGGACTCCAAAGTCATTTGGACTGAGTTTCAACTATACTTAGTTGAAGGTACTAGGATGAGGTCTCGGACCAATACTCCTATTTCTTCATTGTTGAGGATGACCCCAAAACATTTGAAGAAGCAATGAAGTCCCGGATATTGCTTTACGGAAAGAAGCAATCAATGATGAGATGGATTCCATCATGGGCAACAACACTTGGGTGTTGGTTGATCTACCTCACAGTTGCAAACCTCGGGTTTCAAATGGATTTTCAAAAGGAAAATGAAGGTAGATGGAACTATTGAAAAGTTCAAGGCTAGACTAGTCATTCGGGGCTTTAAACGAAAGTCGAATAGACTATTGTGATACTTATGCCCACGTGGCACGTATCGATACCATAAGGCTGGCGATTGCTATGGCATCTATTCACAATCGGTTATTCATCGGATGGATGTGAAAATAGCTTTCTTGAATGGTGAATTGGAAGAGGAGGTTTATATGAACCAACCTCGGGGCTTCATCATGCCGTGCAATGAAAACAAGGTGTGTAAGCGATTAAGTCTCTTTATGGACTTAAACAGGCACCTAAGCAATGGCATCAAAAGTTTGATGACGTGGTTTTGTCTAGTGGTTATGTTCTTAACCAAGTCGACAAATGTGTATATAGCAAATTTGATGAATGCGGTAAAGGAGTCATCATTTGTCTATATGTTGATGACATGTTGATCTTTGGCACCGACCAAAATCGGTTGACGACAAAGGAATTTTTGTCATCAAGGTTCTCCATGAAAGACATGGGGAGGCGATGTTATCCTTGGTATAAGGATTAAACATGAAAGTAATAAATTTCTATCTCGGGTCTCATTATATTGAGAAGGTACTTGAAATTCAATTACTTTGATTGTACTCGATGAGTACACCTATGGATACTGTGAGAAGTCGATGCCTAATCATGGCAAGGTCAGTATCTCAACTTGAGTATTCTAGGGTAATTGGTGCACGATGTATGCCATGACTTGTACAAGACACGATATTGGTTTTGCGGTGGGAAAATTGAGCGGTATACTAGTAATCCTAGTGCTCATCATCGCAAGCGCTTCAAAGTCATGAAGTATTTGAAGAGAACTATGGATTATAGTCTCTCATATCTTGGTTACCCATCGGTGTTGGAAGGTTACACCGATGCAAGTTGGATCGATAACATCAAGACAATTCGTCTCACCGATGTCGCGTATTCCTACTTGGTGGAGGTGCAATTACTAGGGCATCCAAGAAGCAAACTTGCATCACCGGTTCAACAATGGAATCAATTTGTGGCCTTAGCAATTCTTTGGTAAAGAAGTCGAATGGTTGAAAAACTTGCTTCTTGAGATTCCATTGTGGCCTAAACCTATAGCACCTATTTCTATCCGGTGTGATAGTGCGACTACATTGGCTAAGGCTTATAGCCGGATGTACAATGGTAAGTCTAGACACTTAGGTGTCGGACATAGCATGATTCGTGAGCTTATCATGAATGGGGTGGTATCTATAGAGTTTGTTAGATCTCAATGTAACTTAGCCGATCACTTGACGAAGGGTCCGGCTAGAGACTTGGTTATAAAGTCTCGCTAAAGGGATGGGTTTAAGTCCAACTTAGTCACTTGAATGCTAGGACACCCACTCCTCCTAAGGAAACTTGGGAGCCGAGTTCAATGTGGAAAGTCGAACATTCAATGGATGGAGCACATGTTTTATTTACATCCCAAGGTTGTGCTCGAAACTCACGAAAGGAGGATGAAGTCTTTACTTAATGGTTTATTTTCTTTGAAAAGTGCTTGGCATGAGCATGACTAAAGAGGAACCACCTATGTAAATATTGAAGTTTTGCCGCTTGAGAAGCTTTGGACTTTAGCTTTTGCAATATTTATGAATTTGGATATGGACACATGGCTTGTATAGTGTCGGGAGCTTTTAAGTGTTTGAAAACTTGTGTGTATTTTATCTTGGTATTCAAATGGGTTGAAGGGTTCAATTCTTAGAACACCACGATTCTCGAATATTTGAACGTGTAATTTACTAAGATGGAAATTCAATCCTCGGGACATTTTCGTTTATGCACATGTTTTGATTGATGTTTATTTTTCATGCAAAGGAAGTGAACTAAATTTGGGAGGATTGTTGGAAAATTTAGTGCACTTGTGGGATTAGTTCACACCTTGTAATGGGTTAGGAGGCACGGAGGTACACTCATTAGGTCCATGAACACCCTAACTCTTATAGTGGTTTGTATTGGTAGTCTTGGTGAAAGTCTTGCTTGGTGAAAGTCTTGCTTGTGGAAAGTATCGCTTGTGGTTTCCAGCGATGGCGGTGTTTTCACCGATAGGCGATGTTTCCATCGAGTGGTGTATCCACCGATAGTGCTATGAAATCTTGATAGCGGTGTTTCCATCGATAGGCCGTACTTCCACCGCAAGTGAAAGTCTTCGCTAGTTGAAATCTTGCTTATGGAAAGTCTTGCTAAATGGCGATTACAACTTCTTTATGACCACGTTTAATTGGTCATGTAACCACTAACGGCTATAATGGTGATAATTATGAGGCTATTAATGGGCGATTAATACTCATAATTCCATTGGAATAGCTCAAGAGTAACCTCCTATACATTGGAGATCCGAACATGCATGAAACACACGTAAAACACAAAACACTTCTAGCGAAAGGGTTATTGAATTGTGCCTAATTCTATAAGCGCATTTGGTCTTATCCCAAGTAGATATTCGTGTAACCCGGGCATTAGGGTCGAATAGTTTACTTTGGAAAGTGATCACACGATTCCAAGTGATATCCGGTAACCACCTGGTGGTATTGCTACCGCTCATTGATTGTCTTAACCACATTTCGGGAGATAACCCCAACAAGGTAGAGGTTGGACCTTTCATTCTTAATCTAACCTTCTAAGTTTTCTTTCACTTTCTCTCTAGAAAGGCTCCCATCCCACTTTCTCTCTAAACTCTTAAACCACACGCCCCTTTTATAATGATATGATGTGTTTGTGAAATAAAATATGTTACAAATGGTATCAAGAGCCATGGTTTGATCATCTCTCTCACATATCCTTGGATTTCTAGTGGTTTTAGATGGTTTTGAGTTTGAAAAAGTTTATTGGTTTTGCATCATTTGGATCATTTCTTGTGTTAAAGTTTGAATTTTGGGTGTACTTTTGTGTTTAGAATCATTGTAAGTGCTTGGGTTTTGATTTGGTAAGCTTGAATCAACGTGGTTGAGCTTGTTTTGGATTGAAAAGTGTGTTTTGAAGTTTTTTTGCTAGCGACTTGGTTCTCGTAGTGTTTTTCATCGTAGCGACTTGCTTGATAAAAGGTAGCGAGTTGTAGTGTTAATTGTTAGCGATTTGGTCCTAGCGACTTGTCTATTGAGACAAGCCGACAAACAGTACAACTTAGTAGATTCTCCACTACGGCTAGCGACTTGGTGAAGTTAGCGACTTGCTTTCAATTTTGTTAGCGACTTGTACTTAGTATTCTTAGCGACTTGGTGTTAGGGACTTGGACCTTAGCGAGCTACTCTTTAGCGACTTGACTGTGTAGCGACTTGGTGCTTTAGCGACTTGTGTCCAGCGACTTGGGTCTTAGCGACTTGGTCATAGCGACTTGATTCACAGCGACTTGAGGTTTTAGCGAGTTGCTACTTAGCGACTTGGCATTATAGTGACTTGTGTCTAGCGACTTGGTGCTTAGCGACTTGATTTCATAATTCTTAGCGACTTGGTGCTTAGCGACTTGTCTTCATAATTCCTAGCGACTTGTTGACTTTTCCCGACAAAACTTCAAACGCCCATAACTTTTGAACCGTAACTCCGTTTTCAGCGTTCTACCCATTAAAACGACCGTGAGAACGAGGAGAATGGCATGCCGAATGAACTAAAGTTCAATCGGGTAAACCTTCGAGGCCCAAATCCGCCCCGAACAGAAGTTATTGAGGTTTTTAAGTTTTTAGACCTAAATTTCTCCGTAAAATCGTGCAACAACCAACCCAAATCACAACCAAACAACATCTCTGCTAATCCTACAAATAATCATAAGACCCAACACACAATTTTATATCATTGTGTCGATCCATCAGCTATCTTAACGCATTCTATTGGTCACTATATCACGGTTTCTTCTTGATTTTGTAAAATCCGCGAAAGAATCTATTTCTCGGTTTAATCATAGACTTGTAAAATCCGTGTATACTACAACATCATGTCTTACTCTCTCGACCCGGTGATTTCGGAGGTACTTAAATTGTATGATGATGTGGACAACAATGATAATGTATGCTACAATGAGCGGTTAAAGATGTTTATATTAATCAATGAAGGCGTGAGATCTTCATGTTACGAGTACAATGAGAATGAATTGCACCGCTAATGCTACAAAATGCCATGAAAAGGAATCTTGCATTATACCCTATCAACAACTTCACTCACACCTCATGTTACTTCTACCTTTTGGTATGGAGCGAGCGTGCAATGCTCTTTTCGTCAAGACTTATCCACATTAACGGAACATTACTATTGAACTTAGAAAACTGGAACAACAACTTGTCAAAGAAAAGGTTCAAAAGGATAGTTCCAAAGGTCTTTGCTTCAAGTGATCCACAACCAATTTCACATTCATCGGTGGGAATTTACATCGATTATGATCAAGACATGACCGAAATGTCTTTCAAGAACACATGGAATGGAAATTAGCGTGTTCATAGAGACACTTATCCATCTCATGGATAATGTGGATAAGTATATTAAGGAAGTTACTCGAAAAGAAGAAAATATAGATGAGAGTGCGGTTCGATTGACAAAAGTTGTGATGAGTTGTGTAATGTATCGCTTGAAGAATCGGGTGTTGTTGAATGCGAATAACAGAGACAACAAAGATTGATGCAACAAATTGTTCAAGAACTCATGTTACACATGATGTGGATGCGAGATATCAGACGAGATAAATGAGCAGTGTCATGTGATGAGGTACCATAATCTGCTCAACATAGTGCATCCGCTAATGTACCTAAACATCTTGATCTTAATGTTGAACATGATTACGATATATGTTCCTTGGTTGAGGTGAGTCTAATAATTTCAAAACATATTATATGGTTGATAAAAGGCTTTTGATGAACTTTCAAACAAATTCTCAAAACTTGAAAAACATTGCATTTCACTTGAAATTGCGATCTGAGTAAAGAAGAAAGTTTTCAACTTAACAAACCATGTAAAAATTGAACTTCTTGAATTCGTGAACTTTTAAATCACCACTTTGAAAGCTCGACTTCAAGACAAAAACTCAACTATCAACGATTTGAAGAAACATATTTCTAATATGCATGTGAAAAGTAATTTGGTTACAAGTAATTCTGATGTTAATACTATTGATGATATTCAAATGAGAAATGATGAATTAGCGGTTTGTGTGGCCAAATTACTAAAGGAAAATGAGTCTTTGAGAAAGCATCACATAGAACTAAGTGACTCTGTCAAAGAAGCTAGAACTAAGTCAATAGAACAAACAAACTCTTTGATAGCAAAATTGATGAACTCAAAGCTCAAATTCGTGAAAAGAGTTTCGCTATTGTTGCCTTAAAAATGAGCTTAGGAAAAGCTGTAGGAAAAGTGTGAACACTAAGTTTACAAAACCGTCAACCTTGGGAAACCGGTTTCATCCCATTAGAAACCGGTGCATTGTTAGGCGACCATCTGCGTTTATATCCGAAAGACCAAAATTTTCAAAACACGGTTTGCCTCCCAAGTTGATGCGATAAAAGTTTTGTCAAAATCACCACTTCACCTAAGTTACCTAAGAATAATGCTTCTACTCCCAACACCGTAGGAATAGTTCAAAACAATGTCAAAACCAAGCATTAAAACCCAGAATTCATATGATATGAATGACTTGTGGAAGAACTATTATCTAGAAGAAGCTAGGAAAAAGGCACATATTCGAAAAGACAGAACTTTAGGTGCAAGACCTAGGGTGATGCATTCTACGAGATTTCAAGGCACTGCTATTAGTTCTAAACCATTACCTAGGAACACTAATCTAAAGACTAGGGATTGGCTTACATCTAAAAGTAGTTGCGTTTTGATTAAAGTTATTCCCATAGTAGATCACTCTAAGAAATCTAGATCTATTTCTGAATCCCAACAATCTGTTTGCTCAAAGTGTCTGAAATGTATCTTTAATGCTAATCATGATAAATGTTTCACAAAATCCCAGAAGAAAGTAAATGCTCATGCAATGGTACAACCTGTTAAGTCTAGGATTTACACTAAGTAATCCACAGTGCATATGAAGCAAACGAAACCAAAAGCTTCGCCTAGATGGTTACCAACGCAAAATCTTTGGAAACTAGGAATAAGGATAAGTCTTCCACTATGCATAAGAAGCCTAACAATCCTAGACCTTGCCATAAGTGGATACCATCCGGTAAAAATTTTAAGGATCTTTGGACTTAGGTGGATACCTACAGAAAGATGTTTACCAATGGCAATGTCAAAGTTGACCATGAAACCCCAAAGGGTTTGGATCTTGATGTCACTAACCAAAATATATGCAATCAAGTTTGTAATATTAGTGCAAGTAGTCCTTACTCGATTGCGGATACTTGATCCTTCAATACATGGATTGGCTTAAAGTATGGATAACAAAAGTTGATATCTCATAACTCACGGGTTCAAGTTACTCAACATTGATATTCAATCGGCAACGACGCCCTGCTCACATCGATTCAGCCTCGTATTTCATCATTATGGCATTTACGATAACTCTTGAGACCCGTTCCTCAAAGAAAAGAAAGGTGTATGCTTGATGGCGCTTTATCTTCAAAGAAGAGAAATCTTCATGTGTATGACCATTCTCATCGACATTCTTCATCAACAAGCTTCATGTTTTTCCACGCTCTTTCAACCCTCAAGTGGATCTACATTCATTGGTTTATATTCTTATTCACTTGTTCAAATCAAAATGGCAACTTCGGATGCAATTTTGAGGGGAGAAGAGCATATACTACATGTTGATGGATGCTTGAATTATGGTCATATGAATCTCCTTCAACGCCTAATGCTTCACTTCTAAGGATAACTGAGATTCATTGTTTGGGATTCATTGTTTCAAGATATGTTTGATGAGTATTTCCAACCGCTAGCGAATGTTGATCATCTAATAAGTACAACTCAGACTACTCAAGAAGCCCAATCTCTAGTTATTTCTCAAGGCGTTGATAATGACTATCATAATATTGGTGTTGCACTCATGAATAATGATCCGCTCTTTGGTATTCCTTTACCAAATCTTCACGGATTATTGTTCATGAATAATGATCCGCTCTTTGGTACTCCTTTGCCAAATCTTCACGGATTATTGTTCCTCTCAATGTGTACGCTATAAATCAACCACATGAACATTAAGGAAAATGACTACCTCATCCGCTCGAAAACATTATTGGTGAATCTTCGAGATCAATCTCTACATGTATACCTCTAGGAAGAATGCATTGATGTTGAGGAATCATTTGTTCCGGTTCATTCGGTGAGTCAATATACACCGATGGTATGTTTATTCACGTGTTGGACATTTGACACAAGTTGATTACTTGATTTAATCAATTATCACTTATTTGAGATTGAAGTTGACTTTCACAAAGGCGTGTTCTTATTTGATAACTTGCTCGGGCTTAAGAATTTGAGTTGAAGACTTGGTTTATCTAGTTACCAGTTGTCGGGGTGGATGGTTGAAGACACGTTAACTATCACTTTTAGGAGTTACGTTGTTCTACTCAGTGTCACACGCTTTGACGGTGTGGATAATTGCAAGAGGTGTTAATGTCTCATACTTTGTTTGAGTAGTGAGTACTTAGAGATTTGCTTGAAGCATAAAATTCTCGACACTGTTCTTCCAACATTAGTGCAAGCTTAAGATGCAAATGCGGGGAATTCTACTTCAGTTTCAAGTTTGGTATATCGGGTTTTCTTCATCAGTGGTCACTTCAAATTGTCTACATATGGGTTGATAAAGATAGCCAACGAGAGTTTCTATAGCAGTTGATTCTCACAAGATTCATTTAAGCTAATTTTTGTTCTTCTCTATTTCAAGAATATTTGGTACGTATAATGTGTTGCTGATTCTGAGGTATCAAAACCAGCAAGGGGGAATGAGACATACATCTAAACACTCAACGAGTACACGTGATGAACCTAATACTTCGTCTCTATTGAAGTAATCATGGGAAAGACAAATGTCATAACCGCAGAGAAACTCAGTGTTTAACTCGTAGCCTTTGGTGTGTTATTCCAATCATTTGGGGGGAAGTGGTCTCTGGATACTTTTGGTATGTGTTAACTCAGCTTTCAGTAGGAAGAAATATGAGAAGAATATTTGGAGCGTGAGATGATATAGCTTATCGACATCTTCTATATGGTTTATGGTAGTGCTTCGGTTATTGCTTCATATACACAATGTAATGATGATTCGATGAGATCGCAACCATCGGGGAGAGATATGTGTACATCGAGGACGCACAACATGTTCACATGATCGAGCTTAATCGCTTATTCGGAGTTGATATCCATGAGAAGATCGGTGATTCAACCATGGCGTGTGATGTTGTTGTCTCTACTACGGTTGGTACTTGTGTACATTATGGGCTGATTGGTTATATGGAAGATAACTAGAATGCACCCGTAAAATGAAGATGTTGATATATATTGTTCCACGAATAGACAATGGTCAATCTCGAAGAGTAATGTGTACATCGGGGACGCTATAACAGTTCATGTGATCTAACTTAATTAGTTATTCGGTTTGATAACCAGGGGCGATCAATGTTTCAACTTGTTACTTCGTTGTTCTCGTGATTCCTTGGGGTGCTGAGCTTCATTCAATGAGACCGTTCTTATTCATTTCTACTTCTCGGGGAAATGGTCTTTATAGTTTGTCGGTTTGGGGGGAAGCTACCCAAGATTCACTTTTTGAAGGCTCAAGTTCTTGCGACGATTCAAGAGCCTCGAATGCTTTGGTGGTAAAAGTTTAAGAGATGATGACTTCTATCTTCTATAAAGTGCTGAACGGTTTCCTTTTCTCGGTACTCGTATCATCATCTTCTTAAACTATTTCTCTATCTTTGTAAATAATTTTCAAAAAGCAAAATACAAAAATATAAAACCAACAAAAACAAAATAGAAAAATATAAAATCCACAAAAGCCTATAAAATCAGAAAATTGAAAAATACCAAAAATATGTTTTCTCAAGACATGTCTTCTTGTATCGATAACATCTACGGTCTTAGAAATGTCATTCAATAATGGCACGGGACTTTAGATGAAGTTCGAGCAGGAGGTGTAAATATTCTTTTCTAAACATGTCTAAAATATGGCTTGCTATTATTTCCGATAGCAACCCGCTCTTAAAGAAAGGAAAGTGCTGCGCTAAACCAATTTTCAAAATATTTTTTGCACTTATCCTAAAACTAATTGAGGAAAGTATGTCGAAGGATCTGTTGTTCCTACACAAATGTTTTCCGTCTAAAATTATTCGGAAAAATATTTGGTGTTTTAACAAAATTGGTGGAAAATGAGTTGCTATTAAATCAATCGATTCTGAGTTTTCGTTAAACGAAAACTCAATCAATGACTTCGCTTTTAAACTTTTGGAAAATAAGTCATTGATTGAGGGGAGAATGTTTTCAAATCTATATCATCTAACGGGCTTTCTTAATTATCCTAAATGCTTAATTGAAAATGATGTTAACCTCGTTGAAGGACTAGGTGCCTAGGATATGATTGTTAGGATTAGATGATTATAGTTTGATGAACACATATATCCCATGCCTTATATGAACTGATTGATATGTTGGATTGACTTTTATTTGTCGATTGCTGTTTGGGTGATGTCGACCACCATATATCTGTTTGTGTCCACTAACATATGCAGGTATATTGGTATATAAGAATGTTCCCGATCCGGATCCCACAATTGAAGATGATTGGATGCCGAATAGAAAGGGTAACTATATCTTGGGTTGACAAATGAAGAAACAGAGCTTAATTGGACTTCAACGGAGAGTTGGCAAGGAAAAATGTAACGTAAGAGGTCTCATTGCATCGTGATGGTTTCTTCATCAACAAATGAAGAAACCGAGCTTAATTGACCTCGGTTGGCATTAAAATGCAACGTATGAAGTCTCACTGCATCGTGACGGTTTTCTTCCAAGCCCTACAAAGAACAACATAAGCTTCTCAACCACCTAACGTATCTTTGTGCGGGATAATTGTGATGATACCATTTTTTAAATAATATTGTTTTGAAAAATGAAAAAATCTTGTTTTGAAAATTAATTGGACTTAATTTTGAAATTCACCGGACTTCATTTTATCAAAACTTAAGTCACTCAATCATCGACTACGGTCATCGATTGAGGGGGAGAGTGATTTCATATAAAATATTTTCAAACAATATTTCTTCATAAAAGTCCGTTTTGTACGATAATAAGTGGTGATCTAAAGATTTAATGTTATGTCATGGTATGATTTTTCTTTTGAATCAAGGTCTTTCAAAATGAAATTTTTTCTGTTCTTGTTTGATTGTGAAATTGTTTTATTTTACTTAAAGATCTCTTAAAACAATCATACCTGACACTAACAATCTTTAATGTCTTAATCACATTTATCTGTCATTTTCAAAATCAAATCTTGCCACGTCTTTCACTAAAATTTTCTAAATAATTTAAATCAACTGGGATCACAAATCTCAATTTGTTTGAAATTTTTGATCGGGGGAGAGATCGTGATTTAAATCTCTTGTCTGTTTTAATGGAATTGGTTTTAGTCCTTTAAAGGCACTCCTGCCTCCATGTGCCAAAATGATTTCAAATATACAATGCACGTGTTGAGGGGGAGCATTTATCCAAAAACCAGAAGAGTATTTAAACCAGGCGCATTTTCTCCCATGTTTTCTAAACCTTATTAAATCACTTGGGATCCAAAATCTCAAAGGGTTTGATATTTTTGATCGGGGGAGAATTTGTGATTTAATATAAAATTTGATAAAAGGTGATCATTTGATTCAATGTGCTGGCTCTCTTTAATATGTGCTAAACTCTTTCATATATTGATGCACATATTGAGGGGGAGCGAATGGTTTCTTAATGGCTTGTGTGATCGTAATTGTGCTTCAAAAGAACTCTTTCTTCTATGTGATAAAATGATTTCAAATATCCTATGCACATATTGAGGGGGAGAATTTACCAAAGAAAATCAAATGGCTTTTTCCTTAGGAAATTGTGATCAAGAATTTATTTCAAAAGAACTCTTGCCTCCATGTGCTAAACAATTTAGAAGATCATATGCACATGTTGAGGGGGAGCATTTCTAAATGATCAAAAACAATTAAGGTACAAAATGTTTTGATTTTATATCACAAGTACCTTGATTGGATTTTCCAAATGATTTTTCTATTGGTTTTGAGAAGGAATGAACTGTAATAAAAGACCGACCATTTTACTTTATGTATGGAGTTATAAGGATGGTGAGGTTAGGTATTCGTTCCCACGATCCGCCAGAACTGGAGGGATCTACCCAGGGACAATCCACTAGATAGGGTAGAGTCCTTAGGTATAATGATAAAAGGAGAAAAATGAGAAATGGGAAGAGTGCGGACTGAGATAGAGCTAGTACTGAAATAAACCCAACAAGGTTCTAGTTATGAAGTCTCGGTAAGCACTGAAGGGGTTGAAGAATGAAAAGAATTCAATGTGAAAAGGGTGAAAAGAAATAGCCTTCCAATAATTCAACCTTAGGCGTAAACCGGGTTCAATTCATATACTCTTGGTGGTTACTAAGGTAACACCGTATTGAAGACAAGACATCATGGACCCGGTGATGCATTTGCACTAAACTTCTCAAGCTACTCAAGTTCCTCTTAAAGGGCTTGTTTCATTCTCACGGGAACCTACATAATCTATCGACTTTCTCCTAGAGATTGTTGATATTGAATAAGGAGACCCTCTCCTAGTCTCGGCATAGGAACCAAATGTGCACTAATTGTGTCTAGAGCCAAGAGATCATCCACAATATCTCATTAGGACACAAAAGTAATGAAGACTTGTTTGTTTCACACAATGTGGAAAGTAAGTATATATTTAGAGTCCCACGCATTATCCTTGTGGTATTGCGGAACATCCGAGTGATATGAAAATATTCACGATGAAGATGGAAATCCTTCAGAGCCAATATCAAACAAGCTCTTGGTGGGTGACATGTGAAATCTTGAAAAGATCAAGCTTGTGACCACTTTGGATAGAAACGATGGGAGATTCAATCTTGAATCAACCTTGGTCGAGAATGGAATTGACGAATACTTTTGGAAAAACCGTTCGATGTGCAAATCTTCTTTTCTCTAGCACATCGAATGTGTATTTATGTTTTCAAACACAAAAGTATCTCTCGAATGAAAAAATACTTTTGGAAAACCGTTCGATGTGCGAATCTCTTCTTTTATCTAGCACATCGAATGTGTACTTTTCAAATATAAAAGTATTTATGATTGAAAATTGATCTTTCTCATAAAACCTTCGTCGTATTGCAAAACTCTTTTCTAAGCAATACGCGATTGTTTTCAAATCAATTTTCATCAATAAGTGAATCTCAATTATTTGGTTCACTCACTCCGTGTTGTCTTCTTTGAGGCGTTCGGTTTGAGAACAACTAGAGCATTGCGAAACCCTCACAAGGAGATTCTTGAATTATACGATCGCGGGCGATGCTTGTCTTGATCAGCGGGAACCGTGGGCGTGTACCTCAATTCAACGAAAGTGATCAAAGACACTTTCGTGCGCTTTATTGCTAATCGTCGGTATGCGGTACACCCGACGATTGCGGTGATCACAATTGAGGAGTCAATCCAAAGCCGCATGCTCGCGGCATCCACACTTAATTGAAGAAATCATGACTTGTGCATATCTACGTAACTCGGCTCGATATTTTTATACTATGTTTCGCTTCGCTGCGCAAATATCATGAGCCGAGAAAGCTCCGCTACTCGATGGAAAGATGTCATGATCCGAAGTGTGAGCATGTCGGTCCAAAAGTCACAACATCACATGATGGCAACACAATAAAGGGTGATCCGAGATTTCTTGTGGTGATGATCTCGATGAAAGCTTAAAGATCATCAAGATGTGGATCGGTTCAAAGACCTCCATTGAAAGTACAAAACTATGCGGACTTTGAGTATCACGCTAAAGCACAAAGATGCGGAAGTTGAAGAATTAAAGTCTCGAGCTCAAGGCCAAGATTAAATAGAATGCTAGAATTGAAATGTAAAACATGGGGTGACCTCCTTGGGGAGATTGTTAGAATTAGAAATTCCATAGTGAAGAGTCGGTCACCCCAAATATAATCTAGCATAAGTTAGCTCGTAGACATATCGTTATTTACTTGTTTGTTAGTTAGTTATTAGCTTAGTTTAGCTTAGAGTAACACCGTGGAGGAAGGACGGGTCTTTACCCATTGTATGCACGATCCACAACCAAGGAGGACGTGTAGTATGTAACTATAAATACCATCTACCTCCCAAGGTAGAGGTTGGACCTTCATTCTTAATCTAACCTTCTAAGTTTTCTTTCACTTTCTCTCTCAGAAAGGCTCTCATCCCACTTTCTCTCTAAACTCTTAAACCATACGCCCCATTTATAATGATATGATGTGTTTGTGAAATACAATATGTTACATAATATGACCGAATTACGATTATACCTCAAATATCATTGAAATTGACACTTATAACTCTAAAATTGTCGTGTCGCTATAATCATTGAAATTAACGTTTATACCCACGACATGATTTTTGTATAATTTAGGGTGGGGACGGTGTCGCTATATGAATGTTTTTTTTACACTTTTAGATTTAAATGCCTTTATTATTGATCCGCAACCATATAAATATGCATTTATTATCTTTACAACACAACACCCGTAGCATTGGTCAGGATGTGTTATCATATGCGAGAAGTCTCAGATTCAATATTCTCCGTGGATGGTTTTCCTCCTGAGTGGATCTGTGATGATTCTGCCTCATAAATGCGTCGATTCAAGCTAAGTCACATGAACTACTTTCTAAATAAATATTGTTAAATCAAATCACTAACTACAATATTGTACCAACTCGTCGTTAAAATAATAATAATAACAATAATATATAATAATAATCATCATCATCATTTAATTACTATCATTACTACATAACAAAAATATGCGTACTCGTTGACTCATGTCAAGCTTAGTACTGGTATCAGTTACTTACGTTGTCACAATAACCAAAGTAGGAGTCGTAGTTGTTGTAAAAGTGGTGTGTGAATTTCACTCAACGTATTACGAATCCAAGCGGTCTCACCAACGGGGTTTTCAACACCATGATATTCAGCCTCGGCGCTACATCGATAAAAAAGTGTGTTGTCACTTAAGAGACCAAGACAATAAATTATTTCAAAGGAAAATACAGTAGCGTGACACCATGCCCAGTTCGTGTCATAATAAACCATGACCAATAGTACCACGGACATAAGACTATGTTTATCAATAATCTATCACAACCCAATCTCTACTAAAATATTATTTTTTCTTTTCTTCACTTACACAACCAATCTATACCTTTTTACCAGCAACCTAACCCAACCTATATATACAACCAATCTATTCTTTAAGAAAAAAATAATAATAAATCAAATAGCCATTCACTATCCGCCATGTGCCAGATTAGAGGTTGCCAATCTAGTTTGCCATGTGACCTTGGTCATGAGAGGATTTAAGAATTTTGATTAAAATATTATTATTTATGTATAATATATCCAACCGGTTGAGTTGTCAACCCATTGATAAACATAGTTTAATGAAGCACACAATTCAAGGAATCTAAGTGAGGTTCACTTGGATCATACATGAATAAACACAATTGCTAGACAACATAAATGACACCTCAGGGCGAGTGAACATGAGGTACTGTAAAGCCTCGACAAGACTGCGTTATATTGTGGGATCATCAACAAGTGGGTCGTCTGACCCAAGCTTGGACTCAGTATCCACAAGGGTTCTACATGGATTACAATTAAACATGTGAGCACGCTCAAGAATCTCACAAGCATATTTAGACTGAGAAAAATACAATCCTGATGAGGTATGGATAGCGAGAAAATAGTTGAGTGGTCCAAGGTTCTATTATAATGTTTCATACTTAAAATTACACGAAATGCAGCACCATAATCCCGATTCTGGCACCATGTACAGTCTCATACTACATACTGACGTTGCCGGGTATACATATGGCACAATACTTGGTCTCGCTCACGGCTAAAAAGTGGTTTTCAAACCTACCGAAACCGAAATGGTACAATGCTAATTTTCTTGGACTGGAGTATATTTTTCAAATTTTGAGGGGCAAAATCAAAATTTCTTTTTATCGTTTGGGTATATAATTATGTGATAATTTAGGTTTTAGGTAAAGCATACGAGAATCAATAGCCGCCATGCACATGAAACAAAGTAGATTACCACGTATCAAAGGTGAAGATCGAATATGTTTGTTACCTGATTGCTTACTTATCAAAATCATCTCTCGTATACCTTCCACAAAACAAGCCCTTAAAACAGGTATACTCTCAAAACGATGGAAAAATCTTTGGACTCAAGTTCATAATCTTTTTTTTTTACATACTGCTGAAGAAGGAATCCCTTACAGTTTTCCTGAATTTTTTCCGTATGTCAAAAAAGTCCTAAGAATACGTGGCCAATCGAACCTCAACAAATTCCAGCTGAAAATGCCTTATTACAAGTTTGGAATTAAACAAGTGAACAACTGGATTCGATATGCTGTTAGCTGTAATGTTCAAGACCTTGACTTAGCGTTTGATAGTCCCCACCATGAGCCTTACCGTCCTGCGTTTGTATTAGATCAGTTCTTTTTCATCAACTCGTCTTTTACTCAAATGAAATTGGATGGCTGCGTTATTAATCCAACTGGTGCCATTAGTTGGACTAACCTTAAGAGTTTGTGTATTAAATCGGGGACTTAGATGAGGGTTTGATAAAGAATATATTATCAGGATGTCCTGTTTTGGAAACTTTGAAATTGCAAGATTGTGTAGGTTTTGTGGGATTGATATAACTTCAAATAGTGTTAGAATTTGGTTTTGCTGGATATAGAGATGATGAATGGAATGCTATCGAAGATGTCGAGATAAATGCGCCACATATTTTGTCACTAACAATCGAAAAAGAGTTGGCGTCAAGTATACGTAAGGTTGTGTTGCTAAATGTGTCTTCTTTAGTTGAAGCTACATTAGATTATTGTACGGATGAGCTTTTGTGTGAGGAGCCAATAAGTGAGGAAGATGAAGAAGAAATGCTTAAAGATCTTATACTAAGCCTTCGCCATGTCAAAAAGCTTGAAATTGGAGATAACTGTCTAGAGGTAAATATTCATTTTTTTTACTTGTTGCAATTTGTGTTTGTAGGACTTGTCGATCATTAGCTTTGGGAGAAATTTATTGTTTATAAGTAGTATACTGGTTTGCTATTTGACCATCGACCTGGATAATTTAAATCGGATAATTAATTGTTTGAAGCTAAAGGTCTCATCTTTCCATTATAAAATTAATTCATATCAGTATTAAACCATTCTCATTGCTATATTCTGTTTGTAGACTCTTGCTCGTTTGGAAGCTAAAGGTTTCGCTTTCCTATCAAACATTGTTTGAAGCTAAAGGTCTCATCTTTCCATTATAAAAATTAAGTCACATAAGTTTTACACCATTCTCATTGCTATATTCTGTTTGTAGACTCCTGCTCGTTTGGAAGCTGAAGATTTCGCTTCCATCAAACAATGATTGGCTTGACGACTATGATTCAACTGAAAGTGAAGATTGATAGGAAGTAGGAACTAAAGGTGGGTGAGGTTACTTGTTTACTTGTTTAGTCTAGACATTGTTACTGCATTCCAAATGCATACAAGTTAGTTGCTGTCTAGAAATTGTTACTTTATCGGTGGAACTTTGAATTCATGTTTACTTGTTTAGTCTAGACATTGTTACTGCATTCCAAATGCATACAAATTAGTTGCTCCCAGGTGAATTTCATTTACTGTTAGTTACTCCCAAGTGACTTTGATTTAGGGGTCTGTACCGTCGGGTATTTCATACATATATGGTCAAATTGTGTCAACCATGTTAGTAAATGTGGCCAAATGGCCGGGTCTGACTAGTTAGATAATAGGTTAATATAAGTTCTGGTTGAAACATGTACGTTTAAGTCTTGATAAACTTGGTGGCTCGGGTAGGCCTGCAAACACACCCATATTACTATATTAGAGGATTAGTATAGATCAATGTTATTCTCTGGTACATGTTTGTTTCTAGAACTATGAATACATAAATCAAATTTTTAAGGATTCGTGACATGCAAAACTGTGACAACAGTTCACATGTGGAGTTTTTAGTCCGCTAACATGTTTATATTGTTGGTGTAAGTAGTTGATTAAGGGCCAAGGATATAAATTTTGATTCTAGTTTTGTGGGTTATATATTAAGATTAAATACTTTCAGTTTTTCTCAGAGGCTGTTTGTTGGTTACTTTATATCAAGCTTATCAGCCACTGTTATCAGCAGGGCTTAGGTAGCATCATTTGTTGCTCAAACGATAGGGATCAGTTTAGTCACATGGTTCAGACCGCAGTTACGTTATAGTTACATTAGTTGAATGATAGATTTCATGTCACTGGACATTTCTTTGTCTGTCTCATTATCTTTTGTTGGTAGATCGTCTCCGTTCTGTAAACTTAAAGGTTTCATCTTCCATAGTCCCATAAAAAAATGAAGTTACCTGATGTTACTTCACCTCTATACTCTGGTAACGAGTCACTGGAGAGGTAGGTGATTGGTCTGGAGTCGGATAGTGATTGAGGTGAAGGGCTGAGATCGGGAGGTGATATTCCTTGATCATGACTTTTACTGGTTTTGTTTGAACTGAATTCTGATGTTAGATTACTTGCTTACCTTTTTATGTCCAATGTGTCATGCGTCACTTGCGATGCAATTGTTGACTTTATACTTAAGATGTCAATCTATAACTTTTTGCCACACATTCTCCACACCTCTTTGAAAAATTGTAGTGCTTATATAGTTTTGATGCAGTTACATTTTTGTATAAAATGTGAATGACTTTTACCATTGATTCAATGAAGAATAGTCTATGTGACTAATAAAAGTCAATTATTACCTGTGATAGGTAAAGGTAAATTGTAACAAAGAAAAGGAGTAAATAAGGAGTATCTCTACATTCTCATGACTTGCCGTTATGGGTGTGCATTAGCGAAACCTTGCCAGTTGCTCCTCAAACGCATGTCCATAGTTCTGAAACTTGTGTCAACCTGTGTCAACCATATTAGTATACATGGTCAACTTGTGTCAACCATATTAGTAAATGTGGTCAACTTGGGTCAACTATATTAGTAAATGTGGCCGAATGGTTGGGTTAGACGAGTTAGGTAACGGATTACTAGGTTCATATGAGCTTGGGTTCAAACATGTACGTTTAAGTCTTGTTAAACTTGGTGGTTCGGGTTGGCCCAGCAAATAGCCAAATACACCCATACTAGAAGATTAGTGTTGGGTTTTGATCTTACTATGATGAATGAAACACAGGTAATAATATGAATATACTTTGTTTATACTTGCAGATTTTCGTTCATCTCAATCTTACAGATATATCGACCCTATATATAGTTTTCTAACCGACATATGTGAAGCGACATATTGCTTCAACCGTTTTCTATAACCGCTATTCAGTTTTCAACTTACAAACTAACATGTTCGGCCCTTAGGTTTTGCATTTATTACATACTTGACACTAATACATACTATACTTTCTAATATGACCCATTTAACCCATAAGTTTAGGTTAACTATCAATACTCCCCCTTAAACTAAACTTTGGTTTAAGGCAGGTCTTCAACTTGCTTTTATCTTGCTCTTCATAGCAGCGTTGGTTCATCATCGCTTTGATAAATGAGATGTGCTTCTTGCTTCTTGTCTTTGCTCTTCCATTTGGTGCATTCGTATGCAAAGTGACCAAGTTCACCACATTCATAGCATCTCATTTCTTTCTTGCTTTGTTCTCGACTTGTACCTCTTCCACGTCCTTTTTCTTCTTTACTAAAGTTTCTTCCTCGTCCTCTACCACGGCCTTGATTACTTGAACTTGCCATTAGAAGTTTGTTATGATAATCTTCTTGCGGTTCATCTTGACTCTTGAGGCGTTCTTCATAAGCAGTTAGTCTTCCAACAGCTTCTTCAAACGTCATTTTGTCAATTTCTGAATATTGCTCGATGGATGCCACAATTGGTAGAAACTTCTTTGGAGCGGAGTTCACAACTTTCCTACTAATACTTTGTCTTTAAGATTAGAACCAAGACTTTTACACTTGCCTCTTATGCTTCCCAATTTTCCTTGAAAGTCATTCACGGTTTCATCGGTCTTCATTTTTAAGGTCTCTAATTCGCTTCTCAAAGTTTGAAGCCGTGCTTTCGAACTCGATGCGCTCCAATATAACGTACTTTAATTGATTCCCATACTTCCTTCGCAGCGTCTTGTGCAACTTGCATTAGAACATCTTCCGGCAATGTTGTGAGGATCATTGCTTTTGTTGTATGCATCTTTCTTTCATCTACTTTTTCTGCATCTTCAAGCATTTCCCAAAGTCCATAGGCCTTTAAGATGGTTTCCATCATAATTGCCCATGTGGTGTAGTTTGATTCGTTCAGTTTTGGACATTGAAGTGCTATACTTCCTTGTTCTCGAACTGATGCTCTACTTGATGCGTTATCATGCTTGTCACCTTCTACCATGCTTTCTTACTTGCGTACTTTGTTACTTGCTTTGAAACACTACGGTTTCTCTTACAGGGTGAAACACTACGGTTTCTCTTACTGGTGAAACGCTAAGTTTCTCTTACTGGGTGAAACACTAAGTTTCTCTTACTGGGTGAAACACTATGGTTTCTCTTACTGGGTGAAACACTAAGTTTCTCTTACTGGTTGAAACACTATGGTTTCTCTTACTGGGTGAAAACGCTAAGGTTTCTGAAAACAATAGGTTTTCTCTTACTTTCTTTGAAACGTTAAAGTTTCACTTACTTACTTACTTTGGAAACACTAGAGCTTTTTTTTAAAACGATAGGTTTCTTCTTACTTCTTACTATGTGAACCACAATGGTTCGGTTTCTTACTTCTTACTAGTTTTGTATTTTTCTAATTTAAAATAACTTATTTTGTCTCCCTAAATTGAAAAATATACAAAACTTAATCTTACTTTCTTACTTTCTTACTTTCTAACACAACCAATTTAAAATACACATTTCTTTATCAATATTGACTTCCTAATTTTATCACTAAATTCCTTTAAACTCTATATAACCACAAAATGAAATATAAAGATTAGAATTAGAAGACTTAGTCAATGTTGTGTACTGTTGGTATCCCTGATGGCAGTCAAAAGACACGCCTCTTTCCTCTTTCTTTATCTTTCAGTTCTCACAAAAATTAGGGCAAGAAACCCCCTTTTTGTTCCTGGTGATTGTCGACACAAAGAACACCAATTTAATCGTCCCCTTTTCTTACTTCTCCTTTCTTTCTTTTCCAATCGATGTTGCGGATTTTCTTCAATTGGTGCCTTCTCGATTTTGGTAACCACGATCGGTGCTTTCAATAAACGGGTTGTCTTCTCCGGTCAAACTCCGGTTAGAATCAAGGAAAAGTTACTGCTTCCAAGTTCTTCTTCAATCCGGTTACAACAAACAGTTTCTATATTTCGATTTCTTCAACAACCAGGTATCTTCTTCCGTCTTTCTTTCTTCTTACTTGATTGGTTCCCGGAATCGTTCTCGCTCTGATACCAATTGTTGGGTTTTGATCTTACTATGATGAATGAAACACAGGTAATAATATGAATATACTTTGTTTATACTTGCAGATTTTCGTTCATCTCAATCTTACAGATATATCGACCCTATATATAGTTTTCTAACCGACATATGTGAAGCGACATATTGCTTCAACCGTTTTCTATAACCGCTATTCAGTTTTCAACTTACAAACTAACATGTTCGGCCCTTAGGTTTTGCGTTTATTACATACTTGACACTAATACATACTATACTTTCTAATATGACCCATTTAACCCATAAGTTTAGGTTAACTATCAATAATTAGTACGTATAGATCGATGGATATTTTTTTCTTGTACATGTTTGTGTATGAATACATGCATAAATTTTTTTAGGATTCATGACATGCAAGATAGTGCCAATAGTTCACGTCTGGGGAATTTAGTCCTCTACTGAAATTTGAATGCATGCTTATATTGTTGTTGTAAGTAGTTGATTAAAGGTTAAGGATCGACTTAAGGGTAGTTTTGTGGGTTGATAATATTAATTATTTCGATTTTCAAAAGCCGTTTATTGGTTGCTTCAGTATCAATCTTGAGCAGGTTCATCACCATCGTTATCGATTATCGGAAGGCTCAAGTATCATTTGTTGCTCAAACAATAGGGATCGATCGTCTAGTCACATGGTTGATCTGAACTTACATTATAGTTACATTTGACTACTTAACATAGATTGTTTCATTAGTTGATTGAAAGCTTTCTTGTCGTATGACATTTTGTCTATGTCTCATTATCTCATGTTGGTAAATCTCCGTAAAACTAAATGTTTCATCTCCATAAAAATGAACTTACCTATTGTTACTTCACTGTGAACTCGGTGATGATTCACCGAAAAGGTAGGTGATTGGTGCGATAGTGATTTAGCCAGAAGGTATGAGGTATGGAGGTGAGATCATATCCTCGATCATGACTTTTCTTGGCCGTTAACCTTTTGAGTTCTAATGAACGATTACTTGCTTACCTTTGTGTGCCCAATGAAAGTATCATGGGTCACTTGAGATGCTACCATGGACTTTAAGATGTCAATACAACAATACCCAATCCGGTCTGTATGATGTTGAAGCATATATAATTCCACTAGGCAATCCTCGACGGCTCCCACGTGCCGTCCATCCTCATTCCCGAGCCTTGAAATGTGTTGCAATCATGAAAGAAACCCGTTAGGAGTCCCGAGCCCGGAGCCCGGGGCCACCCCTCTATTATAAGTATTGAGGGATGCTAAGTATGGAAGGATGTACCCTCTAGTTGAGAGTAATTCGAGAGAGAGAAAGTAGTGAGAGGTAGGAGGTGTGTGTATACAACAACCAAGGGTGATGTCATCATAGGGAACATATATCCCCTTAAAACTTGGGCAGCAAGTAAACGTGTGGTCACATCAATAGAGGACATATTATCTCGTAGTCAATACGATGTGTCTTCCTTCCGGTCTTCGTCCGGACGCGCCTTCATCCTGCGCTTCCGTCCATGTCTTCTATCATGCGCCTTCCATCCATGTCTTCCATCCGCACCTTCCATATGCCTTCCATCATGTGTCTGACGGATCGGGCCTATCGCACCATATCGTCAACAAATGAAGTATTATGTAATAAGTATGTCAATCTATAAAATTTTGCCACATATTCTCCACACTTCTTTGAATATAGTGCTTATATAGTTTGTAAAAATAGGTTGTAAAGGAGTTTAAGGGTATTTTTGTCAATTAGTAGTACTAGCAGGGTGTCCGCGCAATGCGGCGGCGGGTACCCTGTGACTATATTTTGTAGCGTGTAAATGTTATTCGGTTACAAGTTTTTCTAACAATAATTGTACAAATAAATAATAACTTAGATTAAAATAACTTTAAGCAATAACAATGCAAATATAAGATCCCATTTACTTTATATTAGTAGAGATAAAGATAGAGAAGTAGAAATTAGTCTAATATCACAACTTATACCACTAAAAAAATAGACAAATTATGCAAAAATTCGTCTTTTTTAGTTAGCCCAATCAAAAATCATCCAACATTTTCGTGGGCCATTACAACAATCCAACACAAGTTCAATAGACAAACCAAAACCCTATTTTTTAATAGCAACAACGGTAAGCCCAAGTATAGAAACCTAACTCCTTTGCTAATAACCCTAATGTTACTTCATCATAAAAAAAAAAAAAACCACCTGGAACCACCTTCCATCCCACCTTATCTCTCCCAACACATATATCTATTTCCCTTGTTTCTTCTGATCGACACAAACATAAAGGTAAATTAGTAACCCTTTTTTGTTTTCCTTACATCACCCGAAAAATACACAATTAACATTTCTACCAAACATCCTAACACAACTCGAATCAAACACAAATACCCGTTGTTCCCTTTCTCCTGCATACGAACCCATTGATGAGCTTTACATCTTTTTGTATTTAGTAAACAACTTCACAACCAAGGCTACAACAATGACTTGTTAAAAGGCTTCAAGGTCTTATAAAGATCTAAGGTAGGTTTTGTATTTTGTGTAAGATCTATGATGAATTTGTGTTTATATTTTTAAAAGATTTGTGATAATTACTATAAAACAAAAAACTGAGATCTTGTCTTCTTTCAATTTTTTCGAGTCGTCTGGCGAGTGACGTGAGGTTATGGTTTATTGTGGTTAGCTTCTATTCATTTCTTCGAATCTTTGCTGTTGTGTTGACGTGAGATGGGTTTGGACTTAGGACATGGATGTACGAATTAAACCAAGATTCAAGTAATGAGAGATGGTAAGAGAGGCTTATAAATGAGTTAACATATTTTGAAACGTAAAGGCATTTAAATTTTGCACGCAGTTACAAGTCTATGAATGGTGGAAATAGGCTGCTATCAATATGGCTGACACTTACAGCTACAAATGTCAAAACATTAAAATTTTTAACCGGGCTATAAAAGAGTAAGCTTTAAAAATATTAGAGGGATGTTTAATGTTGTATTCAATTACAATGGTTGTTACAAGTCATAGCTTAACTTTTAAGCTAGCATGTGTATGTAGTGATTTAGCAAGAGACATAAATTTTCATAATAAGCAAGTTAAAAAGTCTGAATACTAAGCCTTGTCATTTAGAGAAATGTCCTAAATGCATTATAAGGTAGTATAGATTTGAATCGGGAGAGTTCTCACTTTTTTTCCAAAAACATCGTGATGTAATATTTTCATAAAGTTAAAGAGAAACAATCTCATGTCTTTTCCTATTAATTAAGAGCCTTCCTCATTAAGTTACTTGGGTTAATTTGTTTTAATTTGTAGACTTTGTAGTCACATATATGGCCAGCTTGCGTCAACCATATTGTAACAGGCTTGTCAAACTTTGTAGAGGTGACAAAATGGTCAGGACGATTTTGGTAACATGCTTGTATGAGTTCAGGTTAAAATTTGTTGTCAAATTAAACTTGGTGGCCTGGCATATCTCACAAACATTTCTGTGTCCATTTTTTTTTGCTATATGTACTATTTTTGTACGTTAATTGTAATTATAAAATTTATGTTACTGACTTATCGCATGAATATCACCTTGTTTGTCAAAAACAAGTTGTTAGTTACTCTTGACTCGTTTGCTCTGGTTGAATGGTTCATTTGACTACATTTTTTATATGACATGTTTGGGCTAAACGTAACTTGTGGTAACTATGAGTGGATCGGATCAAAAGTGATACTCGTTACCTAAAATCATATGAAATGTTGAGTTAAAGTTGAAATCAAATACAAGCTAAACGAGATTACCTAAACACCGGGTATTCATTTCAAAATATGGAACAGTACTTTTAGGCAAACGGAAGACGCTTGAGGACTTATGTTCCTAATTCATTTGTCGAGTTACATTAGACAAACTAGTAAGGTACTTGCGTGTTTCTAATTCATTTCATCGTTCAAAATATCTATTTGATTCATATAAAACTAAGTTTTATGGATACGGGTGTAAAAAAATGTAAAACCGACAAACCGAGCCGACCAGATCAATCCGAAACCGCAAAAAACAATAATTAAGAAATCAAATCCGAAAAAACCAGAATTCAGATAAACCATCTTATCGCTCTTCGATTTCAGTTTTTATTTATAAATATTAGCGGTTACTCGAATCGAAACGTGTTTTATATACAAGTAGTTTTAAACAAATTAAGGTTGGACTAGATATATGTGCAGTAGAATAAAATATATGAAAAATATTTTGTAATATTAGCTTTATTACTTGTATTTCTTAAACTAGTTTGCATAATATGCTTTATAATTTGTATTAGTAACATTTAATGCAGGAATTTTGTTTAAGTTGGCTGTACAATATGCTTGATAATTTGTATTTCTTATTTAATAGGTATTTTAATAACTGCATTGATTGTATTTATTGACCAGTTAATTTATGAATCTAATTTTGCAAAAGTTAATTGTATCTTTTGCTTTAGTATTTGTATACATTTAAAAATATGGATTAATTGTTCATTTAAAACTAAGAAAGGGGTGTTGTTGTGTTGTAAAGTGTTGTACCCGAAGCATTAAAAGTTGTATTACATATATAAAAGGTATTTTAATAACTTCATTGATTGTTTTTATTTACCGCATTAATCGAGGAGAGTGCTTTATATTTTAGGTCACGCTAATGTCTGGGTCTACACTAGGCGTGGGCCTCCTCCTTTGTCTCTCTCTCTCTCATGGGCGGTGTGGGTGGGTCCCCTCACATGCAATTTTTTTTTTTTTTTTTTTTAATTTAATTGTGTAGTGTTTAGGTATATGTATAGTTTATTTATTTGTGTAGTGTTTTATATGTATAGTGTTTTTAATTGTGTAGTGTTTTATATGGTATTTATTTTACGTTACTTTTTATAAACTTTTTATAAACTTTTTATAAACTTTTTTATAAACTTTTTATAAACTTTTATAAAAAGTTTATAAAAAGTTTATAAAAAGTTATAAAAAGTTTATAAAAAGTTATAAAAAAGTTTATAAAAATTTATAAAAATTTATAAAAAGTTTATAAAAAGTAACGTAAAATAAATCTGGCATAAAACACTATACATATAAAAACACTACACAATAAATACACTATCACATATACCTAAACACTACACAATTAAATTAAATAAAAAAAAATTTTGCATGTGAGGGGGACCCACCCACAACCGCCCATGTGGAGAAAGGAGGACAAAGGAGGAGGGCCACGCTGAAAGAGACCCGTGTGACTAAAATTATAATGGCCGTATGAATAACCACACCCTTTATATATTAAGCTTGTAGACTTGTAAGTCTTAAATTTAAGATTAAAAAGAGATTTATTTGTGCATTAGAAGTAGTATAGATATATAAAAAAAAATCTAAACAAATGGTTCAAATCATACCCACAATTCACCAATCTTCCTCTATACGCTTTTCTGCTGTAAATAATTTATTCATTTTTCAGTTTCAATTCACCAATCAAATTCAATGCATTCAAAAAAACATCCAAAATAACCTACGAATTGATCTATATATCTTTGATTCAAGGATTATCATCAACCCTAACAACTCAATAATTTCGGTAAGTTTTAATTGTATTGAATCAATTTGGTGCGTGTTATTACTGATTTTTTTATGTTTATGATGTTAACCCAATAATTCAGGACCAGGATGCAGCCGAGTATGAAAAATCGAGACCGAATCACATACTCTGCATAATTTGTACGTGTTTTTTTTTTATATGTTGTCACTTTAATTTTGTTCCGATTCAATTATTTGTTATTCAGAAAAAACCCTATACAATGGCAACTGCGCAGTTATTTCTTATTCAAAACCTAATTCAGTTTCTTCTACTCATATTTCGTATATACGCTTCTTCATAATTATTAATTAACACCATATTTCGATTCAACGTTTAATTTGAACAATTAATGTGTTGGAATCACTCCTAAAACATAATCAAATGTTTGTAATTAATATGTAATAGTTAGCTTTATTATGGCATTTATGTTTGTTATTAGCCTTGCTTATGTAGAAGCCCATGAGCTTAGGCCCAAGCCCATTTAGGAAAGGATGGAAACTAGGGTGTTGCCCAGCTTTCCTCCTATAAATACTCTATGTAAACCTTCATTTGAAGGTTGGTTGTTCAAGTTATTCTCTCTTTCACATACCTACGCATAACCGTCCTTAATATTGTGTGTGTGTTTGGTTTGCTTGTTCAATCGCCTTATCTCTTTCTATATTACTTGTGTTTGTAAAACTAGTGACCTAACAAAGGTATCAATCGCCTACTAGTTGGGTGAATCGTGTTTGTTTTGAAGTGGGTTTCGGTCCTACGCTTAAAACACGTTTGATACTTTGGTTCGCTTAAAAACTTGTTTTTACACTTTTTAATCAAGATTCTTGTACTTTCAACGTTTTAAGGTGTTAAAATACTTGTTTTGGCAAAAGTTTCAAACTTTACGCGTGGATCTAAGTTTTTAAGCTTGTTTTTGTTCGTGGGTATCGTTCTACATAAGCTGTTTTGAGTGCTTTGGATCATCAAGTTTCACACTTTGGTGTCTTTTGGTGTTATTGAGCTATTTCATCACACAAAACGGTTTAGAAACATCTTTGGGCAAAATCAAAATTACGAGTAATCCTCGAGTAGCAAAACCCTAAAACTACGCGTAAGATTTTCCTTGGTTTGATCTTCATTTTGTGGTTTACTCGTGTTTTCTTGCTTGGATAAGCCCGAAAATCGTCGACTTTGGATATCTTTTGCACCGTGAAGTGTAAAGATCACTGAGATAAAACCCTAAAATTACGCATAAGCATAAGCTTACGGCAGAAATCCTCACGCATAAGATTTTTCTTACGCCTAAGCATAGTCTTACGCATAAGATAATCCTACGCCTAAGTTTCTCGCCTAACTTATCATTTACGCATAACTTTAGCCTTTTTCCCTACACTGCAGCGTAAAGCTAAATCTACGCGTAACTCCTTATTGTTACGCGTAACTTTGGTGTTTTACGCATAAGTGCTACTTGGCTATTGTGATTTCTACGCTAAGGATACTTCTTCATCAAAGGTTCATTCGACTACAAAGATCCATTTTACCAACACAAGTTTTCAACATGTCTCAACCACCATACTCTAACTATTTCCCTTACACTTATTCTCAACGACAACAACAACTAAGTCCACAACATCAACAATGGAATCAAAAACAAGCAATTTAATCAACAACATACTCCACAACTTGGTGCAATTCCCCCACCACAAATGGTTCAAACACCGCCTAGTCTTCAAGTTCAACCCTACACAAATGAATTCAATCAACATCCATCAAGGAACACTATGAAGGAACCCACTTGGTTTGCAAAGATATGTGAAGCTTTAAGCGACCAACAATCAATTCATGAGGTGGATCACTTGATAGACCTCCAATGCTCACTCCAGAAACTACGATCAATGGGTGATAAGGTTCTTTAGGTTTTGTGATCCGAAGAAGCCACATGGAAAGTTTTTAAAGAAGGTTATCTTGGAAGGTCCTTTTGAGATGCCTCTTGTCATTGTACCGGAGATCCTAATGTCTTTGTTCCACCAAGAGATGAACAAACAAATGTCACACCCCAATTACATTTTTTTACAATGAATGGAATACCTTGGGAGGACTGTCATAGCATCAAAGTTACAAGTATATCGAGCGACCTAAAGTGTCGTTTTGAAAATATCGTTTGATTCGGTAAAATAATTAGAGTTTACAAAACATAGGTCTCAATAGATTTCCAAGGTACCAAAATAAGTTTGTATTTAATTTCAAGGGTTCCATTCAAAGGTTCGTAATTAAGTTCAAAGATTTAAGTCGAGTTCAAAAGTTCAGAACAGTCAAAGAGCTCGAATAATATCAAAAGGTTTAAGATAGTCGAAGCGTTCAAAATTACGTCAAACAAGTTTAAAATATATCAAAAGGGTCCTTTACAGGTTAAAAGAGTTTAACTATATGTCAAAAGGTTCATATCAAGTCCAAAGTGTTCACTTATATGTTAAAGGGTTCGAATCAATTTAAAAGAGCTCAAATATACATGTCGAAGGGTTCAAAATCAAGGAAAGTGTTTCAACTAATAGCGTTCATAACATAGTGATCAATTTAGTTCGGGCATAATCTACTTACGCACACATAGAGTGAAACAAAAGATATTTAAGTTCATATAAATGCAAAGTAAAAGCAAGTTGTTGAGCATGTATCTCCCCCAAAGAGTTTATAAAACAATTAAACGAGTAAAAGTGGGGCTACGAACTCACCTGTGCAATAGTTATGATGACAGAGTGGATGCACAAAAATGAGACGCAACTCTCTAACCGTGACCTATTATAAATGATATGCTCTAATATAAGTCATGAAACAATGTCGTGCATGCAAATTCATATGATATCCATACCACTTGTACACTTTTGAAAATAAAGTTTATCGTCGAAAAATAATCTTATAAAGTCTTGACAACTTATAAATTACTTTACAAGTATTTACGTTGAAACGATATCATACGATAGTCATTTAGTGATTTATTATGAAACTATAACTTTTCGTCGTAAAATAATGTCATTTGACAATTTCATGAAAGTGACTAAAATGGCCTCGAAAAGCTAGTCGTAAAATGGTGCACGTCGAGTGTTAGGAAACGAACTCAACGGTTTTGGGAAGCTTGCATCATTATCTCAAAGTTTTAGCTTTTAGGTTTTCATCATAGAGGTCTCGATCACGGAGAAAATATAGGTAAAGTATGGTACTTGTATCCAAAATATTGTTTAGGTGGTTTTCGCAAAGTTTAAGTAACCGTAATTTATTCATTACAACTCCGCTCGACGAACGGTTGGACATTTTGAAAAATATGCTAGGCGAACTTACTTTTACTAGAAGACATCATGTTATAAAAAGTATTATATCCTTGTTAAAAACGACCCTCAACATGGTCATTCGCGGCCGTAATGTTTGTCTAATAGAAATATATTAGTTTTGCTTATATAATATAGTTACGGCAACTTTATTTAAACGCGTGTAATTTAATCGTTACAAGTCCGTTTTCCACGTTTTATATGTCCTTAGCTTCGTATTAAAGTATCCTTATATATATTTGATAAGTCGACACATTTATAACGCTTAAGCCTCATTTTTAACCCGTAACAAGTTAAAATAACATGCTGAAATTTCTGGATTTATAGTTTTCGACGTCAAATTTGAAAATAGCATAACTTCTTCGTTATAACTCCGTTTTAATCCGTTCAAGCGGCCACGTTTTCGTTTTAAAGTGTATTTTCCAAATATCTAGCCCAAAAATTTTTACCAACTGTCGGAAATTCCAGATTTCACAGAAATGATCAGACCCTTAATATATAGTTGTCGAAATGGATTTTTCTCGCGTAAAACTTATTCTAACCAATTCAAACCAACTCCGAAGCTATTCTAATCCTACCATACACCTTCTTAGGGTGTCATGGGTTCCTAGGCATCACCAAAAGTGATATATATCAAGGAGTAATTATAGGATAACATATATGAATTTATATAGCTTATAAACAATTTAAGTGGTATAGACATCATATAACTTGTATGTTTTACCCAAACATGATAATATGAACATAAAATGAGTATGAAAGATAAAAATGAATATGTGATGCTTACAAGTTACTTGATGAGGTGAAGTGAACAAAGGTTAATCCTAACACCCTAGGTTTTTATTGCAAAACCTAAACTAAGAGTGTGTCTAGATTGTATAATTAACTTGTCTTGAAAAATTTGTGATCTCCTTCTTGTCCTCAAGGGTGGCCGGTTTGTAGAGAAGAGAGGAAGAGAGGATAAATGATCTTTTACACTTAGTAATATTGTGTTGTATGTGTTTGATATGTAGTATAATATGATTTAATGTATAAGATATTTAGTGAAGTTTTAAGTGACTCATCCCTTGTGTCGACATGCATAAAAAGAAAAGGAACTAGTTGCATTTAGTGGTAATTAAATATATTAATGTAGAGTAAATGTGTAATTAAGTAAGGATAATTAATAACTTGCGTATTTATTTAAGCATTTAGGGTAGCGTTAGCTAACAATAAATTTTAATGGATCAAAATAAAATATATTGAAGTCATAAAGATTATAAAAATACATTTCTTGCAAAATTTGAGTGAAATAATAACTATCGTGTAGTATTTACGAGAACCGTCGTAATTATATAAATATAACAATTTATATACAAAATAAATTTAAAACACTGGGTAAACTCATAATATTATTTTTATAATCTTAATATGAGTATAAAAATATGTCGGGATAATTTTTGGAATTATCAGATCAATTGTTCAGAATAAATGATCGTGCGATAGCGTTTATTTAATAAGAAATATATACGTTAATGAAATATAAATTTGAAAAATGACCGGAAATTGAGAATTGTGACAACAAACATTGCTCTCAAGCAGGCATCTAAATCAAACAGAACTTCTACACTATGAAGTCGATGAGCTTGCAATGCAATATATCCTTTTAGGATTACCTAACCCAATTCTTCAAGTGTTGATGCTCAAAAGATCGCAAAGGAAATGTGGGACCATATTCATCTTCTTATGGAAGGATCAAGACTCAATCGGAGGATTTGGAATCCAAAATTTACTTGGCTTATGAACACTTCATGATTGAACACGGAGAGACACTAGAGTCTTATCATCATCGTTTTTCGACATCATCAATGATTTGGATAAACACAACATCATCATGCCAAGAATTGCGGTGAATACTAAGTTCTGAGTAGTCTTGGTCCCGAATGGGAGAAGTATGTCATTTTCTCCGTCAGCGAAGGATATGCATCATTCTACGTATGGATTGTTGTGCGATTACTTGAAGCCTCATGAGAAGGAAGTTGATCGGGAAAGGATTCTCCATGCTCAAATTGCTCAACCTACACATCCGGAAAATCAACAACTTGCCTTATATGCTCAACAAAGTTATCCTCCTCAACAAGCAACTCAACCAACGCCTCGGTCACACCAAGCGATCAATCACAAGAACCTCAACAAAATCAATTGGTTCCTTACAACAACAACAAAGATCAAACACTTCATAGTCAAACTAATGAGGAATCCGATCCGTTCGAAGCATTGCAATGTGGATTTGTTATGATTGCTAATGCTTTTAGTCGTTATACCAACAAATCCAACAATCGTATTTGTTCCTCATCCAATACACGAAATCGGTGTTGTGAACAATGGACGAGTTGAAGTTCGTAATCGTGGTTATGGTCGTCAAATGGGAGGTGGTCAAGGGTTTAATGCTATGGGTAGGAATAACAATGAGCTCCGTGGTGGAGCAGAAAATGCTCGAAATGGGTTGAATGGTCTTCGATGCTACAACCGCAATGAGAAGGACACTGGCTAATGCATGCCCAAAGCCAAGGACTAGGCGGTGCTTATTTCAAAGAGGCTCTTCTTTTGGCTCTTAAGGATGAAGTCAGGATCTCTCACAAACAAAGAACGAGCTTTATGGCGTATGCGACTCGATGATGATATGGAGGACTTGCGGCCAATGCATTTGTTATGTTGATGGCTAATATGCATGAGTTACACATGAGTGACACAGGCCCAAGTATGACAACGATGGCTTGTCTCGGTACTGAACAAACCATCATCATATCTCGAACTAATATCTCCGCCAATATCCGAATCCGGACGGCTCGGGCGCTCAAATGAGTCATCTACATCTCATTCGGACGATTTTCAAATAAACCTCAGAGTTACATTTGACGATCAAGATGACCTTATGGTTTCCTTGATAATCAAATTGACTCCGTGGTTGTACTTGAGGATCTAAATAATGATCATGTTGTGACTCACGTTGAACAAGCCGAATCTTGCCTCATCCGTTTTGCTCGTTTAATTCACGACCATCAAATCAAAATGGAGGAATGTTATGCATTAAACAAGGACTTAAAAGCAAAATGCACCGTTAATCAAGGATTTTGAATGCTTACAAATGCAACTCAACTTTTCAAAACTCAAGAAAACCGTGAAAAGGTTTTGAAGCCGCTTTGCTAAATCTCATCAAAGCGAAAAATATTTAGAGAGACGGATCGTGATTTAGGCGCTCAAGAATGCTTTGTTGTCCGAAATAGAACAATGAAACATGAACATAAAAAGCAAATTAACGCTCTCACCTTGGAAAATCAAAAGCTAAATTTGAGTTGTTAACTTGTCAAAAAGCAGTTCTCCGCATACAAAAGCATTCAACGAATCGGGTAGATGACCATCTTGCGAGAAATTATTGGCTTGCAAAACAAAATTAAAGAGTTTAAAGCGTTGTTTACAAACATGGTGAATCGATAATAGCTATTGAAAAGTTTACTTTAAAACCCAATCCAAAAGGATATGGACCAAATCTAGTCGATTACAAACCAAAGCTTTCACTCAAAACATTCAAACCAAATCTCAAAGTTTCCAGTCGCGAATATAAAATTAATGATCTTGTTATGAGTGTTGTTGAATATCTCGTCAAGAGGAATTAGATGCGAAGACGAGTCGATCAAAATTAAAAGCTCATTGTTTACAACAAACCTTTAATTATTCAAAATCGGTCACTTTTGTCACACCAACGGATTCGTCTAACACACCAAGGGTTATCATCAAAACACACAGTCTTCTAATGTTAATCCCCACCCGATTATGCACAAATTTATGGTCCTTTACCTTCAATCGCTGAAGTAAACTCAAAACACGAAAATCGCAAAATTCTTAGATATTTTGATATTTTCATGGTCGACCTCAAAACTTTAGAACATGAGATAGAACATCATTACGAAATCAAAGTTCAACACTTTCAATCGCCTTTAGCGAGAACAAAGAGACATTTTTCGGAAAAATCTTTTACCAAATGTTAAAAATTTGAAAAGTTGTGCATTAGCTTGGGAAAAGGATTTTCATAAGGAACTTGGAGTGATGAAGGTCGTTTCGAAAACTGAAACATCTATTTCTAGTACTAAACGCAAAAGAAAATGTTGAGAAAGATGTTGATCGACTCTTGGAAGATGTTATCCGTCTTGATATCCATAATGTTGTGTTATTCTATTCTTTGCCACATGCATCGATTATATCTCTGCGTCGACTGTTGACTCGTGGTAATCATGAGAATATCGATAATGTGCTTCGGATCGAGTCTTTAAAGTCGAAAATAAACAATTACTCAATGAACTTTACAATGCAAAACGTCTTCTTCATTGGTGTGAAAAGATATTCACAATCATCAACTTAGTTTTAAAAGAAAATCGCTCGCTTGAGTGCAAAATCTTCGATCCTAAAATTGAGCAACTGGATGATCAAAACGTGTCTTTGAAAAGTCAAATATCAAAATATGAACAAGAACTTGTAAAAGTTAAGCAGAATATGGTGTCATATTTGATTTACTCAATAAGACTCGACATGAAGCATCAAACGAACTTGATCACTATCTTGCTCACACTAGAGATGTCATGAATTTTGCCGGTAATATTCGTTCGAAAATCAAGATTTGATTCACACTATCTCTAAGTTAAGAGAAATGTTAGGAAAGTATGAGCAACTTCCGCCAACCATCATTAAGAGATTAGCACCAAGAACACTTAGTAATCGTGCACCTAGAATCCCTCACCGCCAAATCACAAGTTGCTAACGTGCTTCCTTCTCTTGAAGCAGAATAGTTGCGTCTTTTCCAAACGTCCGCACTTCACGGCCTAGGAGCACTCAATCGAAGAATAGGAAGGTGCGACCTAAGAAAAGATCAATAAGGAATGCTAAAGTGAAGAACACCCTAGGACTATGAATAAGACTCACGTTGCTTCCACTATAGATGTTGCGTCTGGAAAATGTAATAGAAATAGTGATGTAACGAATGCTAAACCTTTAAGCACTTTTGATATTCATCGATGCACTTTGTGTTATTTGTCGTAAAAGTATGAATTCGATTGTCATGACAAATGTGTTGCTAAAGCTATAATCTCTAGTTCTAATCCTAAGAATCGGAATACCTCTAGGCCTACTAATCATTCTAAGTCCGTGCTTGGTAGACCGCCTTCTTTTGATTCTAAGGAAAGCATTCTTTGTCATCGTAGCTCAGCCACCTCCTAAGAATGTAGTACCACCTAGTGCATTCACTAAGACTAAAGCAAAGAGTAGTTATAGATGGCGAAATGGATATATAACACACTAGGATTTAAATGGATGCCCAAAATTATTAACGTGTGTATATCTAATATACACGCTTGGAACCCTCTAACATCTCGGGTTCCACATCTACCTCTATTCCATCTGTGTCGTCATGTGTAATGCGGTGATACTGATCATTCTAGGATTGTTGATAGCGGATGTTCCGACACATGACGAGCAATCTTAAGCATTATCAAACTTTATTGCAAAGTTCATTGGCACCGCTGTCGTTCGGAATGATCACTTCAGCGGCTATCATGGGCTACGGAGATTATGTCAATGGGAACATCGAAATCAAGAGTTTACTATGTGGAAGGCCTCGGTCATAATCTATTTTTAGTAGGTCGGTTTGTGATGGAGATTTGAGGTTGCTTTCAGGAGAAAACTTGTTTCATTAAGTGATCTACAAGGAAATGACCTTATGTCCGGCTCGTAATTCTAGTCTCTACACTATCTCTATGCAAGACATGGTTGCTTCATCTCCCATCTCGCTTACTTTTAAAGGCAACATCAACAAAATCCAGCTATGGCACCGTCGTCTCTCACATCTAAACTTTCAAACCATCACCAACCTTGCTCGACACAAACTAGTTGAAGGTCTCCCACGATTCCTAGATTCAAAGATCACCTTTGCTCACCATGAACAAGGAAAAGCACTCGTGCTCATTTTCCTTCAAAGGTGGAACACAACTCTCGACATGTGCTTCATCTTCTTCACATGGATGCAGTGTGGCCCGATGCGCGTGCAAGCGATCAATGGCAAACGCTACATCTTAGTAATTGTTGATGACTACTCACGATGGACTTGGGTCTACTTTCTTGAAGCAAAGACCAAGCTCCACAAATGATCATCACCTTTCGCGAAAATACTGTGTTCGGCTCCGCAACACCGCCGACTAATCGAATGCACAAAGGAACTGAATTTGTTAACCAAACCTTCGTGAATTCTATGAGAAAGTGGAATTCAACATCAAACGTCTATTGCACGTACACCGAACAAAACGGAGTTGTTGAAAGACGAAACCGAACGTTAGTGGAAGCCGCAAGAACAATGTTAATCAATGCTAAACTTCCAGATTACTTGTGGGCGAAGTCGTATCATCGCATGCTATACTCAAAACCGTTCTATGATCACAAAACGCCACAACAAAACACCTTTTGAGCTTGTCCACAACCATAAACCGAATCTCAAACACTTTCATGTATTTGGATCCCTTTGCTATCCAAATATTGATCGTGATGATTTTGGAAAGCTCAAAGCCAAAGTCGACATTGGAGTCTTTATTGGATATTGTGAGAATTCTAAAGGTTACCGGATGCGGAATCGTCGTACAAAACAGTGATGGAAGCGATTCATGCTCATTTTGATGAACTCACGGAAATGGTTTACGAGTATATGACTTAGAACCCGGTCACAACCGTTTAAACTTCCTCAACCCCATCATCACCGAACAAAGCCCCACTAACTCGTCAACAAATGGAAAGGTTATTTGCTCCTCATTGTTGGGTGTGATATTGATGAACGTGCTCGGTGTATCCAATGTTTCCGCACACAACCCGATAATATTCCTATACCGATACACTTGCTACAACAACTCTTGGTTAAGATGCACCTACACCGCTTGACTCCAACACAACAGCTTGAACAAACCGCTTCCAACAATGATGAACCGATCGATGATATTCTCGAATGAAGTACCCCACTGCAGATTTTGATCCAAATCGTTCTTTAACCCGTTTGCTAATGACATCGCTACACACGATGTCGCGGAATCATCAACAAACCATTTGAATCCTCGAGAATCCGCACAATGTATACCAACATCAACCTCTACACATAGATGGACAAAAGACCATCCTCGGCTATTATTGGCAACCCGAATCAACCAATCGTTACGAGACAACGTCTTCACACGATGGTGAACATTGCATTTATGCACTCACCGCTTGCCAATCGAGCCTAAAAACATTAAAGACGCAATGACAAAAGACAACCGGATTGAATCCATGCAAGAAGAACTCAACCAATTCAAACGTCTTGAAGTATGGGAACTAGTTGAAAGACCAACGGGTCTCGTCATTGGTCTCAAATGGATTTGGAAAAACAAATTGGATCTTTGAAGGAACGTAATCGAAACAAGTCACGTCTAGTTGCTAAGGGTTATCGTCGGGAAGAGGAATAGACTTTGAAGAATCTTTTACTCGGTTGCTCGTCTTGAGGTCGTTCGGATATTTCTGGCGTCACGGCTCATATGAATATGACGGTCTTTCGATGGATGTCAAACTGCGTTTCTCAACGGACAACCGAAAGAAATGGTTTATGTCACCAACCCGAAGGATTCGTTGATCCCGAGTTCCCGAACCATGTCTACAAACCGAACAAAGCTTTTATGGTCTCAAACAAGCCCCTGGGCATGGTACGATAAGCTATCATCTTTCCTCATTGCTAATAATTTCACCAAAGGTTCGGTTGACCCAACTCTTTTATACAATATCACGGGCACATATCTTAATTGTTCAAATTTATGTGGATGACATCATTTTGGGTCTACACATAAAAGTTTTCAATCGCTTTTGCAAAACTAATGAAGAAAAATTTTGAAATGTCCATGATGGGTGAACTTACATTCTTTCTAGGATTACAAGTTCATCAATCACCCGTGGTATTTTCTTGAGTCGATCCAAATATGCCCTTGAATTGTTAAACAAATTTGGAATGAAAACACGTGATACTTATGCCACACCAATGACTTATACCAAGAAGCTAGACGCCGATTTACATGGGAAGTTAGTTGACTCTACCAATCTCAAGTATTATTGGGTCTCTCATGTATCTAACACTAGCAGACTGATATTGTCTTTGCCGCTTATCTATGCTCCCGTTATCGATCGCGACCAATCGTAATCCACCTCTCGAGGCTAAAATAATCCTCCGATACATCAAGGGAACCATTAACTTGGGGATCCGGTATCAGAAGGATTACGGTTTTGAACTAATCGCTTTTGAGATCGATCACGCAGGATGCTTAGACTCAAGGAAAAGTACTTGAGAGCTCTACAATTTCTGATAAACGGTGTCTTGGCAATCAAAGAAGCGAGATTGTACATCGCCGTCATCAACGAGGCGAGAATATGTAGCCATGTCCGTGTTGTGCTCAAGTCATCCGGATGAGAACACAACTCAAAGACTATGGTTACGTGTTTGATGAATCCGATGTCTCGCGACAATCGGAGTGCCATTGCGATCTCGTGCAACCCGATTCGGACTCAAATCAAAGCACATCGATCTACGCTATCATTTCATCAAGGACCGTGTGGAGCAGTGCCGTTGAATTATACTTTGTGGGTACAGAATACCAATTGCGAGATCTACTCACCAAAGCCTTGCCTCCCGCTAGGTTTAATGAGTTGGTCCACGGATTGGTATGAGGTGTTTGACTCAAGAGAAATTGGATGACCTCTTAAAATGTCTTAAAACACATCAAACACCAAAACATCTTTTGCAAATAAATTTCAAAACAAAATACAAAATATAAAATCTTACAAAACAACAAAATATTCTTCTAATCTTATTTTCTTTCAACATGGCAAGTACATCTCTTTCGTCAACACTATAATCTTTCAAAATTCATTATTTTTCCGAGCAAGTGTTGAGGGGAGAATTATCACTTAACCTGTTTCAAAACATCCGCGCCTTGCATGTTATCATATCCCGGTTGTTTCTTTTATCAATGGTGGTAAACTTTTCTGGCTAAATGACACTCCTCGGACTAAAACTTATAACCTTTCATTATTTTCTTAAGTCAAGGGGGAGTGTCGTCAAAGTTATTTCTTAAAATCTTTGTTTGGTAACCAAAATGGAAGTTAAATGGCTTTGTTTGAAAAAGGAAAAGGTGGAGGGACCAAAATTGTCAAAATCTTAAAGTTATTTTAAATAAAAACACCTCCTACCGAACATTTACTTCACATTTATTACTCTTAACTTTAAACATCCTACGCCTAGAATTCGTTCAAGAAATCCGTGCTTTAGATCATCATTTTGTAAGTGTTTTCATGATCTTAACGATAATACAAGCTAAGGTTTTGAATTTCAAGCAAATCCTACGGCTAAAGCGTTAGTTATGCGTGATTATGTGTTCTACGCATAAGCGTATGAACGCACAATCAATGTGAGTGTTTTTGGTTGAAATGAAAGTGTCAAAACATGTTTTTAACAACAAGGATACTATTTTTACCATCTAAATCCACCCGTAAACACGAATTGATGGTTTTGAATATTAGGGTTTATGAGTCGATTTGGGTGTTTACAAATGTGAAGAGTTTTGTTCAAAAAGATTGTTGTGTAATGTTTATATGATGATGAATTGATGATTTCCAAGCTCTATAACCACCCAGAAACTCTAAATGATTAAAAAATTTGGAATTATGGTTTAAAGTTCATAAGTTTGGGCATCTTTGATTCTCCACGATTTAGATGTTATAACTTGGTGTATAGACTCTCACAACATCTTAGAACTACCAAGATAAGTTTGGTGCAATTTCCATGGTTAGAAATCTTATCGTAATTCATAACCCTTAGGGTTTTGACCTACGCGTAAGTGTTTCTCGCGTAAATGTTTAAACAAGCTTTCATGCCATGATTTGATGTTAGAATGAATATATATGTTAAGATTGATGTTATGATGTTTTATTTCAGGCTTGCTAATCGTAAAACTCGTAATCAAGGTCATTGAATCTCTACGCATAAGGATTACCTTACGCGTGGCGGGTTATCGTAAGAGAAATCCTCACGCCGTAACTACTACGCATAAGGTTCTACAATGGGACTCACGCGTATCCTCGTGAAGGATATGCGTAACGAAGACTCTCGCATAAGGTCTACTCTTACGAGTAAGCCTTACGCGTGGGGTTTATATCGTCTGCACGCGTAAGCTCCACGCATAAGGTCCCTTTTCCCACGCTGAACATTTCTTACGCTGTAGTTAGGATCCCACGCGTAGCTTTCGTCTCACGCATATGTCATTCTTGCCACGCTAACTTTGCCTAAACTACGCTAAGCCCGGATTGACCTTAATTATGAATTGTTACGTGTACAAACTTGTTAATAAACTAATCATATCATCACGAAACCAATAATGTCACTAATAAACTTAAATGTTTGATATGTTGTGAAAAATAAGTGATAACATAAACTTTAAAACTTAAAGTTAACTAACTCACTGAAACATTTCACGGCGTCATTAGACTATTGGACAAACAAGTGACTTAGGACTCGTAACAATTATTGACACTTTGTACATTCAATAACTAGACAATAAAACCTTCGTTGACTAACATTATGTCTTTCGATATGTTGGTTCTTTTGGCTAATGTTATTTCGAGATCACGACATGGTCGCTCAAATGAATGTGGATGCACCGAGGTTCTCACTATTGTCGATATCTTCCCAAATGGCTATCAGAAAGATTGGAAAGAATAACCTCGTGGTTGACTTTGAAACCCTCACATGCTCGTAATCTTCTTGTCTCATTGTTGTGGATATTCTAAGGAATCATCCATACCGAACATGCTCTCACTCTACAACCGTACTGAAATCTACATTCACAGCACCTGGAATTCTATGCGAGAGGATCACGGTCAAAGTCTTTGTGAATGACTCTTAATCACAAACAAGTCACCATCACTCCCCGCAGACTTACGGGCTGTTCTCATCATTCGAGACATCGCTCCAACCGACTTCTTTGCTACACCTCGAGAGGAGACAGTTCTTCAATTCACGATAGATATTGGATATGATGAAGCTTGAGAATTGCTACTAAGCACTCATGTGGAGCTTAAGAACATTCCTCAACCGTGGAGAACCCTCTACCTCATCATCACCAAATCGGTCTCGGTCGTGATAGTGGCTATGAGCATCCCAAGCTCATGGAACTACAAATCTTCGGTCATTAATCAACAAAAGGACATCGAAATCAAAGCATCATTATGGGAAGATATGATGTCATTTCATAAGAAACTTGGCTCAAAGATTCCTATGTCGGATCACAAAATTGTTGATCCGAGAGCACTTGGACTCAATCCTCGATATTCCACAGAGGCTCAATGACCCGCACAATCACGATATGTTGACCGAACCTACCCTATCTGTCGAATCAAGGAATCGTCAACAAAGAAACAGGTGCCGTCTTTGCTGATCACCTTCTATCTAAAGAACTCGAAGCTTGAAACGCATAAAAGGTATCTTGTAGCGGTAAAAGAAGGCAAAGTTGGTCATCTTGATGAAAAACCTTCGTGAACTCCTACTCGGAGGACCGAAGAGGAAGTTCGGAAGTGCGATGAAGTTACGAAAGTCAAAGGAAGTTTCCCAAAAGAATCCTCCTCGTAAAAGGATTGTTCCTGTAAAGGAAGGCGAACCTATTCCCACACCGAATCGAAAGAAAGCTTTTGGACGAAAGCTCAAGGTCTTGACACGTATGAAGAGATTACCTACTCAAAGCGCAAGGATGACAATCCTTCCGCACCAAAACCTCCAAGTCCTCAAGTCGATAAAGGAAAGGAAGACTCCCTTGTGCCCTATGATGAGAGCTCTAAAGAAGAAGAAGAGCTACTGGATCAATCCTACAGAAGACGGTTAAATTCGTTAGTCACCTTCAAAAGTCAAGAATTTGCAAAGACCAAATGGGTGGACCCGGAGGATCAAGTGGTCTTGCCACTCTTCACCGAGTCTGCTGCGGTTAATCGACCCGATAAGGGATCGGTGCCACCACTCTTGTGCAACAACAAAAGCTTGTGGAGGATACTATCGAATATGACTTTGAGAAATCAAACCGAAGTCCGAGAAAGATAAAGATCTTGATTATGACAAGTCGCTCGAAAGTCCTACACGTTCTCGTAAGGAAACTTCAACCGCCTAAGGACCCCGAGTCTCCTCATGTCTCCTCCTCATCGATTCTTCATCTCACTCCTCACCACCACCATCAAAGAAGTCAACCAAATCAACATCCAAATCTGTGAAGAAACCACCTCGATCTTGGATTTCTCGGACTCATGAAAGAATTGTGAAAGTCCCAACAAGTCGAAAGAAGGACATGCTTCTGAAAAACCGAATTGGTTTCTTGACCAAATACAAGATGCTTAAATGATGAGAATGACAAGATGCGAAAGAAAGGAATTCGTTCAGAGTTCATGAAAAGTCATCGTCAAGAGAAACCGAATAAATGATCAAGGTTACACTAACAAGTACCTTAAGGATTTCGTTCCTAAAGTCACAAAGGAGATGTTTACCGAACAACTATATCCGAATCTTATGCAAATAGCCAAGCAAACTATAATATCAACACCTTTAACCGTCACAATCAATCCATCCGATCCTATAGTTTTCTCGGATAATGAATTGGTGGCCAAGCTTGTCACACAAATGTCTAAACGATCCGGGACATTTACTCGAGGAAGGAAAGCTGTTTCAAGCATTCTTGGACTACCAACTCAAAGAAGCATGTAGATTCGAGCGAAAAGTCTAAGCGTCCTAGAGACAATGAAGATAAAGATCGGGATAAGAATGATGAAGCTAAGCGTCAAGAATTCGGTGAATCATCTTCTATGTTACCTCCTCCAACGGACTCTACTCAACAAAGGTCCTCCTCGTTCTTCTACTGGTAAACCTCGGGACGATTCCGAGTTACCACCCCCGACTCGAAAACCGGTGATCACTTTGAGTATACGGTGGTGACGATGAAGAGGTCCTTGAGCCCCTACAACAACCCACCTCTCCCAAACAAGTTCGAAACCGAATCATCATCTAGGCCTTGAAAAGAAGAAGAAAAAGGCACCCATGGTTGACGCCGTATCATGGCTAGATGACGATAAAACCAAGGATTTGAATGGTTCTCTACTCTTGTTAACAACACTCCTACCACGAAGAAGGTCGAATTTGGTAGACGAGTAATACATTGAGCATGCAAAACTTTTGCAAGAAAAGTTCCATGTGAAGAAGATGAAACCGAGTTGAAGCGCATCAAGAATGAAGCATTCCAACTGTTAAAAGACACTCCGAAAGTGCCATCGAGGTCGAATATCACCTTGAGAACATTGCTCGAGCCATGTCTAACAACATGGATTGGCTCAACCCGAAACAAACGTCGACTTCACTAAACGGGACAACCCTCCATACTACACCGATCGGTCAAGACCTCTACCAACAATTGGCAACCAAATGAACCTAGGATTCCATTCGGATATTTCTTCAACAAAGACATGGAATTTCTTCTACATGGTGGCGATGGATCAAGGAAATCGCTACATCTTTGACACTTCCATTTCCTGCAGCCATATATTCAAACCGCATAGCCATCGAGGAACGTGCCAATCACTTGTTTTCGACAAAGTGGAAGCATACGACCGAGATGCAATGTACGGATTCATCATTGGCCGGGTCAAGAATCTACTACGAGGTCGTCGGGTTCAAGTCTCAACATGCGGTGTTCGATTAAGGATATCGTTGCCATCAAACATGTTGTTCTATCATCTAAGTGGGACTACACCTTCCTTAAGAATATCGTCGTCAAACGACAAGATGAGCAGGACTATGCTTTCTCCGGTCGACTTTGAGAATTTGTCTATCAACGACATTGAAGACATGTACCTTGCTAAAGTACAAGGTCGCATGAGACAATTTTCAACCAAGTACAACGTGAATTCATCAAGTCATTGCTCATCTTCATCGACGCATAGTCATCAAGGAACGTAGAAGATCTCCAATGGTCGTTGAATCTTATCGCACCGTGTCAACTTCACACCACCTCGCCTAGATCTTCCCGACATCAACCAGCTCTCACAATATACACTCATCAAGCAAACCTTTGGCGTTGTTTACCGTAGTGAACTACAAAGAAATTGCTTAATGGCGTGTAGTGAACTTCACAAGTTTGGAGATCACACCTTGCGCGATGGTTAGGACGGATTGGCATATAGATTGAAGGACATCCGTCAAAAGATTGGGTCTCCTAAGCGATGGAATTCTCGGGATCGCGAGGATGTGAGGAGGATCATCGAATGATTGATGAAAGGTTGTTTCGAAGGGATCGATTCGAACGATGGAAAGCTTTGTTGGTGGTCGACCGGAATCAACATCACCGGCTATCAGCCTGCATCGCACTCTGGCGACATCACCGGACTTCCAGGTACCCCTTGATTTGGCTCTTTCATTATAAATTTGGATGTGTGATTATATATGTCAATGGCTTGTGCACACATAACGATTGTACAACCTGTAATTTGCAAGAAAGGACCACGTAGTGCGCTTGGTGCCACAATCCTTATAAAAGAGCGAAAGCTTCTTACTTTTGAGTAAAACCTATCAAACCTTTCATTTTTCAAGGTTTTGCTCAAAGGACAAGTACTTCCCATATGATTTTCAAAACCTCAACCGCTTATATCACTAGTTGAGGGGAGTATTTGAATTATAACTTTGTTCAAAATTGTTCATAGTGGCCATCTTCCCGCAACACTCAAAATGGTCATATTTATTCTCAACCGCTCAAAAATAACATTTTATGCCATTTTGAGGGGAAAAATTGTGTGATAAGAAATATGTTGTGCAAAATGCAAATGAATCATGTACTTGGACTTAACCAACGAATTGATGGTACTAAAGCGTAGTAACTCGAAAAGACTTGTCACGGACGGGTAATAATTTCAAGCTAGTTCGCTAGTAATGTAAACGTGTCTCGCAAAGGACTTGTCCAAGTAGAAAGTACCATTCGAGATACTCTTGGTAGACATGAACTCGACGGTATGACAACCTTTGAGGTTTGTCTACACCTTCAAGGTAGTTATTAGATCTAGTTGTCACCTAAAAGTCGACAATGTATCTCTTTAACTATGCAACGTAACCGTGTCTCACGGGGGATTGTCTATCTCCAGTGGATCAATTCAAAATGTGCGCGCTCTTTCCTCACTGTGCATTTAAACCATTAAAACTCTTAAGCACATGTGGAGGGGGAGTATTTATGCAAAACCTTATCTCTCACAGTGGTTCAAACATGTTTTTCATTTACAAACCCTTTGAGAGATTCTTCACAATAGTGGTTTTAATGGCAACATAGGTTAGTCATGCAGTTATAAGGTGACTAACGTTAGGAATAACCGTCCTATGATCCACTGAGTCGGAGGGATCTACCCAAGGACATCAAAATAGTTAGTACTTAGAAGTCCTTAGAGTGCGATTATAAAAAGGAGAAAATGAGAATCGGAGAAAGAAGGAGTTGAAGAATTAAAAGAAATGCAATGAAAAGGGTGAAAAGAAATAGCCCTCAAATTATTCAACTTAGGGCGACACCGGGTTCAATTCATATACTCTTGGTTGTCACTTAGTGACACCGGTATTAAAGATTAAAAGTCGTCATGGACCCGGTGGCGCATGCACTAAACCTTCTTAGCCACTCAAGTTTCTCTCAATGTAAGCTTGTTTCATTCTCACGGGAACCCTCGTAAACTATTGGCTTTCTCTTAGAGATCGCCGGTATTGAAGAAGGAGACCCTCTCCTAGTCTCTACTCGTGAAAACCAAACGCACTATTGAGTCTAGAGCCACGAGATTCATCAAAAGATCTCTTAGGAACACTTGACATTTTATCACTTGACGTTCAACAATAAGAATTTCGGTGGTACATTATCGAGTCCTTCACGGATCTTAGCAATCTGTCGAGAACATTTATGAGAGGTTCATATATGTGATCCTCGGTGATTGAATGGAAACTCTGCCAGGTCAACATCAAACGACCACGGCAGTGGTCGCTTGGTAACTCCCCATGGATTACGCGGTGTGTCTCAAACGATCTGATCGTGAGGTGATGCTTGGTGTACCTCGGCGACTCATCTCGAATCAGATGTACTTGATTACATCGCGTTATCTCACTGTGGGACTCCGGTTCAGAACGGCCTTTGTAAGAATTAGAGTTGTGTTTTACACTATCTTGTTAACACTCTCGAAGTTCAAACTTGTAAGTGCGGAACCCGCTTATTACTAACCGTTTGAAATGTTTTCTTCTTATGAAAGCTCGGGGCGGGATGATCGTCTTGATTCTTCTCATGCTCACGCCAACATCATCACTAATGAAAGTTCTATTCAAAAGCAACACAACGGTCGTAATGATTCTTTGTCAAACCAAAGAATCTACAAAGTTAAAGACTTAAAGAACTTCATCAAGATTGAATTCCAACGCCAAAGAGCGTGTGAGCATGTTGAAGAATGACGTGGAGACATTGGAGCAAACAAGGCACCGAAGCGACTTGATGCGCATAACAACATACTATCACTTTCACCACTAAGAACAATGATCAAAGAACAAAGTTAAAGATGACGTCTAAGCATAGCGCTCAAAGAAAACTATCTCTACACCGGGAGATTGTTCGAATCAAGGCAATTCTTCTCACAAGAAAGAAGAATGTCGAAGACGTCGAGCTACTATTACATCAACGCTTTCACCGCTCATCACCAACACTTGAGGGGAGATTGTTGGAATCACTCCTAAAACATAATCAAGTGTTTGTAATTAATATGTAATAGTTAGCTTTATTATGGCCTTTATGTTTGTTATTAGCCTTAAGCTTATGTAGAAGGCCCATGAGCTTAGGCCCAAGCCCATTTAGGAAAGGATGGAAACTAGGGTGTTGCCTAGCTTTCCTCCTATAAATACTCTATGTAAACCTTCATTTGAAGGTTGGTTATTCAAGTTATTCTCTTTCACATACCTACGCATAACCGTCCTTAATATTGTGTGTGTGTGTTTGGTTTTCTTGTTCAATCGCCTTATCTCTTTCTATATTACTTGTGTTTGTAAAACTAGTGACCTAACATAATGTCAATCGATTCTTCCTCTACACACACTCTTCTTTATCAGTTTCAAAATTACACTACCTTCTTTATAGGGTTTTGAAAAATTAGAGCTTTACTTATATTTCTTTCGAAGAATTGCGTATTTGTCGATGTGCATACGATTTGACATTGAACACCGGTATGTACCTATTTAATTTTAGTATTTATGGTTTTTTATCACTTTCGAAGAATTGTGTTATTTAATTTATATTTATATGATTTGGGTGTTTTTTCTATTTTGTGTTTCTTTTTCAGGCTGTTGCGATGGCGATTTTGGCAGTTAACACCAAATGTTTTTTCTTTTTGTAGGAACTTGATATGAGATGCTGGTGTCATCCATTTAATTTGCGGAACTGAGACAACACATTATTATAAAGTTTGGTATTTAAAGGTAAAAACTAAATTTTTTTGGGCATTGTGCAGGTAATTAAATGGGATAGGTTGACCCATTTTGTGAATTTCTTGAATGTAGCTTCAACTCTTTGTCACTGATTTATCTGTTCATAAGATTATACTTGAACTGAAAGCTTAACAGGTTGACCAGGCTAAAGTTTGTATTGTTTGTGGACTTGCAGATTGAAGCAGCTTGAGATTTTAACAGAGGCAAGGTAAATAATATCTTTATTTGGAGACTTAATAGGCTAATAAAACGTAAGTTAGTAGGCACATATAAAACTGCTTGAGTCAACTATCCAATTCATTAGCACAAGCTTGAGTCGAAAACCCTTAATCACAGATAACCTGTGGGCAACTATATGTGTTTATATGCATCGAATAACTATATGTGTTTATATGCATCGAATGTTTTAGCAAAAGTAATAGAAAATGTATATGTTAAAATTTGGTAGTATAGTTCAGGTTTGTCCCAAGTGGGCTATTGGTAAAGTGCAGACCTGCACGTCAGTTTGGGCTTATGGGGCTATTTAAGTTATGTGACTGAAATGTCAAAACGCTTTTTATTTATGTTTAGACTTTAGACTAATGTCACGTAAGAGAAGAAATTAGTGGGCAAATAAGAAAATTATGATTAATCTGTTTTCGATGAAATTTGTTTGATTTTCGTTAGAAAAAACATGCAAAATGACTTAAAATTTCCTTGAAAAGGGGCATGTGAAGCACATGTGTCAGTGAATGGTTACATACTCCATACTTAGGCATACGTTAATTTTTATTAATTTGTGGATTAAAGATGTACACAGACTGAACGAAAGCATTAAATCATTTAGTGCAAAACATGTACCTGTTTTCACAACCCTATAAACATGACCTGGTCTTTATTTGGTTTTATCGTATCACAAGTTTTATTCCCAATCTTTTGATCATACTTTATTTAAATGAGATTTTTTGTTCTGAGAATGTTGGTTTGATATTATAGATGATTTCGTTAAGTTATATATTTAAGATTCTCCAAATAAAGAGTATCCAACTTGCTTATCTGAAGTGAGGTAATTTGTTTATATCTTATACAGATTCTCCAAATTGCATTCGGTCCAAATTCCATGCTTATGGTATGATTAGTTTTTAGGATGCTCATATGTATTTACTATTTTGAAAAAGTGATAATGTATCAATAGACCACTTGACATAATGGGCGTGTTGGAATGGGTCCGGGTCAATTTTTGTACATTTGAGTTTCAAACATTCTTTTGGCCTACGCTTTTATAACAACGGAATCAGATATTATCAAAGTTTATGACCAATGTGATTTAAGCGGTATGCATTTGAATCTTGAAGATACTTGAAGCAACTTTGGACCCGTTTTCTTTTTAGAGGGTCCCTATTTAAGCTTTTAGTGGCCTGTTTAGGTTATCCACCAAAGTATGATCATGTTTTAGTGTTTGGATAAGCTTAAAAGTTTGGGCTTATGGGGCTATTTAAGTTGCGTTTTCGTAATTTTTCAAGCACATGCTAATCCAAACACATTAACTTATAATCATAAGCTGATACAAATACTCTCCAAGAACTTACCAGCTTATTCATTTTAAGATACAAGCCCCTTATTATCAATAAGGTTCAAGTCCACTAAGCCTTTTACTAACAAAGGTGAGTAACGGTTTAGTATTAGTTCATTTATACGAATTTACCAACAAAGGTGAGTAACGGTTTAGTATTAGTTCATTTATAAGAATTTACCAAGTTTGGCGCAAAATGGGTAGGTATGAATGTTTTAGCAGAAGTAATAGAACATGTATATGTTAAAATTTGGTAGTATAGTTCAGATTTGTCCCAAGTGGTGTATTCGTAAAGTGCAGACCTACACGTCAGTTTGGGCTTATGGGGCTATTTAAGTTATGTGACTGAAATGTGAAAACGTTTTTTATTTCTGTTTAGACTTTATACTAATGTCACGTAAGAGAAGAAATTAGTTGGCAAATAAGGAAATTATGATTAATCTGTTTTCGGTGAAATTTGTTTGATTTTCGTCAGAAAAAACATGCAAAATGACTTAAAATTTCCTTGAAAAGGGGCATGTGAAGCACATGTGTCAGTGAATGGTTACATACTCCATACTTCGGCATACGTGAATTTTTATTAATTTGTGCATTAAAGATGTACACAGACTGAACGGAAGCGTTAAATCGTTTAGTGCAAAACATGTATCTGTTTTCACAACCCTATAAACATGACATGGTCTTTATTTGGTTTTATCGTATCACAAGTTTTATTCCCAATCTTTTGATCATACTTTATTTAAGTGAGATAAAATCGCGTGCTTCATCATAAGATATATCATAAGATAAAATCGCGTGCTTCATCATAAGATATATCATAAGATAAAATCGCGATTTTATCTTGATGATATATCTCTGATGTCCCTTTGTTTTAAGACCTGTTATTTTGTTATTTTGGCTACACTCAATTGTGTTATGATGGTTAGTGAATTTAATTGTATGCTTATGTATTTCAATTATAATGTAGAACATTTGGTGAGGGAGGTCTGGTTGTAGATAGCCGTTACCGTTATGCCTGGGAATAAGTACAACGGTAACTCATCGGCTCTCACAAGTCGTATAGAGAGGCTTTTGAAAGAACGAGAGCTAAGAAAGTACAGCAAATCTTCTTATACTAATGAAGCTGGTGGAAATGATGCCTTTGAGTATGGTGATAACCGTGTGGAACAGTATCTTGAAGGAACTTCGGCTGCACGTGATGGTTGGGAAAAACCAGATGGTGGACTTTTTACTCAACGGCTATTGGTTGTTCCTAATAGACTTCCTGTTTCTGCTGTTAGAAAAGGTGAAGAGAGTTGGTCTCTCGAGGTTAGTGCTGGTGGCCTTGTGAGCGCCCTCCTCGGTGAGTTTTTAAGATATTCTTTTCTTAAGATTTTTGTCATATGTTCATGAATAAGTATTATTGGTATTTTATATAGATTAAAACATAGGGACTTCGTTCACTTGTCCCGATTTATAGAGATTTATTCTGTTACATCTGAATGTAATAAGGTGTTAAGGAGGTCGAGGCAAAATGGATTGGGTGGGCAGGTATAAATGTGCCAGATGAGCCCGGGCAAAGAGCACTGACTAAAGCTCAAGCTGAGAAGGTACCATGCATGTTAACGCTTATGATTTTTAAAGAAAGAATATTTGAATACAGGGCATTCGTAAAAATGGTTTCTTTTTGTTGCAGAGATGCATATCGGTGTTCAGTTGAGGCAAGAAGTTGTGCATCAATATTATAACGTCTATTGGAACAACATATTATGGCCTCTTTTTCATTATCTTGGTCTTCCACAAGAAAACCGTTTAGCCACAACTAGAAGCTTCTAGTCTCAGTTTGCGGCGGACAAGAAAGCAAATAAAATGTTTGCTGATTGGGTTATCGGGTACAAGCATCAAGTGTGAAATATCCGTCATCGATTATTTTAGTGAATTATCTTGTATGCATTTTGTTCAATCATATATCACCGTATGCATTGTAAGTTTCTTAATATAGTATTTATGTGTTTAATCTTTAACTTAAGTTCTACTATTGGTGTTATTTCTATCGTATTACAGTTGCCTATGGTATATCATTATGTACTTTTGTAATTTTCTTTTGCTTTATTATTTTTCTTAAATTCTAACTTTGTCAACTTGAACTCATTTGTCTTGCTGTCGCGTAACAATGAATCGGTGTTAATTATTTTGTTACTATCTGCAACTATATGATTTCAAGATTGGTAATACAAGAAAAACAAAAATGATGTCTTCTAATCTTATAGTAGTCCTCGGAAAGTTGGTGTTTTTGGATGGTGTTCTTATGATATTTGCTGGTACGAGTTCTTGATTAGTACAGAGTATAAAGGGGTGTTTGAGAATGGGCGTGTATAACTGGTATGTTGGGTCTGCTTTTTCTCTTGGGCCTTTGGATTATATTTCTACTAATATTTTGAACAAGGATAATGAATCATTTGTGTCTTCTTCTAAAGGTTTGCAAGTGAATCATGTTCTAAGCATAATCTAAAGTATATGAAATAGAAATACAACTTTACAACAGGTGGATAGCTGAAGAAGAGAAAGAAGCAAACAATCAATATTTGCTTGAACTTTCTAAAGATCACAAGAAACAACTTACGTCCATGCCGCGTCTTAATTTATTTGAATAGGAGTCCTTTGATGTTTCATTTTATGGTGATGAGGAGAATTTTGAAGCCCTATACGAGGATACATATTTAGGATTTAACCCAGAGAAACCTCCTCAATTTGAGTCTTAAATTTATAAGAATGTTAAACTTTTTTTCACCGATATCATTTAAGTAAAACGAACTTTGTTTTACGGTTTCTTATTTCCTTTTCAAAACACTTTATACAATGGCATTCGGAAGTTTATTTAGTGTTTTACTTATAACAATATTATGATTGGTTGTGTTAACAAGTTAATAAGTGAATGAAACATTAATCTTGAAACCTAAAATGATTTATGTGTTGACATATAAATATGACTTCTATCTGTTTGACATATATTTAGTAATTTAGTGACATTTGTTTGTAGTTATTATATATAAACAAGTTATATAAACCGCCAAAGGTATGAACATATATTATTCGTAAATGAGATCTAAAATCTGACTTTATTCTTTCTTGTGCAGGACGCTGAATCTAAATGTGTGGCGGAACTAACCGATGGATCTTAATAATGTTGTGTACGTTTTAATATTTTCCGTACTGTTTAACTATATGTGTTTAATGTACATTGTATTGATGTGTATGTGTAACAATTCACATTGTTGATTAAGTTCACGATACTGATAATGCGAATCAGAAGGATAAATATGAGGTTGATTTAAAGAAGGAGATTAAGAAGCTTTAGAGGTACATAAACCATATTAACTTGATTAGCGCTTACCGACGTCATTTGCAATGACAATTAACACAAGCCAGGGTCAATCGCTATCAAAAGTTGGTTTGTACCTCCCCCGTCATGTTTTCACACAACCACAACTATACGTTGTTGTCTCACCTACAAACAAGTTTTTTATTTGTCGACCTACAAACAAGTTTTTTATAAATCTTTTAAATTGACTGTCAAGCACATAACTTTTTAATGTGTTAAAATGTTATGCTCTTAATGTGCTATATATATGTTGATCCTTTTTCCAGGTCTGAAGCAAGCTTTGTCACGGAAATGGTTATTACAATGGACTGTCAAGCACATAAAACATTGTTAATGGTGAGTTTAAATTTAAGTCACATAATCTCATTGTTAATGCGAGTGGGTAAGGTTTTAGCGGAGTGGCGAGAAGGGTTATGATGGATTTAAATTTATATCCACGTTAACATAAAACATTGTTAATGGTGAGTTTAAATTTAAGTCACATAATCTCATTGTTAAGATCATGGGTGAGCAATAGGGTTCCATCTTTGTAAGAGATATCAAAATATATAATCTTATTACTTATATTACCGACTATTACTTGAAATTTGGCATGCTGATAACTTATTATTTTAAAGCAATTATGCACTTTAAAGTAAGCAACTTGAAACACCCTTTATATTAGTAGTTACAATGAGCAAGTTGGTAGCTGCATGATTGTTAAAGCAATAGTCAGTAATATTAGCAATCTTAAACACCTCCTTAAAGCAGATTAGCACTTTTTTCCTTTTCTCGAGTGTTTAATGGAACTGTTATTTTATCGTAAGTGGGCATTTGGGATTACTTATCTAAGTGCCTGCTTATTGCATTTCGTCTTTTTTTAGTGTAAGTGTATGCATATTATGTAGGAGGCGTTTGAGATTGCTTATTTGTGCACTACATTTGCATGATTATCTTGAACCATATTAGTTAGGGTCGGATACTTTGCAACCCTCAAAGGCATACTTTTAAGTAATATTTATCATGGTCAACCATATCAGGTAATGACCCATTTTAACCCGATAATATGAGCTATGTCGATTTTAACCCATTTTGTGTGTGTTTTATTGGTGAGAAGTGAGGAAATTTAAATATTGTAACAAGTGAGGCATTTGGATTTCATAATTAATCATTTCGATAAAATCTTCTCGCTACTTAATCTCTAAATATGAAATATTCGTTGCCTTCTTCGATTTATGGCCAACCACTTTATATTAATATCAGAGTATCGTTAAAGAAAACTATCAAGTGGTCACCTATTTTATGAACTTGAAATAAGGTAAGCCCTCATAATTTCATCTTCTATTTCGCTATTTCAGTCGAATAGGACATGTATGGTGTACACTTAAAAACTGAAATGAACAATGGTTCATTATTTACATCTCTGTCCTTCTCCAAATAACTTCTTTTTCTTTTGTCTTCGCTAAACCAACAGATCATTGATTGTTAAAATCAGAAAATGATTTTTAAGGCAGTGTTAGATATATCGCTTTATTTTCATATTTTGGGTAATACATTTAGCTAATCAAGACAATGATTAGTAAAAAATTAATTTAGGCAGATGAAGATTGTGCCTAAAAGATGAAAATAGTCAAATTTGTGGACATGGAAGTGATGGAACCATGGTAACTAGACATGTTCATGAGTTTAATAACATGCCTAAGAGATAAGAGTATAATAGGTATAATAACATGCGGCGAGAGGAAGTAGTTTGAGTTGGCGAGAGATGCCTTACCGATGACGATACATCAATGAATTTGAAACCGACTTATATATGATGAAACCGATTATAACCCGGTCGAGATGGAATCTGAATATCAACGTTTGTATGCCTTATTGACAACGGAACAGAAGGGTGTATATGACACCATCGTGAAATCCGTTGATAGTGGAACAGGGGGTATCTATTTTGTTTACGGTTACGGAGGTACCGGTAAAACATTTTTATGGAAAAAACTTGCAGCCGACGTTAGAAGAAAAGGTGGTATAGTTTTGAACGTTGCATCAAGCGGTATTGCATCTTTGTTAATGTCGGGAGGGTGAACTGCTCACTCCAGGTTTCATATTCTAACAAACGTTGATGAGACCTCCACTTGCTCAATAAGTGCTCAAAGCGATCTGGGAGCAATGTTAAAAAAGTGCAAGCTTATTATTTAGGACGAAGCGCCTATGACAAATAAGCTTTGTTTTGAGGCTTTAGATCGGTCTTTGAGAGACATACTTCGTAGGAGCCGGTATGACGCGTGTGATCAGCCTTTTGGTAACATGACGACGGTGTTTGGCGGTGATTTTAAGCAGGTTCGTCCTGTCATTCCGAAAGGATCACGCCAAGACATTGTTGGTGCTTCTTTGAAACAATCATACCTATGGGATTACTGCAAAGTTCTTAAACTAACCGCTAACATGAGGCTTACTGTTGGTTCACGACCGGAAGATGTTAGCAAGATAAGAGAATTTGCAGAATGGATATTGAATGTGGGAGACGGCAAGCTTGGAGGACCAAACGAATGAGAGGTTTCTTTAGATGTGCCAGAAGATATTCTAATAGATACTGTTGATGACCCCATAGCATCTATTATTGACTTTACTTATTGATTGTGACTCACACATGTTTTAAATTTAACAAATTTACGTTATTACTTTTATTATCATCTCATTTATCTATTTCTTTAAAAACTAATCCGGTGTCAACGGGTCTCTAAGTTAGTAATAAATAAAACATACCAAAGAGGTTGTAGACTCGAGCTTTAAATATACCAATTACCAAAGGCCAAATGGCTTGTAGCCCAGCAGTATCAAGTGATGGCGCGCGAGGTTTTTCAATCAAGATGTAGTTTCAAGTCATCAAGAAAAAGTGTGATGTACTTAACATTTCTAGTCAAATAAATTTATGACTAAAATACACCGTTGGTTCCTAAACTTGGCAAGGTGCATCGTTATGGGACAAAACCCGGCCTTTTCATCGCCATAGGTCCAAACCTTGGCCATTAAATGCCGAATCGTCCCTTGACCGAGATGGGACAACAAACCGATTTCCTTGAGGGTATTATAGACCATTCACTTTTTGACCCAACCTAGTTAAAATGTAACCCAACCTTCAACCATATATGTATCGCTCGACCAAGTGAACCCTAAAATACAATCAACGGACATTCTACCCAAAGCAAAAAGAAAAACAATAATGGCACAAAACGATAAGGGGAAGGCTTTGTTGAGTTCGTTGAGGAAAGCGATCGCCCAAATGAAAATGGTTTGGGTGTTAAGAAGAGAAGGAAGAGATGACATCTTGTTATCAAAGTTTAACGATTTGGGAGAAAGGATTAAAAATCTGGAAATTTTGTTTAAATATCTCAAGGAAAGGAAGGAAAAGAAGGAAAACGATGATAGGGAGAGTTGTGCGTCTAGCTAAGTGTATGTTTAGATGATAGTAAACATTTGTAGTTCTTGAGAACATGAAATCGATGAATAAAATTTTGTGTTCTTATTTAAGTAATTGTGTTTGAAATCGTTTTGTATTTGTTAATAGGTTTGACTTACCCAAGTCATACCACAATAGTAAGTTACAATTTGTTGGCTTTCATAAGTTTGTTTGACTTTAGTAAGTCAAAATTCAAGATGTTACAATACACCATTGTCAATACATTGTTGTTTACTGCTAAAGCGTTTGCATTTTCAACCCGAGTTTTGAAACCATTGCCTCTAATTTTTACGACACGGGGTGTTTGTTTTCTTTGTAACAACTTTTCTTGAAAAGGGCCGTTTGGTTTAGGCGATACAAGCGGATGTTTGTTGATACATTATGATTTAGTGCTAAAGTATTTGCATTTTCACCACATCTTTTAAACCATTGCCTTTTCTTTTTACGATACAAGGGGTGTTTGGTTTCTTGATTAAAGTTTTGTTGATACAAGGGCTGTTTGTTGTTTGGTTTTCTTGATATAAGGGATGTTTGGTTTGTTGATACTAATTACACTAAAATACACCCAATATCACAATAGAAGAACATATTAAACAACACATAACCCAAATGATATTTTATCATTAATAAAGTCTCATTAAACATCATAACCAACTACATCAAATCTAATTTACATACCCTTTTAGCAACCTATATTCCCAAAACTATCACCAAAGACCGCCTTTATCTACCCCATGGAAAACCAAAATTCGGGCATTATTTTCACCATTTTCTTAACAAAATCTTGGTTGAACCGAATACCTTCATCTGCTTGACCAACAATCAGTATGAGTTGGGCAAGTTGGTTTGTGCCTCATTGGATTTTGGTCGGTAGCATCCACACATCAAGAGCAATGCCACGAGGTCCCGAGCTTGATTCTCTTCATCGTGTCCCTACGCTGATGATTCCTGTCTTCAGATCTTGGATGCAATCAAGAACTAGCTTCCTCGTAATCCTTCTTGGGCAACCTCTTCTTCAAACCAGATAGCCATACGATCATTCAAATTAGGCGAATCGGCAACCTCCATGAGTTCGTTTAAAATGGGGAAATCGCCATTGGAAAATTGTTTGTGTGTGGAAAAAGTGGTAGATGAGTTTATCGTTTGGTGTGCACTAGTTAATATCGTCTCCGGTAAGAGACGGTCAAGGTCTAATAGTTACTTTTTTCACACTCGGTCCCTCGAATTTGTCTTGGTTGCGTTTCATACTTAAAACTCCCGCCTAATAATCACTTTAGAATACACAATTGGTCCTCAGTTGCCAACTTCGTAAAACCATTAGAAGTTTGACTTTGTTAAGTCAAACTTCTAAACATATCAAATTATCAATTCACTCCAAAACAAATATTGAGTAATGGTTTTGCAATATTGACTTTACAAAGTCAAATACCATTCTATATATTATTGAACATTCCACTAGCCATCCTTATCATCAAACTTCAAATACCGTTACGCTTTTGCACTTAATCTTCCAAAGGTTTTCAATCCTTCGACAAGACGACTCTCGTTCACGCTAACCCATTCACCATTTTCAAGTATTGACTAACTAAAGTAAACTGAAATGCGGTTTTACTTGCTACAATCAAATTAAAATGCTAAATGACGGTTTGACTTTCGAATGTCAAACTTTCATCACCCACAATACGCAAATAACAACATATGAACAATCTAATTTTAAGCAAACCATATAAACAATTCTTGTACAAATTTACAAAACTATTTTGCAACATTAATTGTCCAAGGGTATTCAACCCAAACTTAAACTACAACCAATCAAAGAAATCTACCACGGTGTGGGGGAAGCTCGGTGGAGTTTCAACAGCTTCCTAGCCAACTCCAGTTGTTCCCGGTAATTTCATTCCCATCATGACTCTTATCGCTTTGCGATATTGATTGTCTTTGGCGGTACCGGAACACGTAAGTATACACTTTATTAAAGTTATTTCATGCTCGCTGCGGGAAAAGCTCAAACACCACCGTCATGGTGCTGCCATGGCGAATGTGTTTCTATCTACAACAATGGAAAAATTGGGCAAGGTAGATCACTAAGCGTGTTTGCGACCTAAAAATCAAATAGTGTTGAGATACACAAACATGGCAATTTAGGAATGTTTTATTTGATACATATTCATTACAACATTACACTTACTCGGTATCCAAGATTTTCAAATTCGGAGATGACCGAATCATTACAATGGTGAACGCTATCATAACACTATTCCCAAAATCGACATCGGACGACTTAAGGTTAATCAGGAAACAAAGAGCACCTTCATCCTAGGATTAGCTTCATGCATCAACTACAAGAAGTTTCTGATTAAATTTCATTCTTGTATTACATCTTTATAACATTGTTAAATTATAAGTTGTAAACCGAAATTGTTCTTACCGTGCAATCACCAAAATCCAATGTAAGGGTCTCAAGATTTTGAAGTCTTGTCAAGTGAAAGATATCGGATGTTGTGATTGTCGTCACAACCTTATAACGACCTAATGACAAATGTAACTTCTTCAAATTCCCAAGTTTTGCAATATCCCATAGTCTCAAACTGTACCGCTTAGAAAATTGACATGAATCAATTCTAAGCTCAGTAGATTTGGAAAGCCATGAAAATATTCCAAAGTATCCATTGCACAAACATGAAGTACCAGATGTTTCAACTCACTACTGAGAGTAAAGTTGGGTTGAGAACGTGGCGGGTCACCATACCAGGTTGTAATAATCGACTCCTCAATTCTATTGTCGAGACAAAACAAGAGCCACTCATGAATGCTTCATAATGAAAGTTGTCTATTCCAATAATTGATCTTGGCTCTAAATGAAGACAAACTTTCTTATTGTACCAATAAGCCGATTTAAGAATCTAGTAACAAGCCTCCCATCAAACTCAGTATGTTAAATAATAAAAGAAATCCTCATCAAGTATGACATCGGTGAGCAAAGTCCACTTAGACCTCTAGTTTCACGCTAAACTAGAGGTTCTCACCGCTTCTAACAAAGGCAACCGATTCAAAATGTTAGTGATCACTTCATCGGCATGTTGGTAAAGCGATCGACCGACATGGTTTTGTTGGAAGTTGGGTTGGTCTTTTGAGTTCGAAATGAGGATTTATATTCTTGATTTCGATTTGCGAGTTTATCGTTTCGGATAATGTTGTTTTATGTGATTGGTAAAGTTGTTTGTTGGGTGGGTGTATTGGTTCCCGAAATTAAATGCAAGCGTATCGGGAAGAAAGCGGCTAGTAGTCATACTCACAATTGGTCCCATGTTGAATGTTGGGTCGAAAAGTAGAATGCATAATACTCTCGAAGAAATCGGTTTGACCGTCCAATCCCTGTCAAGGGACGATTACGGCATTTAATGGCCAGGTTTGGACCTATGGCGATGAAAAGGCGGGTTTGTCCCATAACGACGCACTTCACAAGTTTAGGGACCAACGAGTGTATTTTAGTCTAAATTTATACAACCAATACAATATAAGTTTGTCTAAAAAAATATAAAAACTTCTAACTCTACTCAGGTAAACTTGCTTTCTGGAGCCGAGAAAGTGAAGAGAGCTTAGTTGATCCATGGTGAATAAAATGGTTCGTTATCAATATTTTACTAAAGTTTAAAATCAATATAAAATAATTTATTTAGGTTTCGAAAGAGAAATATATTAAAAATCAATATCTTTTATGTAATAAGCGAAAAGTTTTGAGGAGCAATTTTTCTTTTTAAAACGCAATTAGACAACAGGAATGTTCTGTTTTAGTATTGAACTCTTTCATTGGTCAATGAAACGTCAAAACTGGTGAAGAAATTTGAAAGAGAAAAGAAAACCAAAAATGCGCATTGCCTTCCTTTGAAGGACCTATTATTTTTTTTTAAGAGTAAACTACACCATTCGTCCTTGTGGTATGCGTTGACCGACAAGTTTCGTCCTTCGATGAAAACAATGCACCGCTCATCCTTAATCTGCAACGTTATGTATCGTTAGTCCTCATTTATGAATCGAGCATGACTAACGGTCGTTATACCTCATCCACTCGAGGGTATTTCATCTTTTTCCACCCATAAGGACCAACGGTAATCTCGAAATTTTCCGAAAATTTTATTTCAAATTTTTTTCCGAAAATTTTTTTTCCCAAAATTTTCTTCCGAAAATTTTTTCCAAATTTTTTTCCCCAAAAATCGTCATATAAAAAAAATTCATCACGGGCCTAGAGGCGGACAATTCGCCTCCAAAGAGGAGCCAAGCGCTTCATCGAATGAAATCGAGCACGCGTTGAGACACGGGAACATGTGCGATAGAAATATAGCTTGAAATGCCAAAGACGCACGGAAGTAGTAACTCACATCGAGGATCATTAAAGAACATGACAGTCATAAAGTTCAATAGTTTTAAACTCGTTTCAAAACGAGCTTCTCATAAACTCAAGGTCAACACCAACAGCCCGCCCAACAATTTTACACCATGCGGGGCAGGCAATATTAGGAGGAAAACACCGCGAGTCTCGCTTTAGGATCTTCCTGGCCAAAACCTCGCTTTATCGACGTTGAGATTACATAAATCGTCCTTGTGGTTTGGTAGAAATTACGGATCTTGTCCCGTGGTTTTTTGCGGGTTTCGTCCCCCAACTATTAATTTTTACGGATCTTGTCCCCGATCGGACCCGATCCCAAACGGTGTTAAAAAGGACCTCTCAGCGATTCTCCTAACGGGAGAGGCTAACATTGTATTTTGGTTTTAACGATCGCTATCAAAACCACGAGACGATTTATGTAATTTACTCTTTAAAAAATAATAATAAAATAATAATAATTTTATTATTCGAAATTTTTTAAATTTTATTACGAATAAAATTTTTAATAAAAAAAAAACTTTTTTTTTTAAATTTAATTTTAATTTTATTATAATAAATTAAAAAAAAAACAAATTTTAATTTTATTATAATAAATTAAAAAAACTATTTTTAATTTTTTTTTAAATTTTATAAAAAATCAAAATTTATAATAAAACTAAAAAAAATAATTTTAATTTTATTATAATAATTTTTTTAAACTGCTTTTTTTAAAAAATTTATTAAAAAAATAATATAAAATTAATATATATATATATATATATATATATATATATATATATATATATATATATATATATATATATATATATATATATATATATATATATATATATATATATATATATATATCGCGTTCAATGCGAAACAATTATTTTATATGAACTTTGCTGCAACCACTTTGACCAATAAGAATTTAGTATTATTAAATATTTGTATTTAATTGTAAAGGGTATAATAGTAAAACTTATATTTACTTTATTTTGAATTTTTTTATTAATAACGATTTTATCATTTAATTTTTGAGTTTTTTTTTTTTTTTTTTTTGACTTTACAGCATGGATGTTTTCAAAAATCTCAAGTGCATATATGTTTTTTTCAAAAGACATGTTTTTAAAAAAAATCAAGTGCATACGTGTGTTTTTTTCCCTTAAATATAGTAAATTTACGTGTGTTTCTTGCATTTAGACGTCAAATTATTTATTTGCTTAAAATGAAAAGTACATATATGTTTCAATTGTATATTATTTGATTATCGAAATTTATGACCAAAAATATAAAAATACACATGTAACCTCTAACAATTTATCATAAACATATACATGTAATCTCTACATTTATAACAAAGAAAAACATAAATACAATACACATAATTTGATATCAAAACATATATGCCGCTCGATAACATATATGCACGACTTTTAAAAGCATATGACGCTTTCACTTTCTCGCCAGTTTATTGTAACATGTGCTGTCTTCCGAAACATATATCACGCTTTCACTTTCTCGTCAAGTTCATTGTAACATACGTGCCTCTTCGAAAACATATATGCACGCTGCTATTTTGTGATCACCTGATTTAACTAAACATTGAAAAGAACATACATGATTGTTACATTTAAAAAGTAATGATTATTGTATCTATATCTTTTTACGACAAAACTAAACATATATGCATCACCTTATATTTACCTTAAGCTGGAACACCCAATTATTATTTGTACTACTTGCTTTGTTCAGCTGCAATATTAATTTTGTCTCGAGAATTTAATCAGGTAAACCTCTTACTCTAGATATTACACTCAACAGAATTCAAGTTACGACTTGCAGCAACAATTTAGTATGGTCACATGAACAATAAAGAAACTGGAATAGGTTTATCCACATGCAACAAAACAAGTGCTAAAATATATTCTACAAAGCCTCACAACAAACTTACCTCCGTGAACCTTTCATATATCCAACGGCCCAAACCCTTTCAAGTCCATAGTTCAAGGTGTTCTCAGGTCTGCAAAAAATGAAAGAGCCAAGAAACTTTAAAAAATTTGAAAAAAAGAGTTGCATAAACTCGACAAGGTGTAAAAGTTAACATTTTTTTTTGAAATTATAATTTTTTAATTAGTAAGAAATCACGACATAATACTAGTTCTTAAGAAGTTCTATTTTTTAATCAATGAACAAGAACTAAAAACATCACCATCAAATCATCAATAAACAGAATTAAGAAATGACAATAGACAAAAAAAATCACTTAGTTTTCTAATTTATAAACTATAACACGCAATCCTCTAGGTTACGATCCATAGCATTCACCAAAGTGACTTATCCAATAACGTAATATCATTTCCATTCAGGTCATCTTTGGGTGTGCAAATGTTTTTTTAATCAATTAACAACTAGTAAATTAGTAAAAAAAAATATAAAACCGTCATCGTCTTGTGTGTAGACATAAATTAAAAGAAATATAATACCAACATTAAATTTCTAGAACCTGAATTTTTAGTTTGACGCAACACCCAACCTCGTCTTCTTGTTTGCTTATCTATTTTGTACAATTCAACATGTAGAGCCCCGAAACAAAACAAAGTGCTTAATCGGAGAAAAAACTTATCGAATATTAAACGGAATTTATGGCGATTTCACGGTGGATAGAGCGACGAGAGTGATGGTGAGGGATCCGCTTCACTTCTTCTTGAGATCTTGATGAATTCGATTTCATTCATTTTTTTTTCCATAAAACTTTGATGCTTGATCGATCCAAAAAGATTTGTGATGTTAAAATTTTTTTTCGGGCCTAATAATAGATCTACAAAAAGAGGCGGCGGTTTTAGGGGGTGGTTTTTAGGTTTAGAGAGAAAAGAAGCAGAAGATTAATGAATAAATTGTTTCCAGCATGATAAAGATATAAAGTGTAGTACCAATAATACCCTTTTTTGCCTTTTGATTAATTGAAGAGAACCTCTCAATTTTTGTTTAATTACGATTTTAAGATTTCTAATCTGGACCATCGACGTCATCTAATAGCCCATATTTTAATGGTTCAGTAAAGTTTAATACATAAAATTGTTCTGCGTTTAACGCTACACTATATATATATATATATATATATATATATATATATATATATATATATATATATATATATATATATATATATATTTTTTTTTATTATAAATGAATGAAACGGTGGGACTTTAATTTTTGGAGTGGATAACCATACATTTATCCAATTAGTATAGTGTAGGACTACTACCATTTTAAGAGCTCAAGTGTTTAAATATTTTTCTTTTCTTTGTCAATTTGGCTTTGGGATAAGACTACAACAGAAAACTAATATTTCAATTTCAGAATTATCTCATTAGGAGGAGGTGTCAAGTTTAATACTACTGTCTGCTCGAGGTGCTTGCGTCCCTCTATCCAATAAAAATCTTCCAATTCAAAACTACCCCAATACTTCTGTAACACTACAAGTGGGCCTGAGCCAGACCCGTCCTACCCTAACACTAAATTTCAACAAAAGACAAAAAAAAGAAGAGATAAAGTTGGATGTTGAGCGGGTTCCGAACTCGAATTAGTACAAAACTTCAACTACCCGAATCACAAGGAATGGTGTAGCCTACAAAACTTCAACTACTCGATCCTATACCCGAATCCACTCCGTCAGGCCTTAGAGTCACATAATACCTTTGATCAACCGATATTTGCTGACTTCAATAAGCTTGACAAGATGTTAATCGATTCCAATAATCTAGAAAAAAAATGAGTATTGGCTTGAAGTTCTCAAGTAGACCAAGCATATATTACTTAAAGTCGTTTTTATACGGTTTCGTCCGTTTTATAATAAAATTAAAATATACATATATATATCCACCCATATATAATAGAGAGAATCTTTGAATCGCATATTTACTTGCGTGCACGCAAACGCCAGACGTCTAAAATTAATTACGTGGCAATGCCACCTATTTTTTTACACACTCTTCACACAGAAACACAACCAAAGAACACACGCCTCCAAGAATGAAACTCCTTTCCCTGATCTTCAGCAACACAATCAATTCCATTTGTAGCAATGAAACTCCTTTCCCTGATCTTCAGCAACACAATCTGTGCACAAAAAAATCACTCTTAATTCTAAATCCTAAAACAAGTCTCCATTCATTCTATCAAATTCACCAAATCATCCACAGTCATTAATCAATTCAATTATTTCACATTAGGTTTGTTTTCATTCTATTTTTCATATTTTGGGATATATTTTAGTGACTATATTTGTTCTTTTGATTTGCCCACCAAGTGTTTGTGTTAATGTCTGAATGAGTTTTTTGAATATATGTTTTAAGGTTGCACACCAAGTATTTGTGATAGTGTATGAATGCGATTTTTATGTGTATTTTATGCAGGTTGCTTCAAGCCTTGGGCATTGCTTGGTGATAGTGGTTGTGGGTCACCTTGATCGTTTTATAGATAATATTGCAACTTGTCAAGGGACGGTGGTGGTATCAGTTCAACCCTTTCTTCTCGTGTTGGATGATTTTGTTTATTTTTCTGTTTCAATTGTTTTTGCAAAAATATTAAGCCCAATGTAGTTATTCAATTAAGGGTTATAAGAGGTACTTAGTATACTTTGTTAGCACTAAGAAATAATATTGAATGAGTGAGCATCGTTAGACGAGTTGGACTATCTCTCAAATATATGTCATCATATGATGCACCTTTTATTCCATTTTATTAAACTTACTGAACAAATCGTTCAAAAGTTTTTATTTTCGTCGTGAATTATCTGGTTATCATAAGAATTTCTAAGTCCGTTATTAAAGAGAATCCTGTCACTGATAACATTGTACAGGAGGATGCGGGAAAAAGTGAGAATGAATCAGGAAAATGTGTTAGGACTTTGGAACGTTGTAGCTCTCTGAATGAAATTTTAGTCCTTTGTAATATCCCAGTACTTGATACAGTTCGTGTCGGTGAGCTGTCAAAGCTACTACGGGTTGATAAACAATCTCTTACATATATATTGGAGGTATTCTTCTTTGATGGAAGGATCATTTTAGACAATCTCCTTGAGGTTAGTAAATTTTGCTAAGAAATTTGCCTTAATATAACGTAGATTGATCAGCTGGAAGTTCATTTTATTTATGTTTAACTGATTAATATTTCATTTGCTACACTGCTACTACTATCAGGGAAAAGAAGCATACATCCATAACAAGATCTTGGAGTCTGACATAACACTTCATGTTGAAAAACATGAATTAGAGATGGCTCTAAGGTTAAATTCTGCTGTTTATAACGGTGACATCTATCGTGTTAAGCGTTTGGTTGCAGCTGGCGTAGATCCTAATAAGACTGATTATTATGGAAGATCACCACTGGTATTAATCCTTAAATGTATACTAATAAAATGATCTGTTTAAGAAGAAAAGTTTCCTTCTCTAATAACGTAAGTAAAGTTAAATAGTCAATTAACACCCTAAACTAATGATCTATGCTCAGCATATTGCTGCAATAAAGGGATATGAAGACATTGTTCAGTTTCTCATTCAAAAGGGAGCAAAAATCAATGTTGCAGGCAAGTTTTTCTGTTTAAGATTAAGTTTTTGTGTTTAGCGTTTCTTTAGTCATGCATTGATATTCAAACCTACATGTGGTATGTTCAATCATTTTATGACGGTTCAAATAAGACAAGAATGTAATCTCAAATGGGTCAAACCAAAAATGTTTTGCTACGTACAATGGGAATGAGTCCAATAGATTCAAATTTGTCCGTAATCTATTAGAAAATCGCTCTATTAAAAAATTTGGTGTATTAGTGTAACAATCCTTTTCAAGTATGAGTTAATGAATATATAATCTATATCAAGCTCTTTAAAAAATAAGACAAGAGTGTATGCAGATCAACCCGCCCATCGATATTTATAAAACTGTGAGGCAAGTGAATGGTGCTTATTCCTTAACAGAACGCTATACAATGGCGGCTGCAGCTGAAATTGTGAGGCAAGTCAAATTGTTGTCGAAATATATACAGTTGCCAATAACTAAAGTAGGCTAACATAATAAATCTTGATTATTGTAAGTTAGTTGGTTGTAATCTACTTTCTCAGTAGACCCTGCAAATTGACACATTTTAAAGGTCCAAAAGCAATGTGAATTAATATTGACATAGATAAAAGTGGTTCAATCATTTACGAGGAACTAAATACAGAACATGCTAGGCTCGGTTTCAAGGTTACTGTAACAGAAGTGAAGCAACTCATGGAAACTGTATGTTTTTTAAATCTATCAATTGTGATTGAAGTGATTGAGAGCGGGCTGCAAGAACATCACCTGGTGCAACAGTAGGCAAGTTTAGTGTTACTTGGGATTTCTAACAAATGAAGAACAAGGTAGTAGTGCACATGAATGCTACCGAACCCAATAAAGCCGCAAGAGCTATTATTGTTATAAGCCAATGACCAAAGATGAATGCATCGTAGAAAGTAGATTTATGCATGAAAAGTATGTTGTTTGTGACTACCGTGAAGCACCGTTGGTAGTGGCAACTACATAGAGAGACCTGATAGAATAAGTTGTTTTTTTTAAATTCTTCACAATTTTTGAAACATGTATTTTTTTTATGGACCATCCTCGAACCAGCCTACCCATCAATGATTTTTTATTTAATACTATTCTGTGTAGTATTTTCAAACGCAACTTATATGTAGCGTATATTAACTTGAACTGCTATTTGCATCCCGTTTGCCTTCGCCATGGTATATTAGAGCATTAATTTCTGGCATTTAATGTATTCATTTTTTAAGTCTTTCTGTTAAATACTAACATGTTATATTTTATATTGCTTCAGAATTCAAGCCTCTTAAATTGCCATGAGGAAGCCACTTTACACTCTGTAAGGGACGGACGATTTCACATGGAGGCAGTTTCCAGGATATTTGAGGAGGATATAGATATCGTCAACGAGGTTCAACGTGAAATTAAAACGGACGTAACATGGCTCTACTGTCTACATTGTACTCACCGGCTAAAGATGATGGATACAATTTGACATTGATTTTGAGCAGGGCTGCAATTTGAAGCAATGTGTTCCTGAGATCCCGGTTACCCATGTAAGTTTAAACTCATTGTTCTATATTCAATGTTTAAAAGACACGACATGGCTAAGGAAATGGATGAAGCTCCTCAATCCAATAACCATGTGCAGTTAAAAGTACATGTTATAGCGACGAATCTGACTCATAGGTATTTAGGGTCAAACATTGTTCATTAGTAAAGCCACAACACAGAAAAACAACCAATTATGTCACTTCAAATCAAAACATCAGGTATTAGGGTCCGTTTGGTTTGGTGTAATGGGAATGAGACTATGACTTTCAAAGTCATAGTCTGTGTTTGTTTTGTTTTGTTTTGTGGGCCCGAATGAAACGAGATATCATAATCATAGATTCATTACACACCATTTGGTTGTCTATGAAATCCATTCCATGGGCCCATCTTTTTTCCACTATAAAATTCAAATATCTATACACTTTTTCATACCATATTTTATCAACCAAACATAAACAATCGTAATGATACAGTTTTTCATACCCATTATCATTCCACCTCATTCCAAATCCGATACCCATTGTCATTCCTAGCAACAAACCAAACGGGCCCTTAATTATTTCCCTGACGCAGTTCCTCGGAGCTTTGTATTGAGACAAACGATTGATTATTAATTTTGTTTAGTCATTTTTATCAAGCTTTTGAGGTACTAACCAAAGTTTTCGATGAAATGCCTAAAAAAGTTTTAATTAAAAAAAACTTAAGTTGATTTTAACTTGAGCTGGGTATTTTGCTGAATGTAATATCGACAACAGGTCGATCCTACTAAGTCAGGACACAACAATATTAAACTTACTAAATCGTCTTCTAAGCCACCTTGCTACTTTTCTGGTGTCCTTGGATCATTCTATACGAGGCTATTTCTCAAACAAAGTGTACATTTTGTCCACTCTTTGTACAGTCTCATGTGGCTGTCCCAGGTTGGCTCTCTCTCTCCCTTATATAAGCAATCTGATCTGCTACTTTTTAGTTTTTTCTAATCTCAACTTTACATATTCTAGCAGAATCACAATATTTTTAATCAATATTATGGAGTAATATTGAATAAGTTCGCTTCTCACGACTGTAATTTAGTTTTTACTTTTATCATCATTATATTTATATTGTATGAACATGTTTCACATGCACAAATCAAAATAGGGTTAGGTTATTTGGACACCGTTTCTACAAGTGATACCCTCTATTTTTCCCCTTTTTTATTTTATTTTTATAATTTTGTTTATATTAAAAACTATAAAACTGAAAGTAAGGAATAGAAAATATAAAGTTTAATAAGTCAAAAGTATTTAATTGACAGAATTACGGAACAAAAACTAATAAAAAACTATGTAATATTGTATACGGGAAGAATATAAAAAGTACACCAAATATAGTAGGTCAAGAATACAATAACATAACACATCAAAATAAGGACTGGTAGTAAGGTGTTATGGGGACATAATTGGAGTGGGAATCAATTTGAATATTTTGGTCAGACAAATTACTTTATAGAGACCTTTTATATTTGTTTTCGAAAAGCGTCGTTTTATTATGTGTCGCTATTCGCTAACATATGCCACTAGGTAAATTTTTAGCGGAATTACATATCCTTAAGCAAGCTTACATATGAATGGAAATATATTGAACAGGTTCCTGAACTGGCAAAGACAAACAAAGGGAACATATACATGTCAAGAACAAGCCCTCCAAGCGTTATAAGGGCTTACCGCGAGCAGTTTCAAATAGATTTTACGTTGTTTCTCAAGTGTCGTGGGGAGGAGATTGTGAGTGGAGGCCGTATGGTTTTGACGATACTAGGAAGACGAAGTGACTGATAGAAGAAGAAAAAGTGAGCTTTCATTTTACGTTCTTTCATTTCATTTTACGTTCTGATATGGAAGACAAGCAGTTTCGAAGTGACTGATATGGTTTTGACGATACTAGATTTTATGTTCTTTCATTTCATTTTATATTTCTGTTGTATTGTCCCATTTTTCAGAAATGAGCATCAATGAGCTTCAAATTAACTATGCTAAATTTCTTGAAACTTTTATAGCGATAGGGACTGATAGAAGAAGAAAAAATGGATTTTTATACAAAATTCCACAATACACTCCTTGTGCTAAAGAAGTCAGTAACGAAGTCTAGAAAGAAGAGTCATTCGAAATTGATTACCTTGAGGTCTCTGAAGTTGATTGGGACGCTTGCACGAACCACAATCTTAATTTAACCAAAGAGGATGCAAAATGATACAATATGGGAAAGTGTATGAGAGTTGTGGCTGAACCTCTGATCTTGAGTCACTTTGGCGAGTCAATCATCGAGGAAGTTTTCATGAGGTACACAAACATAATCAAGAATCGCATGTCCATAGAGAAAGCCAAGCTTGTCAATGTTACTGTTTCATTGACCCGAAAAGGGTGATTCTGTATGATTTCAATGGTTAGGAAATGTAACCATTTGAATAAAAGTCAAAATTGATAATGATCTTGGTCAACCTCTATTCAATTTTGTTTTCCAGCAAAACTTTGTATAAAAATCAATATGACTTGGTCATATTAAAGATAAGTTTTAAAGAATTACTTGCATAACATGTAGAATCAATGAATGAATGTTTTATGGTTGTTTCTAACTTGACTATATGCTACCGTTTATGATTCATGTACCGCTTATGATTCTTTTTTGTTCGAATGAATGAATGAATGAATGTTTTACTAATGTTTGTTACTTGAATATATGCTACCGGTTATGTTTGGAAAACTTATCATATTAACGAGTTAAGTACATATATTATAAATCATAAACCAGATTTCACGTGAAGCTCACCCGCCCATCGGGCATCATTTTAAAGAAAATATTGATACCACCTACGATTCAAACCTTTATATGAAATTTATTATAAGCAAACTAAAATCAAATTAATAATACTAACCAATTTAATGAGATTAGCACGTACCCACGGTAATCAAGACAAAGATATATATATATAGAACTTTATTTCGGTAACCTCATGTCATGTCAGAATCATGAGAACTATTGCAAATAAACGAGATTTTTTTAAATATTAAATATTATTATTTAATCTAAAGGGTATTATAGTAAAAGACAATTTTTATATTTTTCTAGTTTTTTTTATTAAATCGCGTTTTAAATTTCTCATAATTTTCAGTTTTTTTTTTTTTTTTTTTTTTTTTTTTGGGTATTTTAGCATGCATGTTTCTAGAAAGTCAAGGTGCATGTATGTTTCTTTTAAATAATGTAAATTTACATGTTTTTTTGTTGTACAATAGTTTAAACTTTGAGTTTTACTTAAAATTGTAATTACACATATGTTTTTGCTGTGTATTTTATAAACTTCTTAAATAAAAACTAAAAACGTAAATTATAGCCGTAATCTTTAGATATATTACAAACCAAGAACATAATATAATACACGAATTTTTATATCAAATGAAATACAAATCGAATGTATCATTTTAAATATACATATGCACGCCTTCTAAGAACATATGTGTTTGAAGTTTCTCATCAGATTCTTTCGAACATGTGTGCACGTCTTCCAAGAACATACATACACACCTTCCAAGAACATATATGTGCTTCGAGTTTCTCATCAAATTCGTTAAAACATATGTGCAAGCCTTCAAAGAACATATTGTCACACCTAAGAAAAAATAATATTCAAGATTAAATACTTTTAAGATAAAACTCAAGATAACATAACACATATGCACAAGCTTAAACTAGTAAACACAAATAAAAAAGAGACCAATTTTTTTATGTATGCAAAACATATATAATCCAAACACAAAACATATATGTTTTATACGTAAACATAAAATCCAAACACAAAACATATATGTTTTATAATATAAACGCAAAACATATATGTTTTATACCTAAACATATATGTTTTATATGTAAATATATATGTATCTTTTCAAAACCAATTCAAAAATGTAAATTTAGCTTCAAAATTTACTAGTTTGACTTGACCATTAGGAGGTCGTTGTTCCAAAAAAATAATACATTGATTTTCTACAACATAATAGTAAAAGAAATGGATTATCAAATATAACAAAACACTAGCAAAAGAAATGCTTATTAAATCACTTATGCCTTTTCTAATAACGATAAGAGAATATCAAATGCCTATTGAATCACTGTTCAAAACGATAAGAGATTATCAAATGCCTTTTCTAATAATGATAAGAGATTATCACTGTTCCAAATGCCTATTAAATCAATGTTCGAAAAACAATTTAAGATTTCCTATTAAATTACTTATGCCTATTAAATCAATGTTCTAAAAACCAATTTAAGATTGCCTATCAACTGTAACAAAACACTAGCAAGATCGAAATAAACCGATTCAAAATGAGAAGGAAAAAGATTCCGTGTACAAGATCAAATGTAACAAAACACTAACTGAATATATACCTCATATATTGAAAAAGATTTGATGATAGATCTTGTGAAACCCAATATCAAAATAAATAGAACATAGATCGAAACAAACTGAACACAAATCGTTAAAGGTCTCGCGTACCTGATCATAACAGATGATTGTGTTCATTTTGTGACCAAGTTTCGAGATCCACAAAAGAGAAAGGAAGAAGATTTGGGGCGGCGGTTTTTTTAGAGAGAGATATAATAGGTTTTTGTGTGATGTATAATATGCAGATCTGGTGATAGATGAGAGTTAAAAGAGATTCCAATAAAATTATTTTTGAAAAGACTAGAACACCCTTTTTCTTTTTATTAGATGTTCCACCTTTTTTATTTAATTACAAGAGTCTTGTAATCATTTTTAACCATCGATCAACTAATCCAATGCATAAAAAGAGCCTCACAGCTTCCTCGTGACTTAATGCGTTTCCAAAATAAAGTTATATATATATATATATATATATATATATATATATATATATATATATATATATATATATATATATATATATATATATATATATATATATATATATATATATATATATATATTTTAATAAAGTTACTTTTTTTAAAAGAAAAAACAGTTTTTTTATAAAAAAAAAAATTATTATAATAAAATTAAAATTAATTTTTTTTAGTTTTATTATAAATTTTTGATTTTTTATAAAATTTAAAAAAAAATAGAAATAGTTTTTTTAATTTATTATAATAAAATTAAAATTAAATTTTAAAAAAAAAGTTTTTTTTATTAAAAATTTTAATCGTAATAAAATTTAAAAAAATTCGAATAATAAAATTAAAAATAAAAAATATATTTTTTTTTTAAAGAGTAAATTATATAAATTGTCCCTGTGGTTTGGATAACGATCGTTAAAACTAAAATACAATGTTAGCCCTCACGTTAGGGAGTAACTGCAAGGGAGGTCCTTTTTTAACACCGTTTGAGATCGGGTCAGATCAGGGACAAGATCCGTAAAAATTGTAAACCACAGGAACGAAACCCGCTAAAAAGAAACAACGGGGACAAGATCCGTAATTTCTACCAAACCACAAGGATGATTTATGTAATTAACTCTTATTATTATTATTATTATTATTATTATTATTATTATTATTATTATTATTATTATTATTATTATTATTATTATTATTATTATTATTATTATTATTATTATTCCACAAAAGGTATAGACTAATCTGAACACCTTGACTAGGTCTTTTGGTACCAAATACATTGTCTACCCTACAAGGAATAGTCTCAAAACTCTCCTAACCTATTGGGCACTGCAATAGTAAGCACGCAGCCAAGGCCGGACACGAGCTCTTATTCCACAAAGTCTCCAATATACTTATAGGATTTGCGGAGGCGGTACTATCTAAAGAAATGCCAAAGATGGAACTTGAACTTTGGTCTATTAACTCAAGCAAGTCTTGCTCCGTCCATTTACTAATGCCCTGGTGTTATTATTATTATTATTATTATTATTATTATTATTATTATTATTATTATTATTATTATTATTATTATTATTATTATTATTCAAATCACACTTTTATTAAAACTCATAGGATTACAAAAGATTAGTGGGAGCCTCTAAACTAACTCGAGCCCCACACTCTGTGAATGGTAAAACCAATCCTATTAAAATATGAATCTGCAAGCGCTCCAATGTCCCGGTCATAGAATCTCCGATCTGCTTAAGTAAGGTGGCCGCATCTTTCTCAAGTTCTCCAAAGGAAGAAAAAGAGAAGGAGAAACCCATATCCAATATCCGCACATTTAGCATCGTCTTGACCCGTTTATAAAGCGGCATCGCGATCGTCGCCACGGTATAAAATCAATCAACCCGGATTGCGTCAAAGGCGACGAACCCGTAAGATCAACACATACGTCACGTCCACTATCCGAGAGTAGAGTAATATGTCACCTCGCAAAGATCCGCTCCATCTCCAAAAGCCCAATATCCACCTCCTCGCGAGCGGAAATCCCGACCGAGCATATATCAACAACAACATCGCGCGAGGTTGCGGCGATGTTTAATGCCAACAATACCGCATACACGAAACAGCGTGATCCCGTAAATATCTCCGGAGAAAACCTTAGGCGGGCGAACACGGTATCGAGCGGTGAAAAGAGGAACACCAAACGATAACACGGAGACACAACGATAAGCCACGGCATTCATAGTTTGTCCCAATCCGGATATCGGAGCCACCTGTCACACCCCACGCCGGGCGAAACACGAGTGTAACGGAGGGAACATAAGCACAAGATAATAGAACATACCAACATTAAGATTAAAAAGAAATAATACTCCATTACAATACTAGTTTAGCCAGTCATCGGCAAATATATTACAAAGTTTAGATTCCAAAATATTGAGTTTTATTACATACGACTTGTAGCGACGGTGAAAACTTCTTTATGCAAGACTTGATAGAAAAGCTTACTAACGATCACCGAAATGCATGAGAGAAAACGGGTCAACTATGAAAATAGTTGGTGAGTAAACACGTTTAGTGAAATAAGAAAACTCGTAAGAAATATACAAAGCTTTCGGTCAACGAAAAATAGTTCTCAAAGCAAAGGCATTGTGTATCCACTCGCCCAAATTCACCCCATACAAAACTTGCAACCTGTGTGTACACAACCCATTGCACAAAAATTATAGCGTCAAGTAGTCAGTGTAAGTGGTCATAATAGTTCCCAATATAGTACCACGAATATAATAATTCGAGAATGCTACCGATGAAACCAAATTAAGTCAGGTGCCACTACCCAAAGTTATACTTGTGCCTCTTCCCAAAGACCCATGGGTGCCTCTTCCCAAAGACCTCTTGGGTGCCTCTTCCCAAAGATACACTGGGTGCCTCTTCCCAAAGATACACTGGGTGCCTCTTCCCAAAGATACACCGGGTGCCTCTTCCCAAAGATACACTACTGAACAAAGGTGTCTATATAGTGATGCTCAGAACATGGGAGACTTTATAGTGATGCTCGAACATTGGAGACTTTAGGACAAGGTCATAACACGACAGTTCAATAAGTTCAAATAAGTCATAATTTCGTAATTAAGTTCAAGGATTAATTCGAGTTCAAATATTCAAGTCAAAAGAGTTCACAATTGTAAGGATCAATTTAATTCAAGTATGGTTCATGCATTCACCCCAAAATATAGTAAAGCGGTAAAAAGGGATGTGATTACTCACTTGGTGAATAGATGTGATGACAAATGTGGTTACACCGTATAATGTGATGTTTTAGCCGGACCTATTACGAATGATATGATATGTCATGAGTTGCAATGTAATGTTATGCATGCATTCCATATGTTATTTATACCATTTACGGGTTTTGAAAATATTACTCGTCATTGAAAAATACTCTTTTGACGTCTTGACCCTTCAAAATGACTTTACATGTTTTTACGTCAAAATGTCATCCTACAATGGTTTTATAATGATTTATGGTGAAATTATCACTTTTAAATGCAAAACGTTGTCGTCGGAAATTTTATAAAAGTAACAAAAATGGCTTTGGAAAACTAGTTAAAAATGGTGTACGTCGATCGTTAGAGAACGAAATCGACGGTTTTGGAAAGTTTGTATCGATATCTAGAAGTTTCATTCAGAGTTTTCATTCAAAAGGTCTCGATCATAAAGATATTAAGGGCTAAAGATAGTGATTTTGCTAATTGTGTGCGAGAAAATAAGTTTCGGCCAAGTTTGAACATCCGTAAATAATTTACCATAACTCCGCTTGACAAACGACTTTTTGTTTTGAAAATATGGTCGGTGAACTTGATTTTACTAGAAGACATTTTGTTCCAAAAGTTTCACATCATGGTTAAAAACAATTGCAAACATGGACGTTACAACTACTAAAATACTTGTATCGTAAAATAATATAGTTTTGAGAAAATAATAGTTACGGCAAGTTTATAAAACGTGCATATATTTGTCGTTTCAAATCCGCTTTCACGATAATATGTCCTTAGCTTCGTATCAAGTAAACTAATATATTTTTGATAAGTCGAAATAATTTGTGAAGCTTAAGGCTCGTTTTTGACCCAAACAATGTAAAACTGCATGCTGAATTTTCAGAAAAATAAACATTTCGTCGTCAAACTTTAAAAATTCACCACGGCTTCGTTATAAGTCCGTTTTTATCCGTTCAAAAGGCCACGGATTCGTTTTAAAGTATATTTTCTAAATATCAAGGCCAAAGTTTCGTACCAACAGTAGGTTTTTCCAGAAATTCGAATTAAGGACAGAACCTAAATATATAGTTATCGAAAATAGTTTTTCTCGGACAAAACCTATTCTAATCCCTTCAAATCAACTCCAAAGCTAATCTAATCCTACCATACACCTTCTTAGGGTGTCATGGGTTCCTAATCACCATCAAGACCAAAGAATACCATGGGAATAATTATAGGATGACCAATATATATATATAACTCAATAAATCATGAAATAAATGGTATAAATCACATATCATGCATATAAGCTCCAAAAATGAAAAGAAACATATGAAAATGAAAAGGAAACATGAAAATGATAAAAACAATGCTTACTAGTGATTATGATGAGGTGAAAGTAACAAGGATTAAACTTAAATACCCTTGGTTTTTATTTCAAAACCATATAAAGGATATAACTAGATTGTTAAACACTTGTGCTTGATAAAATTTTTGGATCCCTTGAACACTTGATGATGGACCAGTTTTTAAAGGAGAGAAACAAGAGAGAAAACACCTTTTTGGTAACTTGATAAATGAGAGAATGAGATTCAATGAGTGAAGAAATGTTGGAGTGTAAATATACATATAATCAAGTTAGAAGAAATTCTTGTCAAACATTTATTACATACCCTCCCCCCTAGAACCGGTTTTGGGGGGGGATGTACCTCACCAATTATTATTTTTTTTCTTTCTTTTACTTGTAAGTATACTTGTATAGATATTTGATAAAATGTACAAGTAAGTGTGTAGGAAATGTATAAATGAAGGTAAATGGAAATTTTTGGTACAAGTAAATTTTTAATAGGTCAAAATAGAATGTAATGAGATAATAAAAATTGTAAAAATACATTCCTTGTGAAAATTGAGTGATAAAATAATCATCGTATAATTTTTAAGAAAAACGACGTAATAATATAATTTTAACGATTTATGTACCAAATAAATTTGAAACACTAGGAAAACTAAAATTATAGTTTTTATGAACTAAATGTAAGTTTAAAAATACATCGGGATCATTTTGAAAGTAACGGATTAAATATTCAAAATAATAACTCACGCGATAACGTTTATTAAATAAGAAAATAAAGTGTAATGTAAAATGCAAAACCGTTATGAAATGATGGATACGGAATATGAGAAATGACCGGAAAATGAGAATTGTGAAATTCTTCCCATGTCAATGGAATCACGCCCCGTGATTCGATTAACGATACTATGGTCCGAACCTCGACAAGAGTTCTAAAGTTCATGCTCGCACGAGCAGTCTAAATGATCATATCAATGCCCATGCGTACATGTGTTCCCCATATAACTAATACGTGCCGGTGATCGATTGATAGGTAAACTTATCCAATATCGAACGTAGCTCTCAAAAGACCTTTAGGTAGTCGATTCTAATTTAATCTCACAACTCATCAAACAAGAACTGTCATGAGATTAAACTAAACCGACTTGAGTAAACTTGTCTCTTAGCTTGATTTTCGCAACTCATCAAACAAGAACTGTCACTAGATCAAGCTAGGAAACAAGTTGTTAGAAAGGTAGGATGCCACATCCTTGAATGAAGTCTTTGAAAGATTCGCTCGATATTCGATTTGCTTACACAATCAAATCCAATCAACAAAATATATAACAACTAAGGTCGATATCAATAGGTCTCAAATTAATCAATGTCGTGAACGTGTAAAGATTGGAAGGAAGTTATGCACTCAAAATCATGTAAATGTAAATAAGGTAGTTGTTCAAAGAATGTACCCGTTAAGCGCGTGGGCTTCCCAGTACCGGATAGAATGCTCGACCACGTCGGGAGGAATTTCAATGTTACGATCTTGTGGGCCTTCTATTGCCAACGCCGAGTTTGGACGATTTCCTCCTTGATTGGGAGTTCTTTTCGACTTTGGGCCATGTATTGCGAAGGTGATCTAGACTTCCACACTGTAACATGCTTTTCTCTGTCCTTGATTCCCGCCTGTTTGAGCAATTTCGAGCCAAGTGGCCTGTCTGTCCACATTTGTCGCACCTTCTGGCGAGTCCTCACGAGTGATGATAATTACATCGAGTACACAAAGGATGTGGACTGCATATCCTTTGCGCTCCGGATGATCGCCCATAGTTACGGGTTATTCGCGCCTCTTGTTTCTTGATTCGGTCTCGGTTTCGGTGATCCTCCCGCCGCTTTCGTCCATTGTCGCTTGCTTTTGCTAGTTCTCCGGACCGATCACATCATTCGTCAAGCGATACGCCATACTCACAACGGCCATAGAGTGGTTGGTTTCACGGTGACATCCCTCCTAATTTCCGTATCAATCCCCATATATATCGGTCAATCAACTTCTCCACAAAGGAAACCATGCGAGGAACCATCCTAGTTAGCTCGTGGAACCGGATCGTGTACTTGTCGATCTCTACTCCTCCCATCAGTGATTCCAAAATTCTTCTTCCGGTTTAGACTTCATCTTTTCTGCGGTACTCATCGGTTAGTAGTTTCTTGAATGCTTCCCAAGATAATGCATTTGCAGCCTCTTCCTCTAGTCTCAGTAGTTGGTTGTTCCACCAGTCAATGCTCGACCATAGTAGACCCAGAGAACTCAACCTTGTTTCCTTGAAAGACATTTCGTGATACTAAGCTTCGACTCAACATTCTCGAACCGGGTTAGCAATCAATGGCACCCTCAAGACCATGAAATTCCATTGGCTTACATGTCATGAAAGTTTTGTAGTCGCATCCTTGACCGCCGTTTGAAGTACCTTCTCCGTTGTTGGTTCGCCTAGCATCGAGATGGGTTATAATTTGAGTGAGTAGATCCGCTATTCCAGCAAGCGTTGTTGTCCGGATTGTCATTGTTGTTTGGGTTGCCGTTGTTGTTACCTCCAGAGTGTGTTTCTTGCGCCCATGATCCCTGAGAGGACCAAAACATCGGGTTGAGTAAACGACATTCTAACGAAGTCGATGAGGTGCGAACGGTGGTAATGTGTTATAGTGATCGAAACATGGCGAGAGCAGAGACATGCTATGTCTAACAAGTCGAAAGATGGAAAAGAGAAGACATGAACAAGGTACGGTAATGTAGACGTGAACGTAAAAACATGCTATGCATACCCACCCGACCAATGCAACTTCAGTGACCGACTCAAAAGACTCACCAAACATGATTTAAAATTACCCTTCTTATCATTGATGGTTCTTCATAAATTAGACATAGTTGATCGGGCTATGTATAATTTATGAGTAACAATGCAACGATAGGACTAGTTGACTCGAATGGTGTTCAATGTTTAATAAAATAATATACAAAAAAAAAATTATTCCGGTTATAAATGTGATTTTTATTTTTGAAAATCGGCATTCTCTATAACCTTTGGCTCGGTACCAATCATCACACCTCACGGAGGCGGGAAACACGAGGTGTAACGGAAGGAACATAAGCACAAGATAATAGAACATACCAACATTAAGATTAAAAAGAAATAATACTCCATTACAATACTAGTTTAGTCATCACCGCCAAATATATTACAAAGTTTAGATTCCAAAATATTGAGTTTTATTACATACGACTTGTAGCGACCGGTGAAAACTTCTTTATGCAAGACTTGATAGAAAAGCTTACTAACGATCACACGAAATGCATGAGAGAAAAACGGGTCAACTATGAAAATAGTTGGTGAGTAAACACGTTTAGTGAAATAAGAAAACTCGTAAGAAATATACAAAGCTTTCGGTCAACGAAAATAGTTCTCAAAGCAAAGGCATTGTGTATCCACTGGGTTCCAAATTCGCCCATACAAAACTTGCAACCTGTGTACACAACCCATTGCACAAAAATTATAAGCGTCAGTAGTCAAGTGTAAGTGGTCATAATAGTTCCCAATATAGTACCACGAATATAATAATTCGGGAATGCTACCGATGAAACCAAATTAAGTGGGTGCCACTACCCAAAGTTATCTGGGTGCCTCTTCCCAAAGACCTCTTTGGGTGCCTCTTCCCAAAGATACCTCTGGGTGCCTCTTCCCAAAGATACACTGGGTGCCTCTTCCCAAAGATACACTGGTGCCTCTTCCCAAAGATACCTTGGTGCCTCTTCCCAAAGATACACTACGAACAAAGGTGTCTATATAGTGATGTTCGAACATGGGAGACTTTATAGTGATGCTCGAACATTGGAGACTTTAGGACAAGGTCATAACACGTCGGTTCAATAAGTTCAAATAAGTCATAATTTGTAATTAAGTTCAAGGATTAATTCGAGTTCAAATATTCAAGTCAAAAGAGTTCACAATTGTAAGGATCAATTTAATTCAAGTATGGTTCATGCATTACATTTCAAAATATAGTAAAAGCGGTAAAAAAGGGATGTGATTACTCACTTGGTGAATAGATGTGATGACAAATGTGGTTACAAGTATAATGTGATGTTTTAGCCGGACCTATTACGAATGATATGATATGTCATGAGTTGCAATGTAATGTTATGCATGCATTCCATATGTTATTTATACCATTTACTGGTTTTGAAAATATTACTCGTCAGTTAAAAATACTCTTTGACGTCTTGACCCTTCAAAATGACTTTACATGTTTTTACGTCAAAATGTCATCCTACAATGGTTTTATAATGATTTATGGTGAAATTATCACTTTTCGTGCAAAACAATGTCGCCGGAAATTTTATAAAAGTAACAAAAATGGCTTTGGAAAACTAGTCGTAAAATGGTGTACGTCGATCGTTAGAGAACGAAATCGACGGTTTTGGAAAGTTTGTATCGATATCTAGAAGTTTCAGTTCAGGAGTTTTCGTCAAAAGGTCTCGATCATAAAGATATTAAGGGCTAAAGATAGTTATTTTTGCTAATTGTGTGCGTAAAATAAGTTTCGCCAAGTTTGAACATCCGTAAATAATTTACCATAACTCCGCTTGACAAACAGCTTTTTGTTTTGAAAAATATGGTCGGTGAACTTGATTTTACTAGAAGACATTTTGTTCCAAAAGTTTCACATCATGGTTAAAAACAAATAAAACATGGACGTTATACTACTAAAATACTTGTATCGTAAAAATAATATAGTTTTTAGAAAATAATAGTTACGGCAAGTTTATAAAACGTGCATATATTTGTCGTTTCAAATCCGTTTTCTACGTATAATATGTCCTTAGCTTCGATCGAAGTAAACTAATATATTTTGATAAGTCGAAATAATTTGTGAAGCTTAAGGCTCGTTTTGACCCAAACAATGTAAAACTGCATGCTGAATTTTCTAAAAATAAACATTTCGTCGTCAAACTTTAAAAATTCACCACGGCTTCGTTATAAGTCCGCTTTTATCCGTTCAAAAGGCCACGGATTCGTTTTTAAAGTATATTTTCTAAATATCAAGGCCAAAGTTTCGTACCAACAGTGGGTTTTCCAGAAATTCGAATTAAGGACAGAACCTAAATATATAGTTATCGAAAATAGTTTTCTCGGACAAAACCTATTCTAATCCCTTCAAATCAACTCCAAAGCTAATCTAATCCTACCATACACCTTCTTAGTGTGTCATGGGTTCCTAATCACCATCAAGACCAAAGAATACCATGGGAATAATTATAGGATGACCAATATATATATATAACTCAATAAATCATGAAATAAATGGTATAAATCACATATCATGCATATAAGCTCCAAAATGAAAAGAAACATATGAAATGAAAAGGAAACATGAAAATGATAAAACAATGCTTACTAGTGATTATGATGAGGTGAAAGTAACAAGGATTAAACTTAAATACCCTTGGTTTTTATTTCAAAACCATATAAAGGATATAACTAGATTGTTAAACACTTGTGCTTGATAAAATTTTGGATCCCTTGAACACTTGATGATGGACGGTTTTAAAGGAGAGAAACAAGAGAAAACACCTTTTGGTAACTTGATAAATGAGAGAATGAGATTCAATGAGTGAAGAAATGTTGAGTGTAAATATACATATAATCAAGTTAGAAAAATTCTTGTCAAACATTTATTACATACCTCCCCCAGAACCGGGTTTGGGGGATGTACCTCACCAATTATTTTTTTTTCTTTCTTTTACTTGTAAGTATACTTGTATAGATATTTGATAAAATGTACAAGTAAGTGTGTAGGAAATGTATAAATGGAGGTAAATGGAAATTTTTTTGGTACAAGTAAATTTTTAATAGGTCAAAATAGAATGTAATGAGATAATAAAAATTGTAAAAATACATTCCTTGTGAAAATTGAGTGATAAAATAATCATCGTATAATTTTTAAGAAAAACGACGTAATAATATAATTTTAACGATTTATGTACCAAATAAATTTGAAACACTAGGAAAACTAAAATTATAGTTTTTATGAACTAAATGTAAGTTTAAAAATACATCGGGATCATTTTTGAAAGTAACGGATTAAATATTCAAAATAATAACTCACGCGATAACGTTTATTAAATAAGAAAATAAAGTGTAATGTAAAATGCAAAACCGTTATGAAATGATGGATACGGAATATGAGAAATGACCGGAAAATGAGAATTGTGACACACCCTAAGCCAATCCGAGGTGTGATCCTCCTTTAAAGAACTCCATAACGCCATCCGTCGGGGAAAGATGGAAAGTAGATTCAACAAATTGGAAACCCACCAAATATATATCCGCCAATTTCTTCATAAGTTTGGGGCGACTTCGCTAGGGTTACTCAAAGGTCAATATCCATATTCACATTGAAAGTACATAGAGCATCATCAAAGAGGGACCAGCAGTTACAATACCCGAACCATGAAGAAGCTTAGTCAGAAGCCAACCGATTGAAGTCTAGAAGCAAGGAAAGCATAGTTCAAGACATCACCGGAATATAAACCAAGTCCCCAAAAGCAAAGGTAAGGTGGCAGTCTCCACCGCCAACACCAAAACCAGTCCGAGCGGTGACAATACGCCCAAGGAAGAACGGCGTCGCGATCAAAAGAAACCCGAGCACACTCAAAGACCCAAGGAGAACATGCGCGATAGAAAAATAGAGCTTAGAAATACCAAAGACATGTACGGAGTAACAACAACTCGCATTGAGGGTCATTAAGTTTGGCAACCGCCCATAAGTTCAATAGTTTTAGCAACCCTTTTCGTGACCAACTTACTACCAAACTCAAAATCCACGCTAATGTGTCCACCCAATAATTTAACACCATGTGAGGCGAGAAATATTAGGGAAAAACACCATCATACCGCTTCGGGGTCCTCTTGTGGCCAAAAGACTTCGCTTTATCAACATTGAGGTGTAAGCCACGACAAGGTCCGTCATCATAATCATCTCTAAAACCTTACCCACAACCAAGGTATCACCAATAATAGTGCCATCATCCAAATACCAAGCTTGAAAAGAAAGGTCAAAAGAATCTCTAATCTTACATGCTAAGGATGTAAAACTAAAGCAAAAGAAGAGGCCCAAGGATCACCTTGTTGCACACCTTGATGGGACCAAAGAGTATGCTCACCATAATATAATCTAGCGGGACTAGAGTAGAGAACTCCACCCATTGTGAAATAGCGGAAATGCAACCGAACCTCACGTGAACATAACAAATTGATCCACCATGTTGAAAGCGTTTTAAAATCAACCAACAACATGGATAGACCAACATCACACCCACGGTCCTCAACCAAACGATTCACAGATGAAGAATAGCTTCCCACCCCGCACACCCCAACACCAAGTTGTAAATCATCGAAATAACTCGTCAAGAGTGGCTAAGCATGGAAGCACAAACCTTGAAAACTAAACGCCCAAACAGTCCCAACAAAGAATAGACGGATACCCTCCGGTTTGACTAAAGGTGTGAGAGGAGCACTAGCAATATACTCCCCAGGCGCCCTTCGGACGATTACCGGAAGAAGGAGGTTCACCACTGGGTAATGTAAGCGATCAACTCATCGAAATAGCCACACCGCACCACTCAAACAATCCAAAGGTGTTGGGCACGCAACCCATCTCGCCCACAAGAAGTACCACAAAGGAAACTCTGATCATGTCAAGAACGATAGACGGGATGCGGTTAGTGACGATGGTCAATAGGTACATCAAAAGAGAGAGCAGACCGGAAAGGGTGTTTAGCTCTTAAGTCTTCAAGAGTAGAAACATCATAAGGTGCAATACCATAAGACGAAAGAACTCGCCAGTGTTGATTATTATTATTATTATTATTATTATTATTATTATTATTATTATTATTATTATTATTATTATTATTATTATTATTATTATTATTATTATTTTTTTTTTTTTTTTTTTTTAAACCATCACTTCATTAGAAAACAAAAGGATTTACAATAAATTGGTGGGAAGCCGAGACACTAGTTGAGCTACCACTCCTTTCTGAATACAAAAACTAAGTCCATGAAAAATAAAGGCACCACTCTTGACATTATTTGAATGGCTAATAGCAATAGTCTAGATGCGTGCAAGTGTATTCAAAGCCTCCGCGTCAAGCTCCCCAAATGTTGAAAAAGTAAACGGTATGAACTTGTAACCGTTGTCTTCACATTTGGACACATATTTCTTTTTCTTCTTCTCCACAGCATTATGTAAGGCTACCCCTGGAGCCCATGATATCGCATCACTACCAGCAAAGGGAGAGATTCCAGTCACATCCAAACATGCATCCTTACCTTGGATCCAATTAAATAATAATAGGTATGCCGGTCGTAACTCTTTCCCATCCCTTGAAAGAAACCCCATGGGGGCTCCTTTCGCACCATGATCCCCACCTTGGAACAAATATCAACAAGAATATCACGTACCAGGTTATGCCTGAACTTCACACCCACATCACTGGAACAATGAACCGCATGATCTCCCATTATTATTATTATTTATTATTATTATTATTATTATTATTATTAGTGATGTTATTATTATTATTATTATTATTATTATTATTATTATTATTATATATATATATATATATATATATATATATATATATATATATATATATATATATATATATATATATATAATCCGGATTGATTGAGAAGACTTTAGATTGAGAAGATTGAGAAGAAATCATGTCCACTTATCTTATCAAACTAATAAGGTTTGGATGCATTCGAGAGGTGCAACCGGTTAGGCACCAAAAATATCCATCCTCAACCGATGTTAACATCGTGCACGCCGACCGGGGAGTCGGTTGCACATCGGTCGAGTGCCCAAAAATGCAAGATCGGTTGTTTTTTCTCGATGTAAACGCTTCCTATTCCCATGTTCCCAACGACAAATTGAATACATATTCAAAAGTGACCGTTTGGTCATTGAACTAAAAAAAAAAAAAAAAAAAAAAAAAAAAAAATCAAACCAATTTTACCACTTATAAATACCAACTTCACCTCAAAAGCTCTTAGAGAATACCGTATGACGACGGTCATGATTTCACTTTGGAGGAGGCTTTGGGAGGTTTTAAAGGGTCATCTTTCTTGGAAGGACGTTGAGATGCCGGCCAAACGAATAGTCGGAAGAAAACAAAGGGTTCTACCACTACCTGGTTCAACCCAAGCTCGTGATCCTTTCGATGTCCAAGACGCTGATGATTCAACGAGAAGGGACTAGAGAATCACGGTACCGGTCGTGACAAAGGAAGGAAGAAACCATCCTCCTCCTTTCGTGATGATGATGTTCCATCGAGACTCATTTATGCAATCACACAAAACTTTCTTCAACACCAAGAAGCCGTCAAAAGGGGATAAAGGTAAGAATAAGGAGGGTTTAGAAGATACTTGGTTACGATTGAGGAAAAAGGGCTCGAGATGAAAAATAAAACCGGAGCTCATAAGGGTATCAAACAGAGTCCGACATAATCTTCTACAACACCCCAATCGACCCAAATTGATCGGCCTCAACTAGAAGAATTGAGAAAGTCAAGGCAAAGAATCAAAGCACGCTACAATTTAAATTATTAGTTTAACTATTGTAGTGTTTATTTTAATTTCAGATTGTAATTTTTTTAATTCAGTGTAATGTTTTTTTTTTTAATTTTGTAATGTAATATTTTTTAATTTGAATGAAATTTAATGTTAAAATGTTTTTAAAAAAAAAAAAAAAAAAAAAAAAAAAAAATCTTGGGTCATCGACTGAGGCATTCGGGTCATGTCAGGTCGCTGGAGAAAGAAAGATGACGTGGCGCTAGATGACCCAAGTCGTCCCAGGTCACGACTGGGACTAGCCTAAAGGGTATGATGGGTATTGTGCAACTTTCTTTAATTTCAATTAATTATGTACACTTATGATAACAAGAGTTTTTTTCTTGTTCTCTCAACAGATCGATGAGCCAATTGAAGTAATAAATGACATATAAATTATTTTTACGTATCAATGAATGAACCTGAATTTAAAATAAACCACACGTCGTTCCTTTTGATGGTGTATTTTAAAAGGGAATTGATATTTCCACGGAAGTTTTTTATTTATTCACAGAAAATTAATGTGTTTAGACAATTTTACCCTTGACTATGTTTTGTCCCATTCTTCTCACCGGGTCACACAGTCACGTCAAAACCCATCTCACCTTCTCTTCCATATCTGATTATATTGTCATCACACCCCAAATTACTCTGCTTTTGCAATGAATGGAATTCACGGGATTGACCATCATAGCATCACAATCACAGTATATTGAACGACCTAAAGTGTCGTTTGGAAAATACATCGCTTGATTTATTAAAATAATCGAGTTTACAAAGTAGGTCCCAAATGAAAACCAATTTGCGGAAATAAGTTTGTTACAATTCAAACGATGTTTTAAAGCACGTAAAACCCAAGTGAGACGCTGTCATCGCGACTCCATGATGTGTCCAAATGCATGCCATGAAGTGAATGTCTTAGATACCGAGATAAAACATGCTAAAAGTGTCAACACAAAGGTTGAGTGAGTTCATAGAGTTTGTTTTGAAATGTAAAGCCTTTAGAAATCGTTTATGCAAAGAAAGGCATTGTGAATCCACTCGCCCAAGTCCCGCCCATACAAAACTTGCAACTGTGTGTTCACAACCCATTGCTAAGATATGTATAGTCAATGATAATCCCAAGACATTCAAAGACAATGATAATCCCAAGGCATTCAAGACAATGATAATCCCAAGACATTCATCTAATGATAATCCCAAGACATTCAAATTCAATGATAATCCCAAGACATTCAAATTAATGATTTATGATACGAGGATATGACTAAACATTAAGTTCGCATAAGCATGCGGTTTGCAAATAGATATGAATGTCATAAAAGATGATGAGCATGTATCTCCCCAAACATTTATGAAAACAAGTAAAAGCGAGGGCTATGAAACTCACTGGTGGAATGATGCGAAGACAAAAGTGGGTACACCGAGATGTAATGTGATACGTTAATCTTGACCTATTGTGAAGGATATGACATGTAATAAGTTGCAATGTAATGTTATGCATGCATTTAGTATGTTATTTATACCATTTGCGGGTTTTGAAAATATTACTCGTCGTCGAAAAATACTCTTTTGACGTCTTGACCCTTCAAAAATGACTTTACATGTTTTTACGTCAAAATGTCATCCTACAATGGTTTTATAATGATTTTTGGTGAAATTACCATTTTTCGTCGCAAAACAATGTCGTCGGAAAACTCATGAAATTAACAAAAATGGCTTTGGAAAACTAGTCGCAAAACGGTGTACGTCGATCGTTATAGAACGAACTCGACGGTTTTGGAAAGTTTGTATCGATATCTAGAAGTTTCAGTTCAGGAGTTTTCGTCCAAAAGGTCTCGATCATAAAGATATTAAAGGCTAAAGATGGTGGATTTTGCTAATTGTGTGCGTAAAATAAGTTTCGCCAAGTTTGAACTTCCGAATAATTTACCATAACTCCGCTGACAAACGGCTTTTGTTTTGGAAAATATGGCCGATGAACTTGATTTTACTAGAAGACACTTTGTTATAAAAGTTTCACATCATGGTTAAAATCGCATAAACATGGTCAGCATAAACTAATGTAACACTTGTATCGTAAAAATAATATAGTTTTTCGTAAAATAATATTTACTGCAACTTTATAAAACGTGCATATATTTGTCGCTTTAAACCGCTTTTCACGTAAAATATGTCCTTAGCTTCGTATCAAGTAAACTAATATATTTTGAAAAGTCGAAATAATTTGTGAAGCTTAAGGCTCGCTTTTGACCAAATATGTAAAAGCGCTTGCTGAAATTTTCTCGAAATGTACGCTTCGTCGTCAAACTTTAAAAATTCACCACGGCTTCGTTATAACTCCGCTTTTATCCGCTCAAAAGGCCACGGATTCGCTTTTAAAGTATATTTTCTAAATATCAAGGCCGAAATGTCGCACCATCAGTGGGTTTTCCAGAAATTCATTTTAAGGACAGAACACAAAATATAGTTTACTTAAAATAGTTTTCTCGGACAAAACCTATTCTAATCCTTCAAATCAACTCCAAAGCTAATCTAATCCTACCATACACCTTCTTAGGGTGTCATGGGTTCCTAATCACCATCAAAACCAAAGAATACCATGGGAGTAATTATAGGATGACCATATTGTATATATAACTTAAAAATCATGAAATAAATGGTATAAATCACATAACTTGCATATAAGCTCCAAAAATGATAAGAAACTCATGAAAATGAAGAGGAAACATAAAAATGATAAGAATATGCTTACAAGTGATAGTGATGAGGTGAAAGTAACAAGGATTATCCTAAATACTCTTGGTTTTTATTTCAAAACCTTATATAGAGTATAACTAGATTGATTAATACTTGAACTTGCAAAACTTTTTGATCCCTTTTGTTCTTAATGTTTGGCCGGTTTGGAGCACACAAAGAAAAGGAGAGAAACTTTTGTTTTACACCTAGAGTTATGTGTTTGTATGTGTAAATAATTGAAGTAGAAGACTTATGAATAAGTGTAAAGACAATGAAATTTATGAACCATACTCAATTTATTACCAATCCTCCCTAGTGGCCGGTTTTTGGGGGCTTTGTGTCCCTCAAAGATATTTTTTTTTTCTTTTAAATTGTAACTTGTATGTATTTGTAGAAACTTGTATAAAAAGTGTAAATAAAGTAAAGTTAAGTTAAGGTATATGAAAGTTTTTAGTGCAAGTAAGTTTTTAGTAAATCAAAATAGATTGTATTGAGGTGATAAAATTGTAAAAATACTTTCCTTGTGAAAATTGAGTGATAAAATAATTATCGTAAGATTTTTAAGAAAACGACGTAATAATTAAACGTTAACGATTAAATTACCAAATAAATTTGAAACACTAGGAAAACTAAAAACATAGTTTTATAAACTAAATGTAAGTTTAAAATACCTCGGATCATTTTGAAAATAACGGGTTAAATAATCAAAATAAAAACTCACGCGATAAAAATTATTAAATAAAAATTACGCGTTGAAGGGTGAAATGAAATGTCGTGAATGAACTAATGAAATGCACATGATGTCAATGAAATGTAGACTAATCATAGTCCATATGAAATGTACGTGATGTCATGATCATGAATTCGCCGCTAAACCTCCAAGGTTACGCGATTTGAAACAAGTAAACCAAGTTTACTAAAATGTTGAAATAATGAGACATGAATGGTGTCGAGAATGACCGAAATTGCGAGTTGTCACATTCACCCATCTAAAAGGAATTCACCCGAATTCGGTTTGTGTTAGTCTATCGGGTTTAGGTTTGATGTAGCAACTTTCCATTCCCGAGCAAAACCTCAAAGATTTTGGTAACCGATTTTTACTTAATCTCACAACTCATCAAACAAGAACTGCCATGAGATTAGGCTAAATCGGTTTAGGTAACAACTTGTTTCTAGCTCGATCTTTGCAACTCATCAAACAAGAACTCACGCCACGGATCAAACCGAAACAAGTGGTTCAAGAAAATTCTTTTGAAAATTTGGCTCGACACGGAATTGCTTACACATATAAGCCTATTACTCCCTTCATTGCATGATTCTTCCGAATTAGACATAGGTGATCGTGCTATGTATAATTTAGGAGTAACTATGCAATGCTTGGACTAATCGACTCATATGTTTGGTTGGTGTTGAGTCAACTGATGTTAAAATTGTGATGAACATCGAGGAGAGAAGACATGGAGAAGTGTCGTTAAAATGATAGTTAAAGTAAAAAGAATTAAAATCCTCGTAAATGATAACAAATAGGAAAGAAAATAAAGTACGATAGATGAGAATATTTTACAACGAGTGGTTCAACAAAAGTAGTACATCTTAGGTTATAAAGATTCAATGCGATGGAAAACATAAACTTAGTACAACATGGTACATAAAGAAAAACAAGACCGTTAGTTTCCGAACTTCTTCGCCTTCCGCCGTTGATACCTTGACGAGCTCCTCCTCCTCCTTCTAACATATATACATTCCATGAGCACCTTCGACTTGTTGACCTTGGTTTTGAGGACATTGACTTCGATAGTGTCCTTGCTCCCCACATCCGAGCACGTAACTATGGTCTTGCCTCTACAATTCCCGGCATGGTGTCCTAGTTTTGACACTTGTAGCACTTAAGTGACAAAGTCCCGTGTGATGATACTTACATCGATTACATAATGGGTAGGTTCCAAGATAACCTCTCGCTTTCTATTGGTGCAAAGAACATAAACCATTGCGCCTCTTGCCCTCTATTCCGTTGTTGATGATGGTTAGTGTTACGGTCTTGATTGTTGTTATTGTAACCTCCTCGGTCATTTTCCCATTTTCTTTTGTTGTTGTTGATTTGGTTATCGTGTTGTTGTCATTGTTTTGGTTATTGTAGTAATTGGTGCAATTGTTGGGGTTGTTGTTGTTTTGGTTGGTGTTGGGGTACTTGCCTCTTCACCACCCGGGCCATTAGCTTTTGAGTCAATCGAATAGCTTCCTCAATCGCTTATGGGTCGGAAGTCACATCGCTTGAATAATTTCGAAGTCCCCGATGAAACCCTCTAGCAACTTCTCATTATCGAAACCATGGACGGGCATAACACGCCCAATTCTTGGAATCTCCGAATGTAAGTGTCAATATCGCACCCAATGGTTACTAATTCATAGAACTCCGTCTCCAACTTTTTGATTTCCGACGTGGACAAAACTTTAGTCACCAAATTCTTGAATTCATTCCACGTGAGCTTGAAAGCATTCTCCATTCCAATCGGTTGGGCGTATGAATTCCACCAAGACAATGCTCCATCGAGTAATGTGCTCGTAGCAAATTTGACCTTACTATCATCCGGACAGCTACAAAGCAAAACACGATTCCAACTTTTCAAACCATCGAACCATTGCCGTAGCTCCTCGATACCTCTAAATTTCGTGGCTCACAACTTTGAAATTCTTGTACGAACATTTCTTAACTCCGGATCCTCCGGCATTTCCAAGAGCAAGCCTAGCCTAGCGGGCTACAAAGAAGAAGTCATGACCTCGGCAAAGCCAGCACCCACCGCTTCCTTTTCAACTCTTAGAGCATTAGCAATGCTATCATTCACTAACTTCGAATAGCCGCTGGGTCATTTCAATCTGTAGCTTTCTTCTACGCCATATTTTCTTCAAAACAAGAGGAAATGTGAGACGTAGCAAAACCGATGTTACTAATAAACGCTCCAAAGAAATGTGATAAGAATGATAAGTTTGAGGCTATCTTTCAAAATGTTCGACGGGTTCCAAAAGATGGGTTATGATGTGTTGTAAGTGCTTCAAATGTATGGTGGTTTAGTAACTTAGTGTGAATAAAGTGTAACTCGACATGTTAGTGGTGAAACAAAGGAGTGAGAGTGACTTCGCCTATTTAAAGGTTTATCTCGGATTCGTCCGTTATCGATGATGAATCACCGATATAAAAAATTTTGATAAGGAATGACAAGGAATTCTCCACATTGGAGTATGGGAAAAGGTAATGGGATGGGCATTCAAGGGCATCCATGTGACAATCGATATGAAATGAAAGTGAATAACTCGAAAATGTACGTATAAACCGCATGTAAAGTGAACATGCACTTGTGATGAAATGATGAGATGCTATGATGATGTAGTTATAGTCTAGGGTCAATGATGCAACCTAGTTCTCTATAATCAAGCTCGATGCCAATCACACACCCCAAATTACTGCTTTGCGTGGAATGGAATTCACGGGATTGACCGTCATAGCATCACAATCACAAGTATATTGAACGACCTAAAGTGTCGCTTTGGAAAATACATCGCTTGATTTATTAAAATAATCGAGTTTACAAAGTAGGTCCCAAATGAAAACCAATTTGTGCGGAAATAAGTTTGTTACAATTCAAACGATGTTTTAAAGCACGTAAAACCCAGTGAGACGCGTCGTCATCGCGACTCCATGATGTGTCCAAATGCATGCCATGAAGTGAATGTCTTAGATACCGAGATAAAAACATGCTAAAAGTGTCAACACAAAGGTTGAGTGAGTTCATAGAGTTTGTTTTGAAATGTAAAGCCTTTAGAAATCGCTTATGCAAGAAAGGCATTGTGAATCCACTCGCCCAAGTCCCGCCCATACAAAACTTGCAACCCGTGTGTTCACAACCCATTGCTAAGATATGTATAGTCAATGATAATCCCAAGACATTCAAAGACAATGATAATCCCAAGGCATTCAAAGACAATGATAATCCCAAGACATTCATCCAATGATAATCCCAAGACATTCATCCAATGATAATCCCAAGACATTCAAATTTCAATGATTTATGATACGAGATATGACTAAACATTAAGTTCGCTTAAGCATGCAGTTTGCAAATAGATATGAATGTCATAAAAGATGATGAGCATGTATCTCCCCCAAAACATTTATGAAAACAAGTAAAAGCAGGGGCTATGAAACTCACTTGGTGGAATGATGCGAAGACAAAAGTGGGTACACCGAGATGTAATGTGATACGTTAATCTTGACCTATTGTGAAGGATATGACATGTAATAAGTTGCAATGTAATGTTATGCATGCATTTAGTATGTTATTTATACCATTTGCGGGTTTTGAAAATATTACTCGTCGTCGAAAAATACTCTTTTGACGTCTTGACCCTTCAAAAATGACTTTACATGTTTTTACGTCAAAATGTCATCCTACAATGGTTTTATAATGATTTTTGGTGAAATTACCATTTTTCGTCAGAAACAATGTCGTCGGAAAACTCATGAAATTAACAAAATGGCTTTGGAAAACTAGTCGCAAAACGGTGTACGCCGATCGTTATAGAACGAACTCGACGGTTTTGGAAAGTTTGTATCGATATCTAGAAGTTTCAGTTCAGGAGTTTTCGTCCAAAAGGTCTCGATCATAAAGATATTAAAGGCTAAAGATGGTGGATTTTGCTAATTGTGTGCAGAAAATAAGTTTCGGCCAAGTTTGAACTTCCGTAAATAATTTACCATAACTCCGCTTGACAAACGGCTTTTTGTTTTGGAAAATATGGCCGATGAACTTGATTTTACTAGAAGACACTTTGTTATAAAAAGTTTCACATCATGGTTAAAAACTGCCGCAAACATGGTCGTTACAGCTAATGTAACACTTGTATCGTAAAAATAATATAGTTTTTCAGAAAATAATATTTACGGCAACTTTATAAAACGTGCATATATTTGTCGTTTTAAATCCGTTTTCTACGTAAAATATGTCCTTAGCTTCGTATCGAAGTAAACTAATATATTTTTGAAAAGTCGAAATAATTTGTGAAGCTTAAGGCTCGCTTTTGACCCGAAATATGTAAAACCGCTTGTTTGAAATTTTCGAAAAATGTACGTTTAATTGTCAAACTTTAAAAATTCACCACGGCTTCGTTATAACTCCGTTTTTATCCGTTCAAAAGGCCACGGATTCGTTTTAAAGTATATTTTCTAAATATCAAGGCCGAAATGTCGTACCATCAGTGGGTTTTTCCAGAAATTCATTTTAAGGACAGAACACAAAATATAGTTTACGAAAATAGTTTTTCTCGGACAAAACCTATTCTAATCCCTTCAAATCAACTCCAAAGCTAATCTAATCCTACCATACACCTTCTTAGGGTGTCATGGGTTCCTAATCACCATCAAAACCAAAGAATACCATGGGAGTAATTATAGGATGACCATATTGTATATATAACTTAAAAATCATGAAATAAATGGTATAAATCACATAACTTGCATATAAGCTCCAAAATGATAAGAAACTCATGAAATGAAGAGGAAACATAAAATGATAAGAATATGCTTACAAGTGATAGTGATGAGGTGAAAGTAACAAGGATTATCCTAAATACTCTTGGTTTTTATTTCAAAACCTTATATAGAGTATAACTAGATTGATTAATACTTGAACTTGCAAAACTTTTTGATCCCTTTTGTTCTTAATGTTTGGCCGGTTTGGAGCACACAAAGAAAAGGAGAGAAACTTTTGTTTTACACCTAGAGTTATGTGTTTGTATGTGTAAATAATTGAAGTAGAAGACTTATGAATAAGTGTAAAGACAATGAAATTTATGAACCATACTCAATTTATTACCAATCCTCCCTAGTGGCCGGTTTTTGGGGGCTTTGTGTCCCTCAAAGATATTTTTTTTTCTTTTAAATTGTAACTTGTATGTATTTGTAGAAACTTGTATAAAAGTGTAAATAAAGTAAAGTTAAGTTAAGGTATATGAAAGTTTTAGTGCAAGTAAGTTTTAGTAAATCAAAATAGATTGTATTGAGGTGATAAAATTGTAAAAATACTTTCCTTGTGAAAATTGAGTGATAAAATAATTATCGTAAGATTTTTAAGAAAACGACGTAATAACTAAACGTTAACGATTAAATTACCAAATAAATTTGAAACACTAGGAAAACTAAAAACATAGTTTTTATAAACTAAATGTAAGTTTAAATACCGGATCATTTTTGAAAAATAACGGGTTAAATAATCAAAATAAAAACTCACGCGATAAAAATTATTAAATAAAATTACGCGTTGAAGGGTGAAATGAAATGTCGTGAATGAACTAATGAAATGCACATGATGTCAATGAAATGTAGACTAATCATAGTCCATATGAAATGTACGTGATGTCATGATCATGAATTAGCCGCTAAACCTCCAAGGTTACGCGACTTGAAACAAGTAAACCAAGTTTACTAAAAATGTTGAAATAATGAGACATGAATGGTGTCGAGAAATGACCGGAAATTGCGAGTTGTCACAATTGCCCACCACTTTTACCGGTCCGTCGTGCCACTGTTGTTTCTCGATAACGTCTTTTTTAACATAAAAAAGAGTTTGAATGTTACATTGTTAGTTCTTTGAGCCTATCACAGTATCAACATCAAGAATTTTTTTTACATTTTCTTCAAGATATATAATCAATCACCATAAAGTGTGACCTTTTTGTATGGCTTCTCAAAACTCAACCGGTTACACGATGTGTTCCTATTTGTATGGCTTTTATCGTTCTTTGAACCTTTACATTTTCTTTGAGCCTATCACGGTATCACCGTATTAAGCACTAGTTAGGCATTAAGCACCTAACTTATTTTTATGTCACACTTTTATTGTTCCTATTAAGCACTAGTTAGGCATTTAGCACCTAACAGTGATCCATCATGCTCACTGTACTTTAGTATTGTCTTGTTGACCGTGATTCGATAAAAGTGTGACAAAAGCTTCATTCATGTATGGTCATCAATTCTGGACAAGGTGGAGGATTGAGGATTCCGGCACCGCCGTCATTCAACCGGTTACACGATCTGTTCGCTTGGCAAGCAAGAAACATAAAGATCGATTGACGTTTTTTTTTATTGTTACATTAACTGTTTTCTTTCATTCGTCGTCGACAAAAGTAGTAGTTTTGGGATTTACGTTTGCTGCCGTTATGTAAATTATGCTTCTTCCTTTTTTATGCATCATATCGGCATATCCCGTCGGTAAAGTCCAAACAGTAAAGCTATTTTGTTTAGGCATAACTGGTAAAGTAGTTTGGGTAAGAGAAAGGCCAGGGGTATTATTGTCACAACACATTAATTGTATGTGGATGAATAAAAAACCTCCGTGTAAATATCACCTCTCATTTTAAAACTCTTTCTTAATAAGTAAAGATTCATAATTTATTTTTATTAACTTGGTGAATGTATTTTTTTATCCGTACCTAATGATTCAAGAAAACATCATTAATCCATTTATTAATTTACAAATTCGAATGTTATTCAAAATGAAACACATTATTATAGCGTTTCACTAGTTCGATTACGAATCACTAATTCGTATTATAGTTTACTCAATTGTTAAGTTTTTAACTTTTTATCATATGATTCATAGATCGATTACAACAATCCAAAAATTAAATTTAGTAAGTAATTCCAATAACTCAAAAAACGATAATTCATACATAATTCCAATGATTTAAAACTCAACAAAACGCAATGATTAGGCATTTATCATATGATTCAAAGGTCGATTACAAAGATAAAAAATAATGCATTAGTAAGTAATGCAATGATTCAAAATCCGATAATTCGTAAGTAATTGCAATGATTCAAAATTCAAGAAAAAGAAACGCAATGATTCAGTTCTTATTTATTTATAAAATTTACCAAATTTAACCCATGATTAACATGTTTCAATGTTAAATTTATGAGTTAATGGTCCATATATCCGGCGCTTAAGAAAAAAGTTATGATTCATTTAGTTGAACAATGAACTAGCACATTTAGTATCAAAAGATAAACATGATTCATATTGCATACACATGATTCATATAGCATACATATGGTTCATATATTTAAATGTTGTAACAAAAAAAATTGAAAAATTAGACACTGAGAAAAAAGTTAAACATACGTTTTTAACTATTGTACGACAATTCACATATGATAATAACTCTTAGTCAACTAACATGATACAATAATAATAACTCCAAACGTTTGGCATTACGAATCTTTTATTAGCTTTTATTTGGATTCTCTCCAAATGTATCATTAAAAATTATGAATCACGTATGACGGATGAAGAAACAAAAATGGTTGAAATTCAAAATTTGAGAGCTAAATTATAGGTGTATTCATTACCTAATTATGGAGTGATGCAATTACAATGTTGCCCTTAGCAACTAATAATTAATTCTATAAAATAAATCAAAATAATTACAATTGGATGGTTAAGATTTCTTCTCAACCTTCTCAATCAAAAACTCTTCTCAATGAAACCAAAGCCTATATATATATATATATATATATTAATAATAATTTATTATTATTATAAAATTTTACATAAATTTGGATGGGAGTCTAGACACAAGTTGTGCTCCCGCTTCTTTCTGAATACAAAAGCTCAATCTATGAAAGATACATGCAACACTCTTAGCATCATTTGAGTGACTAATAGAAATAGACTTAATAGGTGAAAGTGTGTCCAAATCCTCCGTATCTAATTCCCCAAACATAGAAAAAGCAAATGGTATGAACTTGTATCCGTTATCCTCACATTTAGACTTATTATTATTATTATTATTATTATTATTATTATTATTATTATTATTATTATTATTATTATTATTATTATTATTATTATCATTATTATTATTATTATTATTATTATTATTATTATTATTATTATATAATTAAAAATATTTACATAGAGTTGAATGGGAGTCTAAACACAAGCTATTCTCCCATTCATTTATGAATACAAAAACTTACTCTATAAATGATAAATGCATCACTCTTAGCATTATTTTGATTGGCTAATAAAAATAGACTTACTACGTGAAAGTGTGTCCAAAGCCTCTGTATCGAATTCCCCTAACCTAGAAAAAGCAAAGGGTATGAACTTGTATTCGTTGTCCTCACATTTGGAAGCATACTTTCTCTTTTTCTTCTCCATGGCATTGTGCAAGGCTAGGCCATGAGCACATGAAGTTACCCCCATACCAGCAAAGAGAGAGATTCTGGTCACATCCAAACATGTGTCTTTACCTTGGAGCCTATTAAATTGTAAAAGGTCTGCAGGTCATAGCGCCTTCCCATCCTCCGAGAGGAAACCCATTGGAGCCTCCTTACGCACCATGATCCCAACTTTGGAACATATATCAACAAGAATATCATGCACCAGATTATTCCCAAACTTCACGCTCGCTTCACTAGAACAGTGGACCGCATGATCTCCTCATTGGTCCATACGATGAACATTGCACCTCGGGCAGAGGCTATCTTCAAAGAACATAGGTACAACAAGCCTGTAACACAACACAAATCGAAATTGATGTTGGTTCATCCTCTGTCCCAAGCCGTCAATATGGATGGTGAAAAGAAAATCATGTGCATGTGGGGCGCGGATGCAACTGGGAATAGCCACCTGTTGTGGACATAGCGAGTACTTAGAAACAAGGTCTTTCTCAATGACACTAAAGTAACACTTTGCCAAGGTCTTCATCAACCAGGGGCAGAAGCGCAAGTAGTGGCAGAGAGCACATCTATGTTGCATGTAATGTTGAAATCATCAAAAGCATGTTGAAAAGAATAACTAATAACATCAAATAGTCCTGAATATTAAGTGTCAATTTCCCCCGATAATGCTTGTAATTTATATCATTTATATGGATTTACGCTTGTTTTTCATTATTTTCCACTTTCAGGTAAATTACAAGCATTGGAGCTAAAGAGACGCGGAATTGGATAATTATCAAAGATTTATCAGAGTATGCTCACTTTGAAGAAGTTACGGCGTAACTCATCTCTCACATTACGCCATAACTAAAGCGTGACTCAGAAAGCTAACTCATTAGAAGATTACGGCGTAACTCCCCTAAAGACTACGACGTAACTTATTAGGTCAAATGAGGTTCCACGCCGCTGATAACTACGCCGTAACTATTTCATCAACTACGGCGTAACCAAGTAATATTGAGGATACGGCGTAACCACTTATAAGGTTACGCCAGTAACCAGCAGATCTAGTGCAAATTACGAAGAATTGAAGATTACTACGCGTAACTATTATATTAGTTACGCCAGTAACCTAGATCCGCCTATAAATACCCCACGATTTCCAAAGATTTCAAATCATCCCATTCCACACATCACAACCAAAGAACATGGGAAGAAGCCAAAGGCGTGTCTAGAGGAGCATACGGATTGCTCCAAGGGAGAAATCACTCCCCACGATAAGCATTAGCATTTTATCTTTTCTTTACTTTCGATTCATGTATTTCGTAACATTAAATATTGAATTGATTTGTATGGTTAATATGAGCTACACCTCTTGGTGTTGGCCTAGTTATGATTCCTTAATTGTTTTGTTTGCTTTTACATTACTTCGTATAATTATTTCTAAGTGTATGCATGCATAGTTTATTGGTAGCTACCCTTGTTTGGTAGTTTTGAATGGCGGTGAGGCTAGTTGCTTAGAGATATGACCAACCGACCCTAAGTGAGTAGATCGAGATGGGAAGGGTAAGATGTGACCAACCGACGACCCTTTCTACTTGTGCGATTGACCAACCGATCACCTACCGCTTGGATGAACTTAAGAATTACGGGTGAGTGTTTGTTGCTAACGCCGGGACTCACTATTATAAATCTAGCATGTAGCGGTACTTAATGACTTGGCTTAGGGACCGTGAACAACTGGACTTATGAAAGGACACCGACTTCTCTAGTGGTGGCATCTTTCTTTGATAGGTTAGGGGCGAATTGACCAAATGATGTCCTCTCGAATTTGACCCCACCAAGTAATTGGAAGTAAGTAGACGTAGACATTACTAGCTAGGAGGAATAACTAGGTTAGCACCACTCTCCTCTATTGATTAAACATTTGCCTTTTATCTGCTTTTATCTGCTTTATTAGTTATTTAATTAATTCCTTATCGTAATCATATTAAAAACTGTGACACCTAAACTTAGTAATAATCCAACACACATAGCTCTTGGGACGACCTCGGTTTTACCGAATACTACACTACACACGACCGGGTACACCGCCTGTTAGTGCATTAGGGTAGACCATAGGTATAACGAGATAATATAAATATTAAAACACAGTCAAGAAACCCGCATCAAGTTTTTTGCGCCGTTATCGGGAGCTATTTTAGGATTTCACATTAAGTCTATTTTAATTTTCTTCTTCTCTTAAATGTCGGGATACAAGACTCGTAGCTCGAGGCCTTTTTGGCCACCCCATTCGATGATCCGGAGAAGCAATTTCGGACAAGGAAAGTTTACTCTCGGTTCCTATTCACAACATCTTTTCATTTTACGAATCGAGCGATCGATGCGTAACCGGAGGTCATTGATGAAAATAATATCGATGACTTAACCATGGAGCAAGATTTGAACGACCAAATGAGAACTGCGAACGAACCTTCGCACAAGATTCTAGTAATCGAAAATACTCTATTCCGCACCAATTTATTCGAGAGTTACACGAACTTAAGTTTTACGGAGATGAAGATGAGGACGCTCGTAATCATGTAGAAGAAGTACTCTATTTATCTTCTTTTCAACGTCCGAGGCACCCCAAGCTATTCGGTCACCGCAAGAATTTTTCCTATGACTCTTACTGGAACTGCGAAAAGATGGTACAATAAACTCCCTAACGATATAAAGGAGCATGGGATAAACTAAGAAGAGAGTTCGTCCAGCAATTTTTCCCTCCTTAAAAAATGGCCAAACTTCTTGGTAAAATCTATCAATTCATTCAAGTTGGGGAAGAAACGCTTTATCAGGCATGGGAAAGGTTTAATGAGCTACTTTATCGATGTCCCACTCATGATTTGAACAAACATCGATCGCTCACGCCTTCTACCGGGAATTAATGCGCTAACACGAGAACTACTCGATTCTCCGATACCTATTTCTAGCATGACCCCTGACCAAGCCTTGGAATGTATTCAACGGATTTCCGAACATTGATACAAATGGCATATGAATACAGGGTACGGACCAAGAGACAATTTTGATCATAAGGTAATGAAGACATTGACAAAGCAAGAATACAATTATGGGGAACTTTTCGAAAAACGAAGGCTGGAAAGAGAAGCTGAAGCATGTAGGATTGAGAAGGTTAAAAGTGTATTTGGGACCTAAACCGGAATCAATCTTGAAAAAAAGATTCTTGACCACATCAAGGAATCGAGGGAACGAGATGAGAGAATTGAAACGATGATGAAGACATTCGTGGAAAATACAGTCTCTTCTCTCAAAATTCACGAAGATCGAATTAAGGGATTGGAAAAGAGTGTGAGCTCATGTTCGCAAGCCATCACTGATTACCTAGCATCTCGGGAAGAGGAAGTTGTCAACACGGTGGAAACTATCCTTGAAGAACCAACAACCTTTTCGGAAAAAGTTAAGAGACGAATCAGCATGGAGAGACAATCACTTCTGGACCAAGCTTTACCGGTAAACTCACCTATTACTAACTCTATCAAAACTAATCATGATGATATTCCGCAAGAATCAAGCAATGATGAGACTATTCAACTCAACGAAAGATGTTCAGCAGTTTTGAGAAACGAGCTACCACAGAAGGAAAAAGATCCAGGTTGTTTCACTCTCCCTTGCTTGATCGGGAGTCTTAATATGTGTAATGCCCTAGCTGATCTTGGATTGAGCATAAGCATAATGCCTCATTCAATGTTCCTACGTATGGGTATTGGTGACCTTAAGCCAGCCAAGATGAAAATTGAAATGGATGATCGATCCATGCAGTCACCGTTAGGCATTGCTGAAAATGTGTTGGTAAAAATAAAGAAATTCCTTTTCCCAGTGGATTTTGTGATTCTTGACATCCCGGAAGACAACAGAATACCTGTCATTTTAGGTAGACCTATGCTTGCTACTGCCCATACAAAGGTGGATGTCTTTGCTGGAAAACTAACTCTTGAAGCTAATAGAGAAATTGCTACGTTCGGACCTAATGAACTCCTATCTACTCCTCAAAAGGTATGCGCGGTTGACCCAAGAGGCGCTTTGGTGACGCCTAGAAGAATTTCTTAGTGACCCCGGATCCCGTGAAATAGATTCGGGAATGATTTTGATGTTTTCGTCAATTTTGAAGAAGAAGATAATTTAGGAATCAGTACTGATGACTTCTCAAGTGACGTCGAAATGGCCCATTGGCAAGATAACTCTGTGAAGGCCTTTTCGCAGACCAATCAACCTAGATTTTATGAGGTGGGAACCCGCATACATCATAGGAACCCTTATCATCTGAAGATCTCATGCAAAATCGGGTTCATCAATTTCCATCCATTTATTGACACAGCTTCCCCAGTCAACATCATGGCAAAAGAATGTTACAACCGAGTTATGAAGAAAGAATTAGAATATAAGAGGAATAACTTTCTTAGTTTTGCAACTAACATCCATGTCTTCGTTGGGACTCATTCATTTTTTGTGGACTTTATGGTTTTGGATGACGTAAGCGAGTTTGTGGAAGATGGACTAACTGGAGTAATTTTAGGAAAACCTTTTTAGGAAATGTATGGGTTAGATAAAAATGAAAAAGAAGGGTTAGTATGGTTAAAGATAAACGATGATAAGACTATCTTCAAAATGCCGAGAACCATTAAGAATTTTAAAAATTGGACCAAGAGGCAGTTAAGCCAAGCCCAACCATTGCTCGATGTCAGTGAGGAAGACAAGGCAAAAGGTATTGACCACCTTACCGTAAATCAAGAGCTTCTACTCAGTCGTTTAGAATTAGGGATGACTACAAACGGATGAGAATCGATAAGTTGGATCCAACGTGGAGATTGCCATATCCACGAAATGACCAACAAGCACTAGTAACCCCGTGGCTCCGAGTCTAACTTAAAGACTCGTAAATAAAGAAAAGTGCTCTTTCGGGAGACAACCCGAATTATCCCTTTCTTTTTTTTATTTCCGTTTCTGTAGGGTTTTGTGTTTTTAACCATTTTTGCAGGAAACTTGGAGTGATTGTTGCTGCAGCTTGCTGATCTGACCCTAGTTACGGCGTAACTCATATTTGTGGTTACGCCGTAACCTACCCCTTGCAGCAGAAATTTATATGCATTACCGACTACGGCATAACACCATCTCCATGGTTACGCCGTAGCTACACTCTTACAACAGATGCGAGTTTTGCGCCACTGGCAGAACTCCTCAAAGAGTTACGACGTAACCTTCTTCTCGCTTTACTTCTTTCTTTTTAATAACACAATAACCTTGTATTAGTATTTTAAATGAACTTTGTGGGTGTGTTCCCTGTAAACCCTCACGAGACTTCACTCGTCCACTTGGGACACCAAGTGGTTTAAAAGGCTTGTTGCATATGCTAAATGCAACCGTGATTCCTACGAAAGTAAGTTAGGTTTGTTTTTATTTTTCATTTGTTCTTTTTAGAATTATGCTTGTCGGTAGTGTGATTTCAGGGATTGAAGTTTGCTCATGGACGCTTATACGAAGGCACGTCTCTTTTCGTGGGCCTTATTCCTTTTGGAGCAATTGTGAAGTTCTCGCCTAATTCTACTTTTCTTCACCTTTATTTAAACGCTTAGTACAAAAGGGACTTTGTACAATTCAAGTGGGGGACGAGAGTAAATTATCTCTTGAACTTTATTTTGCCCTCGTTTTCTAGTTTATTTTGAAAATTATGCCATTTTAAAATTTTAACATGTTTTCTTAACCTAACTAGATTAGACCTTAGCAAGCACATACAACCCTTGATATTATATGGTGAGATTAGCCTTATCCGTTTCCAATATTTTACCCCAAATCCACCAAATTATGAGTGTGCTGTAGCTTGTAAACTTTAGAACTTGGCCTTTGCATCATTTCGAGACCATAGACGAGGTATGTTGAGTTAGCTCGATGTATTTGTACTTTTCAGTTTAAGAAGGCAATATTATAGGATTATCACCCAAATAGCCTACCATTGTGTGTCTATCAATTAGTCACCTCGATTTCTCGACCCCCATGTGAAACCCTTTTGTTGCACTCACCTTTAGTGCAACATACCCCTGGATACACCCATATGAGCCATTCCTTTCATTTTGTTAACCCAATATATTGTTTCGATACACCTATACACCTTAGCCTACCCTATAGTCTTTATTTGTGATTGGGAAGTCATCATTTGCCTAAGTTCAAGGTTCAAGTGGAAAGGTTCGGAAATCACACTTTCGTCGATGACATATTCTTGAAGATCATTGAAGACCCCCCGAATTCCCATTGTTCATCTCAAGTGGGGGGATATTATGTTTAGTTGTTATTGTTATGTAAAAAAAAATTGTTATGTTATTTAGTTATTGTAAAGTGCGATGTTATAAGCACTATGTTATGAGCTTTATAGATTTAGTATCGAGGATGCCACCTCGGTCACATTTGAAGATTGGAGTTGGTAATTATGCCAACAGTTGGAGAAAAGGTAGTGTGCCCATCACGACGTCCTCTAATGACACATCTACCTAGTATTTCATGATCCGGTTTCTTGACTTCAAAGCTTGAACTTTGGGCGGACGGTAAGTGGTGATGACTTGGTTATAGATTTAGACTACCTGCTTGATTTTTATTTTTCACCATTTATTTATCCCATGTCTTATCCTACCCTATAGTCATGAATCATGTCTAGGTGATGCAGCGAGCAATCTTTGGTGTCTTGGCCATGGATTTAGTCATGTATCATTGATTTTGTCCACTTCGTCGTGACATGTTAGTAATGACGAGTCACCCCTTAACCTTTGTCATGTCTACCCATATTGCCTTTGAGAATTGTTTAGCCCTTAACTCTAGTGGTGGAGATTTGTGTAACCGCCAAGCTTATGATAGAATACTGATGAGTGTCTAAATACTCATCATTTTTGTACTATATAAACCGCAAAATCATCTCGAAAACACTCGAAACACATCAAAATGATCAAAATATCACAAATCAGTGTTTTATGTGTTTTAAATGCAAAATATCAAAATCGATGAAAAACATATCAAATTTGCAAAAATTGCGCTTTAGTCCCCCAAGTTTATAAAATTGTCAAACATAGTCCCTGAGCCAAAATTTCAAAAGAAAAGTCACCAAAGGTCTTTTTAAAATCATAAATTGTCATATTTAGTCCTTTGGTGGAAAATCTAAAAGTTTTGAGAAAATTACATTTTAGCCCCTAAAAATCCAAATTGGTCAAAATTAGTCCTTGGGAATTTCAAAATGTCAAAACTAAACCTTGACTATTAAATGTTGGCAAAACAAACCCTTGATCACTCTTCAATATTTACTGATTGGGTCCTCATCTTCAAAGATTTACATGTTCGTCCTCATGTTATTATTTCAAACAAACCAAACGGCCTATTAATATATCCAAATCCAAATCCAATCCTTAGCCCAGTCCTAGCCCAACCCTTGACCCGGTTTATTAATAAATCCAACCCGTCAACAAGATAAACCCACCCTACCAAATCCCCACTTGCCTGCTTTCCCTCCAACTTGTCTTCACCCTCAACTGCTCTCTGCAATCACTCCTCACAACCTCATCTCCTCACCATATCACTCTCATTGTCCCCCCACCTCATCACAATTCCAAAAGCCATTAAATGATCCTTTCCCCTTATCACTCAATCCCTCCACCTGTCAAATGCAAAATTCCCGCCAAAATTGACAATTTGGCCAAAATCCACAAAAGTGACCCATTTGCCCTGGAATCAAGTGGGATTATCTCATAAGGCCACGTGGAGCTCAGTGGATGTATAAAAGGGATGAAAGAGAAGAAGGCAAGAGAGTTTTAGTTTTAAATTTACTTTTATGTCGCTTTTTTAGTTATGTCTTAATTTAACTCAAATATTGTAATAAATTGTTCCTAAGTCTTAAACTAAGGTTACACTTTCAGTTTGATCAAGTTTTAGTTATTAATCTCAAGTTTCATTTAATTTCATGTGTGTATGGTTACTGTTGAAAATTCAAGTTTCAATTTCATAAAAATAAGCTTCATACAGCTTGTTAATCAGTCTCAATAAGCTTATATAAGCCTTTCATAACTTTTTGAAAGCTTAAAATCCATTTTCAAACAACTTTGTCTTCTGGTCAACGAAAGTCAACAGGAGCTCAAATTGAAATGAAAGATGAATTGGGGTGTTGTAGAGGTGATATTGGGTTGGATTAGCATAGATTAGATTGGTTTGGGTCCGGTTTCGAGCTCCGCATGTCGGAAATCATGAGTGAAGTTTCTCGCCACATTCTTAAGTCCATTTTGTATTTTAGTTTGTTATTGTATCTATGATCACCAATGGTGGAGTTCTGTTTAATCAAGTGTTGTTAGACCTAGTGAACTTAAGTTGATCAATAAAGTATGCTGGTTTAGTAGATAGTGTAAGTTTAAGCTCATATAAATGTTATAAAGGGGTGTTTGGTTTTTAGTTTAAACTGTATCATAGGTTTGTTCAGTGCTTTCTTCTTGTTGTTTCATGTGTCTTAAGCTCATTTAAGCACACTTCATTCATAGTTTGGTGCCTAACACCACACAAGTCAACATTTTACTTAATTCGCCTCAACCGCCATCATATGCTTTTGGATTAGCAAATCCTTATTTGGTGTTTAGAAGTTTATAAAATAGCTTGCATTGTGCTTATTATACCATATAACATCTACTTCAGTTAATAAATTGATCCAAAGTTGGAAAAAGTCAAACTCTTCAGCTTCTTCAAAAGTCAAAATAGCATAAATGTCGGTTTGGCCAAACTTAGGTTGATTTTTCATGGGCTTATTATCGAGTCAAATTCTATGTAACTTATGGTTTTAGAAAGTGCTTCGGTCTAGTTTCTTTTATCTTTTTTCATAATTTTGTTAATTTTCTATAAGGGTCAAATGAGCTTGTCAAAACAAGCCCATCTGCCCTGTGCACTGCACTGATCTGCACAGGTAATGTGCAGATCTTGCAGCACTTGCATTTGGCTCATTTGAGCTTGTCCAAGTCTGTCCTTGGTGTTTTACATAGCCACCCAGGTCTTCTCCAAGTCCCAAGTTTTGTTTTCCCATTTCAGCTTATCTAGTAGCTTTTGCTTTAGCTCAAACTTGGTTCCCCTTTAACTGTTCTCTGTCATTTAGCTCAGTACATCAAATCTTTGCATCTTGATAATCAGTGGTTAGGACTAGTTGTTTCTTGTTATATTTTGGTCCTTTTAGCTTATTATTGCTTCCTTATCAGTTTGGTACACTTTGGAGTCCATTTGCTTATTGAAGTGCTTATTTCAATAAGCACTTCCTTATCAGTTTCATATTCTGCCAAACAAGCCCTGGTTTTTCTATTTTTCCCAGCTTCCTAATATCATTTTAGACTTTCCCTGAAATTTTCAGATTTTTCCAAGTTGTTTTGCTATTTTTCTTAATTTAAATTAGTTTTTAAGCACTTTTAATTAGCTTTAAATACAAAAAATTAGAAAAAGGTTCCAAAAAAATAATTTTTCAATTTTAATAGTTTAAGATAAATATAAAAAGCTTAAAAGTATTTTCCCTATTTTTCTCCTTTTATTTGGTATTTTTAATAATTTAAATTAGTTTTAAATAGTTTTAAATTAATAATAAATATATAAAAAGTCTAAAAAATATATTTTCAGTTTTAAAATTAGTTTTATCATATTTTAGATTTTTCTAAGTTATAATTTCATTTTTCTAGGTTAATTTTGTATTTTCTTCTATTTTAGTGCATTTTAAATACTTAATAAATAGTTTTTAATTAATAATAATTAAATAAATAGTTGTAAAAATAATTTTCCTTTTCTATAAATTTTCTCATATCATTAGGTTTGTAAAAATGTATTTTTCATATTTTTAGGATCTATATTGTATAAGTTTCACTTTTTATTTTGTACGTTTACGTAATTTTAATTTAAACGTAAGTTTTAGTTTTAATTTTAAACGCTCATCACTTTAAAAATAGTGATAGCGTTTATTTAATATCTTTTATCTTTTAATTTTCTTAATTTGCATTTAAGTCGCTTTTGTTTATAACCTTTTCGAGAGTGTAATATTCAATTCCAAATCCTTTCGATCGCTATCATTAGTGATCATTCTATCGTCTGAATCGGTGTTTAACACACCATTGAGTCTCCGTGGGACATAACGACCCGGAATACCCTCGTATTCTCCGATCTTCATTGTATTTGTGTCCGAGCTGCTTTAAGTCCTTTAGACTTGACGGTTTAGCACCAATCAAATTTTAGCGCCACGCCGGATCGAACCTAGTCACCCGCGTGACAAAGGAATACTATGACTTTGCGATTAAGTTAGGGGCATGAAGCATAGGTTTAAAATAATTCATAACAAGTAAAAGCACCGCAATAGTTATAACAAGCACGGAAATTATATACTAGCACCTCACAAGGGGTGTTTGGATTCTCTCATCTCTCGGGTTTATATGAAATATAATAAATGAAAATGGAAGTTAAACACTCATTACCTTGCATAGTACATAGATTACCATAGGCTTGAGACTAGATCAAACCTCCACCGCTTTGGCGTAAGTACCTAGGAACAACTATCTAAGAGGTCTTTTCAAGGGTTGTAATGTTAGGCTTACGTAGGGAAACAAAGGGTTTTGTTGGATAGGCGATATTTAGTGGTGGCAAGTCAAAATCTTATGTTACAAGCATGAAAAGCGTGACATTGCTAAGCCAAGACTCGACTCACTAAACTCTAGATAACTTGAAACAAACAAACATAAATTTAAAGATATAAACATAAAGATAGATGTAGGATGGTAGCAGTATATATATATATATATATATATATATTTTTTTTTTTTAACAATTTTTTTCGATTTTTTTTCATACATTTTACTCTACCATCTTCTACGATAACATCAAAATATAAGGGATTTATAGGAGCATCCCTACACTTGATTTTTTATTTTCTAACACTAATTGACCCGATTTGAAAAGATCAAAACACTTGGAGTATTTAATTACGTAGACAAAGGGAATTTGAATTTATCTTTCTCACTCGTTACTCCATAAAATATTACTTTTACCCATGAGTCCCAATCATCCCAAAACTGTGTACAAAAGATATGACTCGACTTAGCAACCATGCAAGTAACTAGATATTTGAACTAAGGGTCTAGTAATGATAACAATAATGCAATAAAGGTGAGTGCATACAAGGTAGGCTTAGGCGATTTGGGTGTACATTTGGGGGTGGATTGTAAATAATGCTCTTCATTGATATTTCGAAAAACTGAAACATCACGAGAACCGCGAAAATGATAGGCTCTGAGGGGTTAACTAGGGGTATCGTGTACTAAAGATGAGTACATAGCAAGGGTGTGGGGTAATTACTCGACCGATGTGGAAGAAGTAATTATAATACATGTTTCAAACAAAGGTTATTCTAATGCCTCTTATCACTTAGTTAATTCTAACTACACAAGTGTAGTCTCACTAGCGATCTCGGAATGCATCACAAAACAAGTTCTAGAATCTATTATACTACCGGTACACTCTCTAAGCATTAAAGGTGAATGCTTTTATTCCTAAAGATCTAGGGGCGAACCTCACATTTTTGGGGTGGAATTTGAGTGGTAAACGGTTTTTTTGTGCTAGTCATATAAATCCTATCCATGAGACGCTTTATTAAGACTAAAGTTTGGCTCGTACATGTCATAAAAAAAATTTAAATTTGGTGCTAAAATTGCCCTAAAAAATATTTCTCATAGTTTATTACAAAAATTACCAAGGACAAGATAAATAATCAAGTGAGTGAATAGTTTCTAAGTTCCTATTTTATTCTCCCTCCCTACACTTAAACTGAGCATTGTCCCCAATGTTCCTCGAAAGTATCAAAGTTATGATAAAGGAAGGTAAGTAAGGAAAAGAAACTAGTACTCCCCTGATTAGCTCGGTAGGATATGTGTGAAATTGCGGTTAGATCCTCTTCCAAGAAGAATGCATAAGTAATAAGCTTCATCCATCTTCTTGTTGTTCAAAATAACCTGTACACTCATAAGAAAACGACAACCCAAAGCATCAAACCGAACAAATAAAAATCACAATAAGATGTAATTCCAGACGTAGAAACAAAGCAAATAAGATATAATGCTTGTGGAATGGATGTTTGCAGTTTTTCTGAAAAATTAAGACCTGAGAATTTTCAAAAATTTATGAGTAGCACAGAAAACGAAAAAAATGAAAAACTGTTTCTGCTTAACTTGACGTCGTCAGGCTTTAATCCTGACGCCATCAGGTTGTCCTGACAGAAAGTGGTCTGCTGCGTTTTTCTAGAAAAATTCTGGAAAAATTACATCTTTAAAACCTGGAAAAGTTCCTGCAAAACATCCATTATGACTTGATACAAGCATTTGACTCTAACAAACATACATATATGTCAATTTCACTTATTGTAATTCTCATGTTCTTCAAAAATGTATGTGATTTTCCCTACACTTATCCTTTTGTAAAATACCTTTATATTTAATTAACACGAAGTTAAAAACAAAATAAAGCATTTTCACAAAGTCTAACATGAGAATAAACAATAATGAAAAAGATATATAAACACACAAATAAAAATTAAAAACAAAGATTCAAACAAATAAACATGGGTTGCCTCCCAAGAAGCCCTTGTTTTTGTTCGAGTCACAAGCTTGACTCTACCCTTATTTAACGGATAAAGGGGAAGTTTTCCTTACACTTAAGCTTAAGTGGGGGTTGTTAGGGTTTAGTAAATCCAGTTATTAAAGAGTCGGTCACCTCAAGTATATGTAATCGTTAGAAAGCTCGTAGTCGTAGATTTTTATAAGTTAAGTAGTATTTAGTTTAAGTAACATCGTGGAGGACGGACGGGTCTTTACCCACTGTATGCCTGATCCATAGCCCGATAGGTGGCGTTTTATGTAATGACTATAAATACTCTCTACCTCCCAAGGTAGAGAGTTGGAGCTCATAATAAGATGTTTCTTTCTCTCACTAAAGTTCCCAAACCTCTAACTTTCTCTCTCTAAAACTCATAATACGCCTATTTGATCTTATGGTTTAGTGTGTTTGTGAAATCCAATATGTTACAAATGGTATCAGAGCCATGGTTTGATCATCTCTTACATATCTTTGGATTTCTAGTGACTTTTAGGTGGTTTTAGAGTTTGAAAAAGTTTAGTGGTTTTTGCATCATTTGGATCATTTCTAGTGTTAAAGTTTGAATCTTGGGTGTAGTTTTGTGTTTAGAATCATTGTATGTGCTTGGGTTTTGATTTGGTAAGCTTGAATCATCGTGGTTGGGTTGTTTTTGGATTGAAAAGTGGTGTTTATGTGTTTTTCTAGCTAGCGACTTGAGCCACGGATAAGTTGTCTTGGTAGCGACTTGCTTTGTAATTTGGTAGCGAGTTGTAGTTGAAGGTCTTAGCGAGTTGAGCTAGCGAGACAAGCCGACAAACAGTACACTTAGTGGATTCTCCACTACGGGTAGCGACTTAGTGAAAGTTAGTGACTTGTACTTAAGTGTGTTAGCGACTTGGTATTAGCGATTTGGTACTTAGCGAGTTGCTATTTAGCGACTTGACATCTTAGCGAATTGGTGCTTAGCGAGTTGCTATTTAGCGACTTGACATATTAGCGACTTGGTGCTTAGCGACTTGCAGTCAAAATTTGCTAGCGACATGGTGCTTAGCGACTTGGTTCAGGGTTTCTTAGCGACTTGGTTGATTCGTATGTAATACGGTTTTCTCTTGATTTAGTAAAATCCGTGAAAGAATCTATTTCCGGTTTAATCATAGAGTTATAAAATCCCGCTTAATGCATAACATGTCTACCAACGCTCCTACAATCATCTCCACTGCTGCCGAGGATGTTCAAGCAATGGTTCGAGATACTCGCCCACCCATGCTTGATGAACCGACTACGACTCTTGGGCTCAACGAAGCAGTTGTATTCTCAAATCCATTGATGAAGGACCGTATTGGGTTGAGACTACTAGAGATATAATTGATACAATTGCAGATGGAACAATGATCTATGGAATAGATAGACCAAAGACATATGATGAGCTCGATGATAAGGAGAAAAGAGATTCGATGTCGATACTGTGGCTTCTAACATCGCATTTCAAGGTCTTCCAAAAGATATCTACAAGTCGATCAATCACAACACCGAAGCCAAGGCAAGCAGGGATAATGTCAAGATGCTTCTCTCGTTCGAATTAACTATGGAAGACAAAGAATCACAACTCTATGATGAATTTGAACACTTCAAGATGAAACCAGATGAGAGTGTTTATGAGTATTACTTGAGATTCCACAAGTTTGTTAATGATATGAGGAACATCAGAATGACTATGCCAAACATTCAGCTGAACTCAAAGTTTGTGAACAACGGAATCCTGAATGGCATAAGTTTGTCACCTCTGTGAAGCTAACCAAAGGATTAAAGAATACAAACTATGAGCGACTCTATGCCTTCCTTCTTCAGAATGAGAGACATGATATGTTTGAAAAAAGGATTCTTGATCAGTTCAAAACTAACCAGGGAGAAACAAGCCCATCAAATGATTCAAATACCTTCTACTCAAACATTGGAATTACCACCAAAGCATCTCAAGTTATACCCATGGGTAATGGTAATCACAAACTCATTCCTGATCCTATGTTCAAACAAGTCGATCTTGATGCACACGTCGAAACTTCATTAATCAACTGCTCTCCGATTAGTCAAAACATGAACTCTCTTCCACACACCAACAACAATCTCGTAACCGCATTCAATCCACACAATCAAGCCACCGCCGAGATGGGAAGGTTATGGTGCAAATGGTTCAAGAAAGGCGAAGACGAACAAGGAAGAGGTGGAGTGGTAGAGGTTATGCCGCAAATCGAATAGGGAAGGAATGGAAACCGTGGTCAAGCAAAACCAATCAAATGTTACAACCGTGGAGGTGAGGGACACATTGCAAGGAACCGACATCGCCAAAACGCCTCGTAATGCGAGTACTTCGTGGATAAGATGTTGCTTGTGCAAGCTCGGGATAATGGTGCGCTTTGGATGAAGAGGAGTTGTTGTTTTGGTCGAGGAAATGCTAAGACATATGATGCGATGTGGATGAGCGACCAATTCAGAGATATGCCATAATCATCGAATGCCTTTCAAGTCGCCATTGTGATGCTTACGACTCGACGTTGATGATGAACCCATCGCTCAAACCATTTTCATGGCTAGCATTTCTCCAATGGTCTCTCCAAATTTCTCTTGATCACCACAAGTTGGTCCATCCAAAGATAAAATCATTTCTGAGGTATTAAGATTATACGATGAAGTTGATGAGCAAAAGATACATAACGAAGTACAATCAACTGTAATTATTGAGTCAGATATTGAAAATATGGGTAATATCAATGTTGTCCCATATGATCAATATGTGAAACAAAGTGAAAGTGAGATTGTACCAAGTGATGTATCTTATGTAGTCAATGATGACTATGCTTTTGACGAATACACCGCACGCGCCTCGATGATTCTGTTATTTCGAACTTAATGCTTATAAAGAACGTGTTGCTATTTATGAACAACGAGCTAAGTTTGAATTAACCACCCGTGAAGGTGAAATGGATGACCAAATGCGTATAACTATTAGAAAAGTAGGTTTAGAGAAGAAGTATTAAAACAAGAGTTAAACTCCTTACAAGAAAAGCTTTCTAAACTGCTAAGCAAAACAAGAACTTCAAGAAAATGCTAAAATGCTTAAGCAAGAATTCAAAGCTAAGGAATCAAAACTTTTGAATGATTTTTCTAATCTAAAACCTTGAAAAACAAGCTTGAAAATAAGTTGTATGCGTACAAGGAATACCATTCAAACCGCTCACATGGTCACTAAGCATAGAGTTTTAAGCGACAAGCATAATGTTCCCATTATAGATAAACCCAACCACGAGTATGGGAAGATAGCAAAAGCACTCAAAATGTAATCTATGATGGCAATGAGATTCTTAAACCTAGACAAAACCTAGTTGCGTTGAGTGCACAGAGGAAGATAAGAAATCGATGAAGTCACTAGGAGAAGATGAACAAGAAACTAGATGATCCTAAATGTAAAGAGAAGAAAATAATTATCACACCCCATAATTACAAAAGGAGAATTGGATCTCCTTGAACATGTTTAAGCCTCAAACGTTGTTGACTCTCGAACAAGTGTTCGGAAAAGGATTTAGATAAGCAAAAGCGTAGAATCTTGTTGTTACAAACCTCCCTTAGGAAAATGCCTTCACGACGTGTATCCTCCAAATACACCAATGCATCTAGTTCCTAGAACTATTGCCACTAAAAGCAAGACCTTAATCACCAATATGTCATATTTCAATTATTTGTTGATTTTGAGAAAACTTGTAAGAAAAGGATCACACCCATCGGGATAATCAAGGGAAAGGGTTTTGAGAAAACTAAAGAATGCTATTTAACTAAGGTCATGCCTTTCTTTAAACAATTAAAAGGACAATTTGAGAGTCTTAAAAGGGGATGGACTTAGATATTAAAGAAATGGAAAAGGAATTTGATGCGATGATTGTTGAGGTTAGTGACTATGAGCGAGAACTAAAATATAATGAGATTGAGAGGAAGAACTTGCATACCTTGAATGAGAATCTTATTTCGAATGTATTGCTCAAGATGTGTTTAACACGGCTACAAATTGTTCCATTAATGCTTCTCAATTTCATGAATTATCTGTTGCTCGAAAGTCTCCCATGATCGTGTCATTGAGCTTGAAAAACTAACTCTAAACGCATAATAAGGTTGAACAGATGATCATGATAACTGGTAAAACAATTTTCTAAATTGGAAGTTGAGCATCTTGCTTTGCAATTAAAATATCAACATCCGAAGAAAATGTTAAACCTCAAATTTCAAGACATCCTTGGATGTCCTCGAATTTGATGCGCTTTTGAAATTAGCAAACTTGATGAACTGATTCGAGCTCATTGTAACACGATCGAAAGTTGAAAGCCCAAATTTCTCAATTAAAGGGTGAAGTGAACAATGTGACTGACTCCCAAATGCCTCATCCTTTAGATACTCGGAATTCTCAAAACTTTCATCTTCAAAACTTGGTCAATGCTTTACAAAAGGAAAATGAGAGTTTTCTAGAAGAAAATGAAAAGGTTAAACATCATTTCAATGAGTTATTTGAGTCAATAAAAGTCACTCGTAATAAAAATAATGAACAAATAACTTCGTTGCAAAAGGAAATTGAGAATCTGAAGAGTCAGGTAAAAGGGAAAATGCCAATGACCAATGGGGAGAATGGTCCATCAAAGGTGCATGGTTGTAATAAATATGCTTTGTCTGTGAATTATGTTCCTCCTCACCTTAGGAACAACAAACTTGCCATTCAAACATATTTCTCATACCTTAAGGATAGTCTAGAATGTCTCCGTGAGGTTGTAGAAGAGGATAAGTTAGAGAAACCACTTGATAATGCAATTGGCCATGCATGCTTATATGCCAAACGATCTCAAGAACTTCTAGAATGCTTAATTACAATATGCCCTAAATCCTAGGTGAGCAAGTCAACCCTTGATACCTGTTCTATGCCTAATGCCAAGTATACAAATCATTCAATGCCCAATGTTATGAATGTGAACTTTAGTAGGCCTTCAATTAGTTCGATCCCAGCACCTCCAAGTTAAGAAAGTGAACCTCAATGTGCCTTGAATAGTTCACATCCCAACACATCAAAACAGGAAAGGCAAAAATAGCAAAACCAACTAATATTCCGTTCCTCTACAGAGTAATCGGTGACATTAAAGCGAAAGGGTCAAAGTCTCAAGGCAATACAAGGAATGATAGGGCCTCGCAAGCTAAGAATGTGCATTGGAAGAAAGTAGAAGATCACCGTAGGGAGAATTTGAATAAAATGAATCGTGTTGATTCTAGTATTAGCCATAGGCTTCATCGTAATTAATTCAATTCTAATACTATTTGCAAACCATGTAATGATGTCTCGCATGAATTACATTACTAATCATGAATATGGTGTGAATGCTTTGTCTAATGCGGTCAAATCCCCGCTAATATTGTTAATGAAAAATCATTCTAAGAAGGCTAAAAGGCAAAGGCGAAAGAAAGTTAGAAAGCAAAGTGAAACCCACGGAAGAACATTTAGTAAGATAGGTTATCAATGGATACCATTGGCCATAAGGTTAATCGACAATGCCCACTAGAAAATGGATGCCTATTGGTAGAACTATTCCCTTAAGAAGTGAACATACTTTGAATAGGGCAAATACGGACACTAGTCTTGCATCTATTCATAATGATTCCATTGCTTCTATTTCGATATGGATGTTTCTATTTCGATGTGGGTGTTCCAATCATCATTACTAACCAAATGGAACCCATTCTTGCATGGGGATCCCAATTATCCAGCTTATCCATTCTTATGCGTGTTCAACCGCAGATCGCTCAAATCGCTCGTGGTACCGGACTCAGTTGCTCCAAGCATATGACCGGAGACCGGTCGCGGCTCATGAACTTCGTGAGTAAATTCATCGGAGACGCTTAGATTCGGGAACGACCATTTTGGAGTTATTATGGGTTATGGAGATTATGTGGTTGGTAAAGTGTGATTTGTGGTATATTATGTGGAAGGTCTTGGTCACAATCTGTTCTCTGTTGGTCAATTCGTGATTCCGATCTAGAAGTGGCTTTTAGAAAACATTCTTGTTTAGTTAGAGAACTTGATGGTGTGGAATTATTAAGAGGTACTCGAGGTTCAAACCTATACACCATCTCTATTGACGACATGATGAAGTCCTCTCCAATGCTTTGTTGTCAAAGGCTTCTAAAACAAAGTCTTGGTTATGGCATCGTCGTCTCAATCACTTGAACTTTGGTACCATAAACAACCTTTCCGTAAAGGATCTTGTCGAGGTTTACCAGTTAAAATATGAAAAGATCATCTTTGTTCACTTGCCAATTGGGTAAAAGCACGAAATATGCCCACAAACCAAAACCCACAAATTACAGAATGGAAGTTCTTCATACCCTTCATATGGATCTGTGGACCAATGAGAGTGCAAACGATAAATGGGAAGAAATACATTCTAGTAGTTGTTGATGACTACTCTCGATTTACTTGGGTAAAGTTTTGAGGACAAAGGATGAAACTCAGCTTGTCATCATCAAACTAATCAAACGACTTGTGTTCGACTCAACAATACAAATGAATTGTTCAAACAGACAATGGCACGAGTTTGTCAACAAAGACTTAATTCGCTTTTATGAAAGTGTTGGAATCATCATCAAAGTAGTGTTCCAAGAACTCCTCAACGAATCGGTGTAGTTGAAAGACAAATCGAACTCTTGTAGAAGCCGCAAGAACAATGCTTATTTATTCGAAGGTTCCAATGTTTCTATGGGTCAAGCCATTGCCACCGCATGCTACACCCAAAATCGTTCCCTTATACACACAGCTCATGGAAAAACTCCATATGAACTTGTTCATAAACGAAAACCTGATCTCTCCTACCTTCGTGTGTTTGGTGCTTTGTGCTATCCAACAAATGACGATCAAGATTTAGGTAAATTAAGAGCAAAGGCAGATATTGGAGTTTTTGTTGGGTATGCACCAAACAAGAAGGGTTACAGAATCTACAACAAAAGAACCCGAAATATCATGGAAACAATACACGTTACGTTCGATGATCGACCGGTCATATGGCTCTGGACAATCCAGTTCTGGACCCGCACTTCAAAACAGTCCCATTGGTTCATCCGCATACCAAATTCCTCTCCAAAGAACTCCATCTGTACCTCCAATCAAGATGATTTGAAGAAATTGTTTGATCCGATGTTTGATGAACACTATGAGCCAAGTGCTAATGAACTATCAATTCCCACAACAGAGGTCGCTCATATCCTCGTGAATGAAGTCAACCCTTCGGTCTCAATATCACTAAGTCAAGAAGCGCTGCCGATCACTCTATCTCATCAACAAATCATCAATCTTCAAATGTACATCATGGAACTGCTTACGCTTCAATGATGAAGTTAATCCTTTGCTACTCCCAAGATGCTTCATTTGAAAACATATTTGCTCCCGAATCATCATCGAACCATCTTCTTTAGGAGACATCGACTCTACTTGATCCCTCAACAATGACCACATGAACACCTCGGAAAATGGACTCACGATCATCCATTAGACAACATCATTGAAATCCCTCTCGTCCAAAGATCCACACGGAAACAACGGCAACCGATGCCTTATGGTGCTTCTTCAACTTCGTACTCTCTAAGATCGAACCAAAAGATGTTAAAACCGCCATGCATGAAGACAATTTGGTTCAATGCTATGCAAGAAGAAATTCATGAGTTTGATTGACTTGATGTATGGGAATTAGTACCGCTCCAGTTGTGCTATGATCATTGCTCTAAAATGGATCTTCAAAGTGAAACTTGATGAGCATGGTGATGTGTTAAAGAACAAGGCTCGATTGGTTGCAAAAGGATACCGTCAAGAGGAGGGTATTGACTTTGAAGAATCATTTGCTCTGTTGCTCGTATCAAGGCAATCGAATCTTCTTGGCTAATCTTGCAAGTAAGAACATGGTAGTCTATCGATGGATGTAAAGACGGAGTTTCTTAACGGAGATCTTAAAAAGTCGCTCACGCCGACCAACTGAAGGCTTTGTGAATCCGAGCATCCTACTTACGTTTATCATTTGAAGAAGGCTCATGACGGTCTAAAGCAAGCTCCAAGGGCATGGTATGATACACTATCCAAGTTTCTTCTATCTATGGATTCAAAGAAAGGAGCATTGATCCTACATTGTTCACCGTAAAGTCGTGCAAACATTTAATTCACGTTCAAATTTATGTTGATGATATCATCTTTGCCTCGATTGACCCCAATGAGTGTGACGGTTTTCAAAAGAAATGGGTTCTAAATTTCAAATGTCAATGATGGGACAAATGTCATTTTCTTGGGATTACAAATTTCACAAAGTCCGGAGGCATTTTTATAAATCAATCTAAATATTCAAATGAGATTTTAAAGAAATTTGGATTTGATTCTAGTGACCTGTTGACACTCCCATGATTGAACGTACTAAACTAGATGAGGACCACTCGGGGATCATGGTAGACCAAACAAAATATCGTAGTATGATTGGATCCCCGATGTACCTCACAACTAGTAGACCGACATCTTGTTCATTGTTTGCATGTGTGCTAGATACCGTGCTAAGCCTACTAAAAAGCACCTTGAAGCGGTTAAGCGGGTCTTCGGTATCTCCAGGAACCATCAATATGGGACTTTGGTACCGAAGGACACCGGTATGTCACTAATGACCTATGCAGATGCTTGATCATGCAAGATGTCAAGATACTCGTCAAGCACGTGCTGAGGTGCTCGCTTTTGGGTGATAAGCTTGTGAGTTGGTCTTCAAAGAAGCAAATGAGTACTTCTATTTCCTCTACGAGAGGTGAATACATAGCCATGTCATCTTGTTGTGCTCAAATCCTATGGATGAGATCCCAATTATCGACTATGGCTTTGAATTCAACAAAATCCTCAGATCGTGTGATAATAAAGTGTTATTGCTCTCTCATGCAACAATGTACAACACTCAAGAGCAAAGCACATCGACATTCGACATCATTTCATCGGGAGCAAGTTGAAAACGGTGTGGTGGAACTTTACTTTGTGAGGACCGAATACCACCAGCGACATCTTCACCAAAGCTCTTCCTAGAAACGTTTGAGTTTATTCTTCCACGATGGGTCTTAAGAGCCTACAACCGAAACTCTCAAACGCCTTCAAGAGAAAGAAGAGGAGTAAAGGTTTCCTTCATCTATCTCGTGTACATATTTATTCGAAAAACAAAATACAAAATTACAAAATTTTCAAAAAAAAAAAAAAAAAAAAAAAAAAAAACTTAAAATCTTGAAAATTCAAAAAAATATTGTCATTTTGTCATGATTTTCTCAATTCGATTATATCTACGGTCTTTGTCTTTGTCATTCAAAGAATGACACGGGACTTTAGATATTGTTCGAATTTTCAAAAAAAAAAAAAAAAAAAAAATTGGGAGAAAGTGAAAATTGGTTTATTGTCATTTCGAGCAAAGAACCCCGCTTTTTAAAGATAGAACGAGCCATGCTTTATCTTGGTTTTCAAATTTCTTGCTCGATTCTTTAAACTTATCCTTACTATCTAATGAAAACTAGTTGTTTTGAAAAATAACTCGGACTCTATTTTGATAATCATCCGGACTTAAAAGTTTGTCAAAATATCTATCTCTCAATCAACAACTTATGTCATTGATTGAGGGGAGAATGATTTCAATTAAATCAAAAGTTATTTGTTATACAATTATTTTCAAAAGATAATCATGCATGTTTATTCAATGGAGTTTAAAGTCTCAAAATCCGATCCTTATCGCTTAAAACGTTTTCATAATCAAGTCACAATTCTCCTTAAAAGCTTTCAAATTCAATTTAAATCTCAGAGATCACAAATCTCAAATGATTTGATAATTGTGATCGGGGAGAATTTGTGATTTAAATTGGTTTAAACGATATCGGTAAATGGTTTTATAAGGATGTACAAGCTCTCCTTCCCACATGTGCCAAACGATTTCAAATTTTCCATGCACATGTTGAGGGGCATCTATCTTAAACCACAAATATTTGAAACGTGATCAATTTATCTCAATGTGCGGTTTTTTCTAATATGTGCAAAACATTTTCAAATATCTATGCACATATTGAGGGGAGCAAGCTTATGAAAACCTCATCCTTCCCAAAATGCTTTATCTACTTGATTTGATTAGGAAGTGATGTTGATATTTTAGAAAATGGTAATCAAAGAAGTTAATTCTTTCTCTTGCCTCGTGTGCAAAACGATTTCAAACACTTGATGCACATATTGAGGGGAGCTCTTGTTCTAAAAATATCAAAACAATTCGGTATAAAATGCTTTGATAATATATTATAAGTATCTGGATTGATTTTCAAATGGTTTTCAATTGGTTCCAATGGCGGATGAACAATACCAAATAGACCGACCAACTTTACTTTATGTATGGTGATATAAGGATGATAAGGTTAGGTATTTGTTCCCATGATCCGCTGTAATCGGAGGGATCTACCGGGACAATCCACTAGATAGTGTAGAAGTCCTTAGGTATATTGAAAAAAATGAGATGTGGGAAGAGTGCGGACTAAGACCTAACTAGTCTTGGAATAAACCCAACAAGGTTCTAGTTATGAAGTCTCGGTAAGCTTGAAGGGTTGAAGAATGAAAAAGAATTTAATGAGAAAGGGTGAAAACAAATAGCCTCCAATTATTCAACCTTAGGGCGATACGAGTTCAATTCATATACTCTTGGTGGTTACCAAGGTAACATCGGTATTGAAGACAAGACATCATGGACCCAGTGGCGATTGCACTTCAACTTCCCAAACCACTCAAGTTCCTCTTAAAAGGGCTTGTTTCATTCTCACGGGAACCGACATTATCTATCGACTTTCTCTTAGAGATTGTTGACATTGAAAAAGGAGACCTCTCCTAGTCTCCTATATAGGATCCAAATATGCACAAATTGAGTCTAGAGCCACGAGATCATCAATAAATCTCATTAGGACACTTTCAATGAAGACTCTCTTTCACACAATGTGGAAAGAGATTATATCTTGAGTCCCACGCATTATCCTTGTGGTATTGCGGAACATCCGAGTGATATGCAAACATATTCACAATGAAGATGGAAAGCCTTCGAGCCAACATCAAACAAGCTCCTAGTGGGTGGCATGTGAGATCTATCCAATAGATCAACCATGTGACAACCGAACGAAACAATGGGGCGATTCAATCTTTTGAATCAATCTCGGTTCGAGTTATGGATTGACGGATACCTTTGTAAAACCGGTCGTTGTGCTTAAAAACTCTTTTCTCTAGCACATCGACTGTGTACAAATATTTCAAACTTAAAAGGTATTTATGATTGATAATTGATCTTCAGTAAAACCTTCGTTGTATTGCAAAAACAATTTCTATTGAGCAATACACGATTGTTTTTCAAATATCTTTTATCAACCGATGAATCTCAATTATTTGGTTCACTCACTTCGTGTTGTCTTCTTTGAGACGTTCGGTTTGAGAACGACTAGAGCGACTTCAAACCTGTCAAGGAAATTCTTCGAATTATACCGATCACGGGCGGTACATGTATCGATCAAAGGGGAACCGTGGGCCGTGCACTCAATTCAACGAAAGTGATCAAAGACACTTTCGCACTTTATTGCTAAACTGTTGTATGCGTGTACGCGACATTTGCGCTAATCGAATGAAACAAATAATCCATAGCCGCATGCTCACACTACACATTCATCTCGAAGAAATCATGATTAGTGCATCAATGACTCGATATTTTCACTCCATGCTTCGCTACGCTGCGCCAATATCATGAATCAACGAAAGCTTCCGCTACTCGATGAGAAGATATCATGATCCGAATGTGAGCATGTCGGTCCGAAAGTCACAACATCACATTATACCAACACCACAATGGATGAGTCAGAGATTGATGTTTGCTGATGATCTTAAAACTGGCTCAAAACTGGCTCAAAACTCATTATCACGTGGATCAGTGAAAAGACCTCCACTTGTATTAACCAAACATGCAATGAGAAGAATCAATGACTACGAGCTTCAGAGCAAAGTACTACATCAAGAATGCAAGAACAATCTTTTAATGTAATATTTGTTTGTATTCAATGTATGTTTAATGTGTGTTTAAGGTGACATCCCTTAGGGGGAGATTGTTAGGATTTAGTAAATCCAGTTATTAAAGAGTCGTTCACCTCAAGTATATGTAATCGTTAGAAAGCTCGTAGTCGTAGATTTTTATAAGTTAAGTAGTATTTAGTTTAAGTAACACCGTGGAGGACGGATGGGTCTTTACCCACTGTATGCCCGATCCACACCGATAGGTGGCGTTTATGTAATGACTATAAATACTCTCTACCTCCCAAGGTAGAGTTGGAGCTATAATAAGATTTTCTTTCTCTCACTAAAGTTCCCAAACCTCTAACTTTCTCTCTAAAACTCATAATACGCCTATTTGATCTTATGGTTTAGTGTGTTTGTGAAATCCAATATGTTACTGGGGGTGATAGTAGCGATACACACCTTTAGGGTGCAAATTTGCTACGTGAGGAGAGGGTGATGGGTGATTTATACGCTCAAATGGGTGTGCTCCATTCATTGTAACCTTACCTAATTCTATTGGTGTAACGGGTGAATCAAATCTTTCTCCTAGAAATGGATCATCTTCTATCAACTTCAAAAGATTCTTAGTTAAGGATCCATCTTGACCTAATAAACCCAGTTTAAACCCATAATGTTTCTTGTTATCAACCATGAATGGGTGATGTAAGTGTGTAAGGTCATGGGTTACTCTTATATTAGCTTCCGCTCTACATGGCCTAGAGTCTACTACCTTTATCATGCAACTACCCAGACTATTTATTTTGATGGGTGAATTGGGGCCTAATTCAATTCCTAGATTCACATCTAAAGACGGAAAATTGGGTAAGGTTTTTGGTTGAGGCTCCGGTTCATCAAAATTAGGAACTTCCCTAGGACTAAAAGAGAGGTCATGACAACAAGTATCTAAACCTACATTCTCTAGTGGTGTTTGGTACAAAGGTTCTATATCAATCGGGGTTCCTATAGTCTCTTCTACTTCTTCCGGGTAAGTTATAGGCGGTGTGCATTCCTCAAGTGATGGTAGGGCTTGTGGGCATGGAGTTTTGATAAGGTTTTAAAATGTACCTTTTTGAGGGGTCGTTTAAGCCCTTATTTGATCACTTTTGTATCCGTTATTACTTAATATCGTTCCTTTTCACTTTTAGGTCTCTTGAAGGCAAATTGTTGGAATGGCACTTATTTGGACGAAAAGGCGCGGATATAAGAAGAAAATGGCCAAAGTCAAGAATCGAGACACTCAGTCTTTGAAATACAAGGGGCGGCGTCGGTGTTAATGCGACGCCGTCGAGCACTCTGTGACTACTCAAGAGCCAAATTGCTTATTTTCAAGTGACGGTGTCGCTTTAAAGAGTAGGCCGTCGCAACTCGAGACGGCCTAGATTTGATCGAGACGGTGTCGAGGCCCAAGGGACGGCGTCTCAAGCATAAGGTGAAGCCGCCAAGACTAACGTGGCCAAGACGAAACCCTAATGACGGCTACCGACGGCGCCACAAATCATAAGGTGACGCCGTCGCGATTGTAATCTTATATATAGAATCCGAATTTTTCGCTTTAGTGTGTAGTCTTTTGGAGTAAAACCTAAACCGAACCAAGGTCGTCTTGTACAAGATTTTAGGGTTCCAAACCCTATCTTACCACAAGATAAGTGTTTTACTTCATTAATTCAATTATGTCTTCAATTATTTGTGTGTATGCTTGCATGTTCTCCATGCCCGGCTAATTTACTTGTGTGTTTGCTTAGGGAATATGAAACTTAATTATTGAATATTGATAGGTTGTCTCTTATCTTAATTGTTAATGATCTAGTAATGCGATAGGTCATTCGTTGTGTAGTTAATGCTTTATTAATCTTTGTGAACCTTAGACTATGATACCTAGAGTAGTTGTAGGCTAAACCATCCAAAGAGTACCTTAGAGTTAGAGTTTATAATTCCTAGAGATTTTGTAGACACATACCCTACGACTTTAGACACACAACGCAATTAAGAATAAGGACGTGACAATTCAACCATCAATAGGAGATAATTAAGGAGTAATAAAACCTAAGTAAACACATCTTTAAACCATCATACGAGCACACAATAATTAGACATAGACTACATACACCTTAGATTAGATAATTAGATAAATAGAGTAATCGGTAGAAATACCAACCCCCAAATCCAAACCCCGAGATTCGTACCTTTCCATTTTCTAAGAAATATAAAAAAGATAAAAAATAATCTTCCTCAACCCCTACCTTAGCGTAGTAACTTCTCACTAGCATTCATATTCCCCTAGAGAACGATATCAATACCCGTGGCTTACCCTAATACTACACTACAACGATTAGGTTCACTGCATAGGGTGTTATAAAACTTGCTCGAAGAAAAGGAAGTTCCTTTGACCCCGAACGACGCGTGTAGCGTTATCAAGTTTTTGGCGCGCCGGGAATAGAATAGCTAGTTAGTAGTCCACCTCGTTTAGGTTTCTTTGCTTGATTCCTATCAAGTAAATTTTTCTCATTTTTTAGCTTTCTCATAGTCTATCCCCCTTCTTCATGACCTTTGTTCGTAATCCCATCACTTTTCATCATGGAAAGTGATAATTCGCCAAACAACACTTCACCACCAAAAAAGTACCCACCGCTTGACCCAGCCTCTGCCAACCAACTTCGAGCTCGAATTATTAGTGAAATTGGAGAGCTTAGGAAACTAAATAGGATGATTGAAAATACGCTGAGGAAGCCCTTAAGGAATCTACTCACCCTTTAGATAGTGATTCGGCCTCAAGTGATTCGGATGATGACCTAGAAGATGGAGATTATAAGGTGTTAGAAATTATGGAGGGTAGTAAGGAGGAGGAAGAACTTAGGGAGTATTTCGATTCATACCCTAAAGGGAAGGAAACCGCCTATCACTATAACGTGGTTAACTTCCCAAGACCACCTTCGAGCCTCGCATAAGAAAGGGAAACCCTAAAACATCAAGATACCGTGTATGATTGGATACTTATATAGGATCACACTTACATTGACTATAAGGCACCCATGAATATAATGTCTAGACTCTATTACAATTGGATCATAAGCAAAAGCTAGAACCTTTGAGGACCCCTTCGCCTAGGAAAGCAAGTAACTATGTGGGGAGGTTAAAGGATTGCATGTCTTCATAGGTAACTTCACATATAGGTGTAATTTCATGATCTTGGAAACTGTTAAGGGCATCATTGATGGGTTTTTAGGAGATGTGATACTTGGGAAACTATTTATAGAGGAGTCTAAGATGCTTTATGATCGAGAGGAAGGAATAGTTGAGTTCTCAAATGGAGCCGAGAGTGTTAAATATATAATGCCCCACAAAAACAAGAGGTTTGAGGGTATGGATAATTTAGATGTGGATAACATTCCGGCATTTGAAGTAGACGAGAAGAACAAGGTTTACTACACTGCTTGTCTTGAACTAGGCCCTGAATATATTCGTGATGAGAGAAGGGTTAAGGAGATCGAATGGGCCTCTAAGATTAGGACAACGTAAGAGCACGACTACGAGTCTAGCTACAAGACTCATAAATAAAGAAAAGCGCTTCGTGGGAGGCAACCCATGCTTAATTGTTTGCTTGTTAGTGTCATATATCTTTTATTGATTGCTTATTCTCATGTTTAAATTTGTAAAAATGCTTTATTTTGTTTTTAACCTCGTCTTAATTGCATATAAAGGTATTTTACATAAAGGATAAGTGTAGGGAGGATTACACACGTTTTCAAAAGAAACGTAAACATTAGAATTGCAATTAATTAAAAGATATATGTGTGTTTGTTCGAGTCAAATGCTTGTATCGAGTCATAATGGATGTTTTGCGAAATTTTTCCAGATTCTAAAGATGTAAATTTTCCGAATTTTTCCGAAAATTGCATACCGCTTTTTTCAGGATAACTCGACGGCGTCAGATCGCAACTGACGACGTCGGGAAGGAGTAAAACAACAGTTACTTTTTCTCGTTTTCGAGCTACTTATAAATTTTTGAATTTTCCGGTCTTAATTTTCGAAGTTCAGAAACATCCATTCCACAAGCATTATATCCTAGTTTAATAGAGTCTTATATATATTATTACCGCCGATTTTATGCGAAGGTTTCATTTTTTTCTTCAAGTGTGCTAGTTTAATTTATTAAGAAGAAGATACAAAGATTGGAAGGAGCTTTTCACGATACATTCTTCTTGAAAAGGATTTAACCACCACTTTACACGGATTCTACCGAGCTAATCGGGGTAGTATTAGTTTCTTCGTTTTCATTACCTTCTATTATCATAACTTTGATACTTTGGGAACATTGGGGACAATGTTCGGTTTAAGTGTAGGAGGAAAACAAAGCGGAACTTTGAAACTATGCTTATCCTTGATTATTTGCTTTGTCAATTGTATTTGTGTAATAAACCATGAGAAAATGTCGGTTAGGGTAATTTTGGCACCAAATTTTAAATTTTTCATGACATATAGGAGTGGTCCATTAGTCTTAATAAAAGCGTCTCACGGATAGGAAGTTATATGACTAGCATAAAAACCCTTTACCACCTAAATTCCACCCAAAATGTGAGGATCGCCCTTAGATTAGTAGGAATTAAAGCATTCATCTTTAATGCTTAGAGTGTAAACCGGTAGTATAATAGATTCTAGAACTTGTTTTGTGATGCATCCCGAGATCGCTAGTAAGACTACACTTGTGTAGTTAGGAATAACTAAATGATAAGAGGCATTAGGATAACCCTTGTTTGATACGTAATATAATTACTTCTTCCACATCGGTTGAGTAATTTCCCACACCTTTGCGTTGTACTCATCTTTAGTACACGATACCCTAGTTAACCCCTCGAGCCTATCCTTTTCGCGGTTCTCGTGATGTTTCGTTTTTCGGAATATCAATAAAGAGCATTGTTTACACCCCACCCCAAATGTACACCCAAATCGCCTTAGCCTACCTTGTATGCACTCACTTTTAGTGCATTATTGTTATCACCCCAAACCCTTAGTTCAATTATCTAGTTGCTTGCATGAGTTGCTAAGTCGAGTCATATCCTTTAAACATAGTGTTGGGACGATTGGGACTCATGGGAAAAGTTAAAGTTTATGAAATGATGGAAGGAACGTTAAATTCCCCTATTTGCGTAATAACGTACCCTAAGTGTTTTGATCTTTTCAATTCAGTCAAATTAGTGTTAGAGTAATAAAAACTCAAGTGTAGGGATGTGCCTATAAATCCTATCATTTTGATGTTACCGTAGAGGATGGTAGAGTAAAGTGTATGAAAAAAAAAAAAATCGAAAAAATAGAAAAGAGAAAAAGAAAAAAAAATATAGAGTGTAAAAGAAAAAAAAAAAAAAAACATACGGGCTACCATCCTACATCTATCTTTAAATTTATGTTTGTTTGTTTCGGTTATCTAGAGTTTAGAGTGTCGAGTCTTGGCTTAGCAACGCCATTCTTCGTATGCTTGTAACATAAAGATTTTTGACTTACCACCACTAAATAGCCTATCCCACCAAACCCTTTGTTTCCCTAACGTAAGCCTAACATTACAACCCTTTAAATACCTCTTTGATAGTCTTTCCTAGGTGCTTACGCCAAAGCGATGGAGGTTTGATCTATTCTCAAGCCTATGGTAATCTATGTACTAGGACCGGTTAATGAGTGTTTATCTTCCATTTCCAACTTGTTATATTTCATATACACCCGAGAGATGTGAGTACCCAAACATCCCATGTGAGGTGCTAGTATGTAATTTCCGTGCTTGTTATGAATTTTGCGGGGCTTATATGTGTTGTGGATTGTTTTAAACCAATGCTTCATGACCCCTAACTTATAAATTAATTAGCTAAAAGCACATTTGCTTGAGGACAAACAAATACCAAGTGTAGGGATATTTGATAAGGTTTTAAATGTACCTTTTGAGGGTCGTTTAAGCCCTTATTTGATCACTTTTGTATCCGTTATTACTTAATATCGTTCCTTTTCACTTTTAGGTCTCTTGAAGGCAAATTCTGGAATGACACTTATTTGGACGAAAAGGCGGATATCTGAAGAAAATGGCCAAAGTCAAGAATCGAGACACTCAAGTCTTTGAAATACAAGGGACGGCGTCGGTGTTAATGCGACGCCGTATAGCACTTCTGTGACGACTCGGTTGCCAAATTGCTTATTTTCAAGTGACGGTGTCGAGCTTTAAAAGAGTAGGCCGTCGCAACTCGGACGGCCTAGATTTGATCCGACGGCGTCGGTGAGATCGAAGGGACGGCGTCCACAAGCATAAGGTGAAGCCGTCGAAGACTAACACGCAAAGACGAAACCCAATAGCGACTACCCGACGGCGTCACAAATCATAAGGTGACGCCGTCGCGATTGTAATCTTATATATAGAATCCGAATTTTTCGGTTTAGTGTGTAGTCTTTTGGAGTAAAACCTAAACCGAACCAAGGTCGTCTTGTACAAGATTTTAGGGTTCCAAACCCTATCTTACCACAAGATAAGTGTTTTACTTCATTAATTCAATTATGTCTTCAATTATTTGTGTGTATGCTTGCATGTTCTCCATGTCCGGCTAATTTACTTGTGTGTTTGCTTAGGAATATGAAACTTAATTATTGAATATTGATTGGTTGTCTCTTATCTTAATTGTTAATGATCTAGTAATGCGATAGGTCATTCGTTGTGTAGTTAATGCTTGATTAATCTTTGTGAACGTTAGACTATGACACCTAGAGTAGTTGTAGGCTAAACCATCCAAAGAGTACCTTAGAGTTGGAGTTTATAATTCCTAGAGATTTTGTAGACGAGACCCTTTGGTAGTTTCAAAGAGTTAGGGACAAACGCATACCCTACGACTTTAGACACACAACGCAATTAAGAATAAGGACGTGACAATTCAACCATCAATAGGAGATAATTAAGGAGTAATAAAACCTAAGTAAACACATCTTTAAACCATCATACGAGCACACAATAATTAGACATAGACTACATACACCTTAGATTAGATAATTAGATAAATAGAGTAATCGGTGAAATACCAACCCCAAATCCAAACCCCGAGATTCGTACCTTTCCATTTTCTAAGAAATATAAAAAGATAAAAATAATCTTCCTCAACCCCTACCTTAGCGTAGTAACTTCTCACTAGCATTCATATTCCCTAGAGAACGATATCAATACCGTGGCTTACCCTAATACTACACTACAACGATTAGGTTCACTTGCCTGGGGTGTTATAAAACTTGCTCAAGAAAAGGAAGTTCCTTTGACCCCAAACGATGCGTGTAGCGTTATCAAGTTTCCACCTCATTCTCCATTATATCTAAATCTCCTATATGTTCATCATGTGTTTTATTATGATCTAACCCAAATACACTCCTAAGCATCTCAAATCTTTCTTTAGCCATTTCAAATTCTTGGTCCGATTCATAAGAATTGTTCTCAAAAACTTGACTACTATGTTCTATTTGCTTAAAGGATTCCTCAAGCGTGTCATATGTTTTGGTGAAATCTATGCCACGCATGCAACTAGGTAGTTCAACTCTAACCATCTCACAATCTTGTTCGGATTTAGGTTCCATGTTCTTAAAATCTAGGTCTTTTTGTTCATGGTGCCTAAGGTTGGATAAATCCTCCTTATCTGTTTTCTCAAATTGTGATGTAGACAAGCCTATGACTTCATTCAAACTATGGGTTACGCTTAGGAAGCTTTTCTCAAATTTTTTCCAAAAGGTCGCACTAAAAGGAGTTGATCCTAACAATGATTTTTGAATAGAAGCCAAACATGCACAAAATTCATCAAAGCCCTCTAACTTTACACCTATCTCCTCTTGGATATCTCTAAGATAACTTACAAATTTATTAGAACAATAAGAAGAAATTCTATTTGTGAAATACAATTGTTCCTCATTTGTTAATGATTCAAATGCAACTTCACTTGCCATAGCGACAAATGAAAAGGGTTTCACGAACACAAACACAAAGAAGGGGGATAGACTACAAGGAAGCTAATGAAAATGAGAAAAAATCTTACTTGATAGGAATCAAGCAAGGGAACCTAAACGAGATAAAAATCTAACAAGCTATTATATTCCCGGCGGTGCCAAAAACTTGATGTGCGTCGAAGCGTTCGGGTCAAAGGAACTTCTTTTTCTTGAGCAAGTTTTTCAACCACCTGGCGATGAACACGATCATTGTAGTGTAGTATTGGGTAAGCCTCGGGGATTGATATCGTTCTCTAGGGAATAAGAATGCTAGCAAGAAATGTATTACGCTAAGGTGGGGTTGAGGATGATTCTTTTTATCTTTTATTGGTTTTAGAAAGCTAAGGTAAATATCTCGGGCAATTGGTTTGGGGTGGTACTTTCTACCGATTACTTCTATCTAATTATCTAATTCTACGGTAGTCTTATGTCTATTTGATGTATGCTCGTATGATGATTAAAAATGTGTTTACCTAGATACTATTACTCCCTAATTATCTTTTATTGGTCGGTTGAATTGTCACACCTTATCTTAACGCGTTGTATTCCTAAGGTCGTAGGGAATGCGTATGCCCTAACTCTTTGAGGTTACCTTTGGGTTTAGCCTACGAAATCCGCAAGTCCTTAAACTATTTCATTCATAAGCCTCACTTTCACAAAGAATGTTCAAGCATTAAACACAACGAAAGCCTAGTTGCACTCCTAAGCCAATTACAATCAAGAAAAGAGACAACCTAACAATAATTAATAACTATGTTTCATAGATCTAAGCAAACACACAAGAAATTTAGCTAGACATGGTAAACAAGAAAGCATACACACAATCAATTGAAGACATAATGATACTTTGGATTAAAACACTTATCTCGATGTGTAAAATAGGGTTTGGGACCCTAAGATACTGTCCAAATCGGACTACAAACGTTTTAGGTTTTTCTCACCAAAAGTCTACCTCCTTAAATGCAGAAAAATCGAATTCATATATAGATTTACACTTGCGACGGCATCACCTTATAGATGGGACGTCGTCAACTCGCCGTCATTAGGGTTTTCGTCTTGGCAAGTCATCGATGGGACGGCGTCACCTTAGAGCTTGTGGCGCGTCAATCTTGATTGGGACCTCGTCTTAGTTACGGATGCGGGCCGTCGAGATGAAAAGTTTTAGTGGCGCCTTTCTTCAAAGCTCGACGCCGTCGAGTTATCTGAACAAAATTCCATCGAGCCGTCGGTGCATGTTTTATCAAGTTCGTATATAGGGACGGCATCGCCCTTTGTTTGGGACGCCATCAAGTTCAGTTTGAGCAGCTTGAGTGGCTTCGATCTTGACTTTGCCATTTTCTTCATGTATTCTCTCCTTTTCGTTCAAATATGCATCATTCCAGCATTTTGCTTACAAGAGACCTAAAAAGTGAAAATGAACGAAATTAAGCAGTAACGGATATAAAAGTTGTCGATTAAATGCTTAAATGACCCCTTAAAAGGGTACGTTTAAATCCTTATCAGAATGACAACCGTTTTTTATATTTTTTTTAAAACTTTTTTCTAAAGCATGATACAGTCCAAATATTAGACACCCCATCGTTTCCAATTTATACACACTTTTGCCATACAAACAACCTAAAACACTCAATTTTCTTCCTGTTTCATATACTTTAATATATAGTTTTACCTTACAAACAACCTCAAACACTCAATTATCTTCCCATTTCATACACTTTCAACATGAGTTATTCTGACGAAGAGCGAGCCGAAAAATTATTGTTGTACGATTACCATGAACTTTTTGATGGCGGTGTCACTAGTTGAAACACTCGAACGAACATACAACGAGACTATGTAGGTGTTGAAATACGTCTTATGGAAGAAACCCCCGAAAGGAATCTTAGGCGACGGTTCCGAATGAGTTCAAAACTATTTTTATTAATAGTTGAAAGGATAACTTACTATAACAATTAACCTATTCCCGAGCACTTTTTTTTACCAAATGTATATTAGATTTATGCTTGGAGGAATATTTAGAACCTAATGTTACTTTAAGTATATATGAAAACACAAAACTTATCATGGGTTCCTGGGTATGATTGTATGCACTGGGAATTGAGGAATTGTTCGTAAGCTTACAAGGGCAATTCAAAAGGGGGGAGCACAAATATCCGACAATAATGCTTGAAGCAGTTGCATCACAAGGTTTGTAGATTTGACATGCATTTTTTTGTATAACGAGTACAAATAACGACCTAATGTTCTATATCATTTAAATTTGTCTGACTACCTCATTGATGATGTCGCTCCCGAGGTTCTGTATATGGTAAATGGTAAAACATACACCAAAGGATATTACCTAGTGATGGTATTAATTCCACTTGGGCTACTTTTGTCAAATCATATATGGTTGTACAAAACGTGATTTGAATTTAAAGAGGGCTCAAGAAAGTGCAAGAAAAGAAGTGGAACGAGCTTTTGGTGTCCTACAAGGTCGTTGGGAACGACAAGAAAGAGACAACTTGTAGTTCTTTATGTATTGTACTTTCTATCGAAATGTTGTATTTATTTTGTGTAGAGTAAAGTCCAAAATACATCTTTGTGGTTTGTCCCGTGTCTCGCTTTACATCCCTAAACTTTTTTTGGCACAAAACCATCCCTCCGTTAGTAAAGTTGGCACAAAACCATCCCTCTTTTGGTAAAGTCAGTCAATGAGGACTAACGGTGCAAATTATTTCTCCGTTATCGCCTAATGAAAGAGAGAATATTTGCATTGTCAGTCCTAAGGACTAACTGTACAATTTATTTTCGGAAATAAATTGCATCGTTATTTCTAACGGTGCAAATTTTTTTTGGAAAATAAATTAAAAGGGGGCCAATAAGGAGGTGGTGGTGGTTGTGGCGGGTGATGGAGGTGGTGGTCGTGGTGGGTGGTGGCGGTGGAGGTGGGTGGTGGTGGCAGTAGTGGCGGTGGATGACGATAGGTGGTGGTGGCGGTGGTGTTTGTGAGGGGTGGCGGCGGTGATGGTGGTGGTGAGTGGCGGTGATGGTGGTGGTGAGTGGCGGTGATGGTGGTGGTGGGTGGAGGTGGTGGTTGTGTTGGGTGGCGGCGATAGAGGTGGGTGGTGGTGGAGGTGGGTGGTGGTGATGGCAGTGGTGGCAGTGGGTGTGGTGGCGGTGGTGGTTGTGGTGGGTGGCAGCGGTGGAGGTGGGTGGTGGTGGCGGTGATGGTGGTGCTGGGTGGAGGTGTTGGGTGACGACGATAGAGGTGGATGGTGGTGGTGGTGATGGCAGTGGCGGCGGTGGAGGTGGTGGTTGTGGTGGGCGGCGGTGGTGGCGTTGGGTGGTGGTGGCGTTGGGTGGCGGTGATGGTGGTGGTTGCCCCATTTTAATTTGAATTCTAAAAAAAATTTGCACCGTTAGTCCTTAGGACTAACGATGCAATTTATTTCTGAAAATAAATTGTATCGTTGTCCTTAGGACTGACGATGCAAATATTCTCTCTTCCTGTTAGAAGATAACGGAGAAATAATTTGCACCGTTAGTCCTTATTGACTGACTTTACTAACAGATGGATGGTTTTGTGCCAACTTTACTAACGGAGGGATGATTTTGTGCCAAAAAAAAGTTTAAGAATGTAAAGCGAAACATGGGACAAACCACATGAATGTATTTTGGACTTTACTCTTTTATGTATAGTAATTTTATCTTTTAGTTTAATAAAATATATTTGTTTAACAAAAATAAAAACTATAATCCAACGGCGCCTATAACATGTTATAGCTAAGATTGTGTTTTTCAAAATTTATGTTATATATAAATGTTATAGGGTAAAAACTGACGTGTAAATATATATAATAATTACTGCACCTAGCTCCTTTTTTAAGATTGATGGTAAAATTAACCAATCTAACTAATTCTTTACCAATTTTTTTAAGTTAGGCAGGCAGAGTTTAATAGAAGAAAACAAAAACACCCATAAATAAATGAAAATGGAGGCTTCATCGTCCACGTCTCTACTTTCAAACAAAAAACAACAATGTCAATGTTCCTCCGAACTAGAACCAACAACACTTTGAGACACCTAATCACTCACCCTTTAATATCATCTTCTAGATTTGTAAGCCCCCTTCATTTTAATTCATTCTTTATCTGTTTCATTTCCATTTATTTGTTGTTACTCAAATCAGTAGATTAGTTTTTATTTCTTGTACATGCATGCTAATCTGTTATTGAAAGTTGGATTATTTTTATTAAAAGGTGTAAAATCTTATCTTTTTTTCAAGATTTTGAAATGAAATGAAATTTTAATGTGTTTACTTGAAGGGATGATTGTTTAAGCTTATTTATGGGCTTATTTTGGGACTTATGGGATGTTTGTTTGGCTTATATAGCCAGCTTATAGCTTATTTGGTTTTGGGCTTTCATAAGCTCACTTTTTGTGGCTTATTTTGAAATTTTTCGGCTTATATAAGTGTATTGTGTCATAATGAACTTATATAAGTTGAAAAGTTTCAAAATAAGCCACGAAAATGAGCTTATGAAACAGAAGCCCAAAACCAAATAAGCCGTAAGCCAGCTATATAAGCCGAAACAAAAACCTCCTTAGAAGCCCACATGTTTCAAAATAAGCCGAAAAAAATGAGCTTATGAAATGTAAGTCACAACAAAACTGATGACCTCATAAGCCGATAAATAAGCTTAAACAAACACCCCCCTTAGTTGGATCTTGTCACTGATCCATGATATAGTGTCAATTGCCCTGTTGTTGAAATAAAGATAAATCATGAGAATTTAGGCTTTTTCGAGTTCAATGTATGTTTTAGGTAGTTAAATTGAATATTCTCTTTAGTGTCTACTAAATCCTGACACTATGGTTTCCATATAACATATTTTTTTGCTGCGTTTTATTGTATAGTGTTTACCGTTTAGAGGGTTGTTTGGGATTGTTAGTTGTAAGTGTTTGTTCCGTCTAGACTCTAGAATATGCAGACATGCAGTTTTCAATAGAGTGTTTGGATTAGTTATCTGCTTCAAAACAATGCAATAAGCAGATAAGCACTTGCATAAGCTAACACGAACACCCCCTAGACTTTTGAGAAAATAAGTTAATAATCGAAGAGGTACATTTCCTGATAATTCCATTTTCATGACTTAATACCTCCTTGCTGATTTTATATGAAAACTTTGTGATAGATTGGAACATTGGTAGTAGCAGAACATGAGGGTGGGTCACTAACTGCTGCTTCCTTGAGTTCAGTAGCGGCGGCTAGCAAGTTCTTGAGTCAAGACAACTCTTTATCTTTACTATTGGCTGGGTCCGGCCCATCCTTACAAGATGCTGCTGCAAATGCTGCCTCATGCCATCCTTCCATTTCTCAGGTAAGCTCATATGTGTTGGATAAGCTGTGCCCTTGGATTTTCTATTCGTTGTATGGTTATGGCTGGTTATGCAAAGTAATCTTACATAAAAGTAATCACCTGTAAGGTATTTATGATCTTTCAGAGGGTGTTTGGATATGCCTTTAAAAATTGATTGTGCAATTTTGGATTTTCCGTATTAGACATTTAACTGTAACAAAACGGTTGCAGGAGAGAATGTTTGGATGTGTTTTTGATGTTCTAAGTTGTAATAATCGAAATCAGTTGTTAAACGTAACACATTGTGAAATGGGAGTGAGCGTCTACCAAAACTTGTTTTACCGTTTAGTAATAAGTTTTGCTAGTATGAAACTGATAAGCATCATTAGTTTCTCTAAGCATTACAAAATGGCTATTGTGACTACAAGTAGCAATAACCAAATATCTCAGTTTCAAAATGCAAACCCAAACACTCCCATTGATGATAATGTCTTAACATTCAGAATTGAAAGTTTAATTGAAGTATTTCTTAGGTCTAATAGTGTGTCATGGGAAAACTTTATTTTCGTTCTGCCCCAAGATGTAATTTCTTAATATTCTAATTATTGAAGGTTGCTTGTCCAGGTTCTCGTGGCTGATTCTGATAGATTTAAACACCATCTAGCAGAACCATGGGCAAAATTAGTTCATTTGGTACAGCAGAAGGGTGAATACACGCATATAGTTACTGCTTCAAGCACTTTTGGGAAAAACATATTACCTCGTGCAGCCGCTCTTCTTGATGTTTCCCCGGTTACTGATGTTATTGAAATATCAGACCCTAAAACATTTGTGAGGTAGTTTCCGTATTCATATTTTCAGGCGTTAATTATTTACAAAAAAAAAAAAATGACCAAAAAAGTGTTTGTGGGTCAACTTGAACACACATGTAGAATGTATAGGTGCGAGCCAAAAGGATAAATATTTTTAAACTAATTACCAATACAACCCAATAAAGCACCCTGATTACGAGATTGAACAAAAAAATTAGAATTACGAAAACGGACTAAAAGTGTCACATCAAGCTGCTGACATCCATTTTTTCTTTAAAATAATAGACGACCCACTTTTTTGTTCAAGCTGACCCTTTTTTTCAAGCGAAACTTTGTAATAGGTATTCTTTTTTCTCTTTTCAAGCTGCCCTATCTTCAAACAAGTACTTGAAATAAAAGTGAGCCAAAAAGGAAAACCATCAAGTGTGTTCTTTAGTGATTTAACTTGATGAAATGAAAAGAAGTTGGTTGATAGGTGTAGTCATAGCCCAACAAGTAGCCAGCTTTATATATAAATGGAAAAGCACGTACACCTTATTTATTGGGTTAGTCTTTCAAATTATACTTGGTGATAAATTGTCGGGTAATAAAACAAAATTATACAGTGTACACTATATTTGACTTTGCTATATCTAATTTTCTTTCTAGTCGCCTATAAATGAATGCCGCCTACATTTACAAAAGCGAACAAAACTAGTCGCCTACATTTATTTAGATCAACTAGTTGCGTACAATATATGCGAAACTTGTGTGACCCTAAAACAATACGTCGAAAACAATACAAATGTCGTATTGAAGGTCGCGTGAAATGTCGCCTAGCAGACACCTAGCAGTTACAAGTCAAATTTTAATAAAATCAGCCGTGTTTAAGTTCGCCCAGAGACCCGTGTATGGTTTAAAAGGTATCCTGGAATGAATCTAACGGATAATATGTAACAGTTCATTTTGGAAAAAATATGTGCGACATCCAAGTTTGTAAAGTACTACTAGAAAAGGGCCATTTAAAAATTTCTCCATATTTTTTGTATCAGAAGTAACAAACTAACAATAGAGGAACCTTGATATGGCATTTGTATTCCCTAATTAGTAGCTTTTTTCTCACTTCACTTTTTAATGACAGGCCGATATATGCTGGCAACGCTCTATGTACTCTTCGCTACACTGGTTCTGATCCTTGCATGTTGACCATTAGGACCACCTCTTTTCCAGTGGCCCCGGCTTCACCTGATTCTAAAACTGGTGCTGCACCAATACACCAGGTTGATCTGTCAACTTTTGGAGAAGGTGAATTAGTTAACTTTATAAAGCTGTAATATATGTTTTTCAGTTGTTGCATGGGTTATTATTATTATGGAGGGACATTTTAAAAGATGCGGGTTAGTTGCTAGTTATTGCATTTTTACATATGTGGCCATTTTGACCCATTCACTTATGAATGGGTCAGATTTAGGCTTTTTTCTCTTCTACAGGTCAAATGGGTCAAAAGTCCCTAGAATATATCTTGATGTATAGCACCTCCTAACTAGATATGTTAAAAAAAGAAATTGTTTTCCGAAAAAATATAATTTTTATTCATATTTGAGACGCTGATTGTTTATAGAAAAAAGCATAAATTTGGACTGAAAATGTGTTTGGGGTAACCCTGTCCATACCAAAACTACGGTTTTGACTTTGACCCGTTACTTAACCCATCTTTCGTCCTTCCCCACCAATTCTCCAACTTTTACCTGTTTATTGCAAAGACAATGATTTTTATGTTTTGGTAGATGGGAAATCCAAATTTGTGAAGCAAACCTCTCAAGAATCAGAACGCCCAGATCTTGGAACCGCACGTGTTGTTGTCACTGGGGGGCGAGCTCTCAAAAGTGCTGAAAACTTCAAAATGATAGAGAAGCTTGCTGAAAAACTTGGTGCAGCAGGTTCTTATTCTTACTTCGTCCTGTATTTTATGGTAGCTTCATGCATTGTTGTCAATTGGTGAATACAATGATCATTGTACTAACTTTAGCTTCAAAAATGTATGCATAAAAATGGTGGTAAATTTCACAAAATAGCAACCTACTTCTCGAGATCACATATGGTATTAATTTTTAATGTGTCCCAACCTGGTAATTAATGTTTATTGTAGTGTAAAAAAGTACTTACCCAGTCGACAAAAAACCTTTTATTTCCTAATTACCCAGTCAACAAAAACCCTTTTAAGACATAAAAAGTATACTTACCAAACTGGACCTAAGTGGTAAAGAGCTTAGGGGTGGCCTAGTGGTAAAGAGCTTGAGTAACTATTGAGAGGTCTCAAGTTCAATTCCTGCTAGGTGCAAACAACTCTAAGTGGCCACGTCAACTTTCCTGAAAAGGGGAGGGCTTTACCCGGTTTGAGTTTGTGTGGCGGTGGGCTCAAATCCCGTGGATTAGTCGGCCAAAAGGTCGGAAACCAAAAAAAAAGAGTAAGCAGTTTAAGTTTGTATGGTAATTGTAATTTTTAATCTTGTATAGTAACCTCTAATTTCTTCACATATGTTGTTGGTATAGTTGGTGCTACTCGAGCTGCTGTTGATGCTGGATATGTTCCGAATGAGCTCCAGGTACACCCAGAACGGCTGTTTTATATAACTGTTATAACATATAGAGGGTGGCATATCGATCACATTTACTTATTAACGTGTCGGTGTGGGTTAGGTTTTTTCTCAAATGGGTCAAATTAGTCAAAAGTGCTAGTTAAAAAAGGCAACTGGTCAACTAGTCGAGATGGTTCAAATGGGTCAAAAGCATCCCAAAGTGTGTTTTTCAAATCCTTGCAGCCTTGCTCTATTAAAAAAGTTAGAATCCGTGTTTAGTAATCTAGTTTTTGTAATCAAACTGGATACCCTATTATTTATAAGTATTTGACAAAAAGTGTTTTGGCACAACCTAACCTTGCCCCGCATTGGCGCACACACAATACCCATTTTGACCTGTAAACCGTAACCTGATGGGCCTTATCCTTCAATTTTGCCACTTATATTTGCACGGCAATCTTTTTTTCCAAAAGAAATTGCAAAACAACATATCTTATTTAATTGGTTATGTCATGTCATGGTGATCGATATGGTTTACATTTATGTCAGGTTGGTCAAACGGGCAAGATTGTTGCTCCAGACCTATATATGGCTTTTGGTGTTTCTGGTGCCATCCAACATATAGCTGGTATGAGAGACTCAAAAGTTATTGTTGCAGTAAACAAAGACGCCGATGCACCAATTTTTCAGGTCACTGCCGAATCCTTTTCGCCCCATTTGATGTTTCTTTTCGTTCTTATGGTTTTGTTTAATCTTGTTTTAACAATCATGAATTTTGATTATTTTTTCATGAACTACAGGTTGCTGATTATGGACTCGTAGGTGATCTATTTGAAATTATACCCGAGTTATTAGAGAAGCTTCCCGAGAAAAAATGAGTTTGCTCAACATTCTAACTCATCTTTATATTTAGAATGTGATGACAAAACCTATACATCCTATTCTTAAGTGAAATGAATAAAGCCACAGTTTTTTTTGCTATTATCAAATCCTACATAGGATGCGTTAGTTCTCATTTATTTTATTATTTTATTATTTGTAGCTCATTTTAGTTTATTAATTTGGTTTAAGCCGTTAAAATTGTAAGAAAGGCTAACCATACCCTTTGAGGCCCATGGTTGACAAGTGACAACCAACTCCAATGTAACCTAAAACATCTTATTTCTTATATGGCATTTTGGTTCTCAACTTTACTTGAAAAAAATAAATAAGTGCAAGTTGTTTTTAGGGATAATGTTAAAAAAATACATAGAAGTTGACATCTTTTGGGATTGTGTATACCCATTATTTTTTCATTTAACACAAAACTTGGTAATTTTGTTATTGTATGTATGATTTCGGCGTGTCGCGTGCCGCGTGTCAAAGTGTTACACGTGGACCGCCAAATGTCAAGAAATTTTTTTTTTTTTTTTTTTTTTTATTGGGATAATGCTAAAAATCGTGAAATTGATCACTTTTAGGATTGTGTGTAGCCATTATTTTTTTCTATTACAACACAAAACTTTTGAATTTGTGTTATTGTATGATATCTAGTCGCAAGCATTACATTACTAGCCTTTTATGTTAATGGTCATTAGTAAATAAATTCAAATTCCGTTTCTTACGTTTTTTTTCGTTTTCACACGTTTTCATCCATTCTTATACGTTTTCGTCTTTTTTCTTACGTAAACGTAAAAAACTGACGAAAACGTATAAAAATGGACGAAAACGGATGAAAACATAAAAAATGTAAGAAAACGGATAAAACGTATAAAAACTGACGAAAACGTATAAAACGGACAAAAATGTAAGAAAACGGACGAAAACATATAAAGACGGATGGAAATGTAAGAAAACAAACGAAAATGTAAAAAAACGGACGAAAGCGTATAAAAACAGACGAAAGCGTAAGAAAACGGACGAAAATGTATCAATACGGACGAAAACGTATAATAACGGATGAAAACTAATAAAAACGTAAGAAAACGAAATTTTAGTTATTTGCTAACGATCGTTAATATAAAGGACTAACGATGTAACACTTAGCCTGACTGGATACATACAATAACACAAATTCAAAAGTTTTGTGTTATAATGAACAAAGAAAAATAGTTGGCTGCACACAATCTTAAAAGTGGTCAACTTCGATGCATTTTTAGCATCATCCCAATAAAAAAAAGTAGTTCTTAACACGCTGGCTATCTACGTGTAACACTCAGACCCGCTGGCATGGGACACATTGAAAATTATACATACAATAACAAAAATTATTAAGTTTTGTGTTACAATAAAGAAAAAAATAATAATTAAATATACACAATCTCAAAATGTGTCAACTTCGATGCATTTTTTTGACATTATCCTTGTTTTTAACTATAAATGTCAATCTTTTAGCAAAATGGTTGTTCACCGTAGCTATTCTTGTAGAAACTAACAAACCGTAACTAATAACATTATATTACTTAACAACGAAAAGAATTTGTACAGAGCATATAAATAGGGGGAAAAAAAAGTGATGCAATAATTTTATATGGGCTAAATAAGGTGACATTTTAAGCCTTATCAACTAACATCTCCTCAGGGGTGGCAATGGGGCGGGGCGGTCATCCCCATCCCAAAACCCGATTATCAAAGTTCTCCTCGAACCCTCCACCGAACTACAGATCTAATCGGGGCGCTTTGTTGGGGCGTGATGCTCCCCTAAACCTGCCCCGTGCTAATCGGGGATTTTATCGGGATGTCCTCTTTTAGTGCAATTCTCGACCAAAGGTGCACCATTTTACATTTATTATTATTATTATACCGTTAGTAATAACTTGAAGAATTAAGAACCTATTATAATCAACTATAAACAAGCTTTATTAAGTTTCAACGATAGTATTATACATAAATAATGATAAATTATATCGCAAAAAATTACTCCTTCTGTCCCTAATTAATAATCTATGTTTCTTTTTTGGGATGTCACAATGTAATTATCCACTAAAAATAGATAGGTAAGTTTCATCAAGTTTAATATATTACCCTTGCTTGAAATTATTATTACAAACTTTAAAGAAGACTTTAATTAATTAGCTAAGGGTAAAACTGTCATTTTGCTAACAAGTAAGAAAGAGAAAACAGTAATAATTACATTTTTATAAAACTGTGTATTTTTTATCGTTGGATAATAATTTTGGGACGGAGAGAGTACAACTTAAAAATATAAGATCAAACAACTTTCTATAATCACAATTTTATAATCTTACAAAGATAAGAAACTAACAATATTAGAGATATATTTTTTAATTGCGCAAATACTAACAAAATACTATATAAGTATAGATATATTTGTATATGTGTGTGTATTATTCGGACGGGGGATGTTATCACCCGCTCCCTTCCCTAAGTCCGATTAAAATCCCCGTTTAAACCCTTGACCCCGTAACCCGATAAGCATGCGCTTCCCCGCCCCAATTAATTCGGGTTTTTGATTTTCTTGTCGGGTTCGGGTTTTTTTGCCATCCCTAATCCCCCTCAAACTTAGAATACTGCAGCGACGAACATTGAGAGTTTGTTAGACAGAAAACAAAAACGCGGGCCATAGTGAGGCTTGGTAAATATATTTGCAATCTGTAAAGCAGATGAAACAAACGGCAAAGAAAATGGTGCCCGCTTGAAGATGGTGATTAGTAAATGACAACCAATGTCTATATGATTCGTCCTTTCATGAAGCACCATGTTGCGCGCAATCTGAATAGCACTACGATTATCACAATATAATGGAGTAGGGCTAGTAATATGAACACCCATATCTACAAGTAACCAACGTAACCAAACAATCTCACGACCATGACACGATACTCAGCTTCAATAGAAGATCTTGAAAGAACAACTTGTGTTTTACTATTCCACGAGATAAGTGAATCTCCAAGAAAAACACAAAACCCGATTGTAGACTTGCAAGTAACATAATCACCAACCCAATCAGCATCACAAAGCACGCAAGTCTAAAGAAGATGTGGAAGAAAACAAGAGTGTCTGAAACTGAGTACCTCAAAGATACCGAAGAATGTGTAGAACAACAGCCCAATGAACTGTAGTGGGATCAAACAACAAACTGACTAAAAATGTGGACACCATAAGTAATATAGGATCAATTCACTATAAGATAAACTAAACTCCCACCAATAGTGCGATATAAACTAGGATCAGGTAAAGGATCATTGTTTGTAGGAGTATATTTTGATTTAGCATCAAGAGGTGTTAGGTCACTAGTTTTACAACACAAGCTTACTAGAAAGAAATAGAGAGGAGAAGAGGGGCGGATGAACACGTTAAACACTCATACTCACGTTATAATGAAACCGGTTATGCAAAGAGAGAAAGAGAATGAATAACATGAACAACCAACCCTCAAATGAGGGTTTACAAGAGTTTATATAGGCAAGGAGCTAGGCAACACTCCTCTCCTTCCCTATTCCTTATTGGGCTTGGATCAAGCTTATGGGCCTTCTACATAAGCTTGACCTTAAACAAACATAAAGGCCATAATAAAGCTACCTATTACATATGAAATATAAATACTTGAAATATTGTTTAGGAGTGATTCCAACAATCTCCCTTCAAGTATATATGAATGTAAACGTGAAGGCGTTGATGTAATAGTAGTCGTGACGCCTTCCGACATTCTTCTTTCTTGTGAGAGGAATTGCCTTGATTCGAACAATCTCCCGGTGTAGAGATAGTTATCTTTAAACAGTTATGCTTTGACGTCATCATTAACTTTGTTCTTTGATCATTGTTCTTTGTGGTGAAAGTGATAGTATGTTGTTATCTGCATCGATCCGCTTCAGTGCCTTGTCACGCTCCAAAGTCTCCACGTCATTCTTCAACATGCTCACACGCCTTTGACGTTGGAAATCAATACCGATGAAGTTCGTAAGTCTTTGACTTTGTAGATTCTTTGATTGATGAAGAATCATTCGATTGTTGTGTTGCATTCGAATAGAACTTCCATTAGTGATGATGTTGGCGTGAGTATGAGAAGAATCAAGACGATCATCCCGCTCCGGAGCTTCCATAAGAAGAAAACATTGCAAACGGTTAGTAATAAGCGGTTTCCGCACTTACAAGTTTGAACTTCGAGAGTGTTAACATCATAGTGTGAGAACACAACTCTAATTCTTACAAAGGCCGCTCTCGAACCGGAGTCCCACAAGTGAGATAACGCGATGTACCAAATACATCTATAGTTCGGATGAGTCGAGGTACACCAAGCATCACCTCACGATCAGACCGTTTGAGACACACTCCGCGTAATCCACGGGAGTTACCGGTGACCGCCGCCGTGGTCGTTTGATGTTGACCTGGCGGAGTTTCCATTCAATCACCGAGGATCACGATGTGATCCTCTCATAAATGTTCTCGACAGATTGCTAAGATCCGTGAAGGACTCGATATGAAACACGATGATCTTATTTGTTGATCATCAAGTGATTAAATGTCAAGTGTTCCTAAGAGATCTTTTGATGAATCTCGTGGCTCTAGACTCAATAGTGCGTTTTGGTTTTCCCGAGCGGAGACTAGGAGAGGGTCTCCTTTTCAATACCAACGATCTCTAAGAGAAAGCCAATAGATTACGTAGGGTTCCTCGTGAGAATGAAACAAGCTTCATTGAGAGAAACTTGAGTAGCTAAGAAGGTTTAGTGCATGCATCACCGGGTCCATGACGACTTTTAATCTTCAATACCGGTGTCACTAAGTGACAACCAAGAGTATATGAATTGAACCCGTTGTCCGCCTAAGTTGAATAACTGAGGGCTATTTCTTATCACCCTTTACTTTACATTTCTTTTGATTCTTCAACTCCTTCTTTCTCCGATTCTCATTTTCTCCTTTTACAATCATTCCTAAGGACTTCTAACACTAACTAATGGTAGTGTCCTTGGGTAGATCCCTCCGCTCTGGGGATCATAGGACGGTTATTCCTAACCTTAGTCACCTTATAACTCCATGACTAACCTATGTTTGCCATTAAAACCATCAGATGTGAAAATATCTCTCAAAGGGTTTGTAAAAAAACATGTTTGAACCACCGTGAGAGATAAGTTTTTGCATAAATACTCCCCTCCACATGTGCTAAAGAGTTTTAATGGTTTAAATGCACAAAGAGGAAAGAGTGCGCACTTTTGAATTGATCCATCAAGATAGACAATCCCCGTGAGACACGGTTACGTTGCATAGTTAAAGAGTTACATTGTCGCCTTTTAGGTGACAACTAGCTCTAATAACTACCTTGAAGGTGTAGACAGACCTCGAAAGGTTGTCATACCCGCCGAGTTCATGTCTATCAAGAGTTTCTCGAATGGTACATTCTACTTGGACAAGTCCTTCATGAGACACGCTTACATTACTAGCGAACTAGCTTGAAATTATTACCCGTCCAGACAAGTCTTTTCGAGTTACTAACAGCTTTAGTACCGTCAATTCGTTGGTTAAGTCCGAGGTACATGATTCATTTGCATTTTGCACAACATATTTCTTATCACACAATTTTCTCCCCTCAAAATGGCATATAAGATGTTATTTTGAACGTTTGAGAATAAATATGACCATTTTGAGTGTTGGGAAGAGTGACCACTCGTGAACAATTTGTGAACAAAGTTTTAATCAAATACTCCCTCAACTAGTGATATAAACGGTTGAGGTTTTAAAATCATATGGGAAGTACTTGTCTTTTGAGCAAAACCTTGAAAAATGAAAGGTTTGATAGGTTTTACTCAAAAATAAGAAGCTTTCGCTCCTTTTATAAGGATTGTGGCACCGAGGCGCACTACGTGGTCCTTTCTTGACATTTACGGGTTGTACATCGTTATGTGTGCACAAGCCATAGACATATATAATCACACATCCAAAATTATATGAAGGAAGCAATTCAAGGGTACCGTGAAGTGCGGTGATGTTCCTGTGAGCGCAGGCGTGCTGAAAGCCGATGGTGTTTCTCCCGAGTCGACCACCAACATAGCTCTCCAATCGTCTCAATCGATCCCTTCGAACAACCGCTCATCAATCATGGTGATGATACGCCTCACATCCCTCCTTTCCCGAGAATTCCAGTGGCTTAGGATTCCCAACTTTCGGCGATATCCTTCAATCAGACGCCAATCCATCCCTAACCGCCTTCAAGGTATGATCCCGAATTTGTGGAGTTCACTACACGCCATTAAGCGGTTTCTTTGAAGTTCACCGCGGTAAACTACGCCGAAAGGTTTGCCGATGAGTGTAAGTTGTGTGTCGGTTGATGTCGGGAAGATCAAGCAAGGTGGAGTGAAGTTTACACGCTTCGATATGATTCAACGACCATCCGGATATCTTCGACACGCTCTTTGATCACGATGCGTCTAATGAAGATGAGAACCGACTTGATAAATTCACGTTGAACTTCAATCGAGAATTGTCTCATACGACCTCGTACTTTGGCAAGATACATGTCTTCGATGTCGCTGAGGACAAGTTCTCAAAGTCGCCTTCGGAGAATCCATAGTCCTGCTCATCTTGTCGTTTGACTATGATATTCTTCAAGAATGTGTAGTCCCACTTAGACTTGAGATCAATGTGTTTGATGGCCACGATGTCCTTAGAGCTATACACCGCATGTTGAGACTTCAACCAGGCGGCTGTGAGTAGATTCTTCGCTCGTGCCAATGATGAATCCCATACAATGCATCTTGGTCGATGCTTGCACGCTGTCGAAAACAAGTGATTTGCACGCCTCGATAGCTATGCGCTTTGAGTAAATGGTCACTGGGAATGGAAGAGTCGATGATGTAGCGTATTTTCGCGAACCATCGCTACCGTAAGAGAAAATCCAGGTCTCTGTTAAAAAGTGTCGAAGGAATCCTTGGTTCGTCTGCAGCCAATGGTCGGTAGGGGTTTGGTCCATCGGTGTAGTATGGAGGGTTGTCCCTTTGTGAAGTCAATGTTTGCTTCCGGATTGAGCCAATCCATGTTGTTAGACATAGCTCGAGCGATGTTCTCAAGATGATATTCGACCTCGAGGCGCTTTCAGAGTCGTCTTGTAGAAGTTGAAATGCTTCATTCTTGATTCGCTTCAATTCGATTTCGTCATTTTCTTCACATGGAACTTTTCTTGCAAAAGTTTTGCGTGCTCCAATGTAGAACCGTCTACCAATTCTTGACCTTCATCGGTAGGAGTTTGATTGACAAGTGTGGAGAACCATTCAAACTCTTCGGTTTTATCGTCATCTAGCCATGATACGACTCGGGTTGAGTCGCCTTCTTCTTTTTTGGAAGGCCGAGATGATGATACTTGGTTTCGCACTTGTTTGGGTGAGGTGGGTTGTTGTCGGGCTCAAGGACCTCTTCATCGTCACCACCCGTATACTCAAAGTAATCACCGCTTTATGAGTCGGGGTGGTAACTCGGAATCGTCCCGAGGTTTATCGAGAAAGATCGAGGTGGAGGAGACTTTGTTGAGAAGAAGTCCGTGGTGGAGGAGGTGGCATAGATGTAGATTTACCGATCGCTTCGACGCTTAGGTGCGAGTCCTTATCCTTATCATCGCCATCTCTTGGTCGTTTGGGTTGATCGGTGACTCCTTGCATGATGATCCGAGTTGAAAATCAAGTAGATTTTCAAAAATTTAGCTTCTTCCGAGTAAACGCCCGCATCGCTTTGACATTTGCATCACAAGTTTAGCGATCAACTCGTTTCGTAGAGATCGACTTCTTTGGCCATTGTATGTTTAACCAATGCTACGATGTTAGGAGTGAGTTGTCCGGAGAATACTTAGTCACACCGGGACAAAGGTCGAGAAGAAACTTGTGGGTTTGATCTCTTGTCGACTTCTCCGGTTCCTTTTGGACTTTAGGAACGATATCCCAAGGTACTTTGAGTGTAACCTTCAATCATTTCATTCAGGGCCTCCCGACGATGACTTCTCATGAATTCTGAATAGCTTTCCTATCTTTCCGCATCTTGTCATTCTCATCATGTAAGTACCGCATTTGTTCAAAGATACCAATTAAGTTTTCGTGGAGCATGTCCTTCTTTCTAACTTGTTTGACAAATTTTCACAATTCTTGCATGTGTTTGAGAAATCCAAGATTTAGGTGGTTTCTTCACGGATTTGGATGATGATCCGTTGACTTCGTTGATGGTGGTGGTGATGAATGAGATGAAGAGTCCGATGATGAGGAGACATGAGGAGACTTCATGTCCTTAGGAGTTTCGAGGTTTTCCTTTGAGTGTGTTGGACCGTCGAGAAGAAACTTTGTATAATCATCCTCGTCATCCTTAGACTTTTCTTTCTCGCCACTGCTTCTCAAAATCATACACAATAGTGTCCTCCACAGTCGTTGTTGTTGTCAAGAGTGGTGGCACCGATCCCTTATCGGGTCGATTAACCGCATCGAGATCTCGGAGAGGAGTGGGCGCTCCACTTGATCCTCCGGGCCACCCATTTGATCTTTAGCAAATTCTTCGCCTTTTGAAGGTGTCGGCGTTGTGAAACTTCTTCCGTATGATTTATCCAGTTGCTCTTCTTCATCTTCATCGAGCTCTCATCATAGGGTACAATTGCTAGAGTCTTCCCTTTTCTTGGACAAATTGGAGGACTTGGAGGTTTTGCTACCGAGGATTAACATCCTTGCGCTTTAGAGTATGTGATCTCTTCATCGTGTCGTTAGCATCGAGTCCTCGCCCCCGAGCTGCCTTTTGGTTCAGTGAAAGGATAGGAGTGGCTTCCAGAGACGGAACTTTCTTCTTAGGGGTAGGTTTCCTCTTTGGAATAGGTTTCTTCTTGGAACATTCCTCCGACTATCTCGAACTTGTGACACTTCCAAGATTTTTTTCGGTTCTCCTTACAGTGTACCGTAAGATTTTTCGTCGAGATGACCAACTTTGCCTTGTTTGACCGCTTCCGATATCTTTTGTACGCTTCGAGCTTCGACATCTTCGCTAGAAGGAAATCGGCAAAGACAAAGACCTTGTTTCTTTGTAGACGCTTTCCTTGATTCTCGACGATAGAATAGGTTCCGTCAACATGTCGTGATTTTCGGGTCATTGAGCCTCTTGGGAATGTCGGGATGAAGTCCAAGTGCTCGGATCAACAATTTAGTATATCCGATGTAGGGAATCTTTGAGCCAAGTTTGTTGAGAAATGACATCATGTCATCCCAAATCGAGCTTCGATAGCGATGTGTTTCTTGTTGACCAATGCCCGAATATTTGCAATTCCATGAGCTTAGGGTGCTCATATCACCGTCACGACCGAAATGAGACTTGGTGATGATCATGTAGAGTTCTCCATGGTTGAGGAATACTCTTAAGCTCTACGTGAGAATGCTTGTTGATTACTCCTCGTAGCCTCGCCATAACCGATATCGATTAAGAATTGGAGAGTGAGCTCTTCACAGTGAGGCATATAGTTTGGTTGGATCGACTTCAGAATTAGGAGAACGACCCTTAAGTCTCGCAGTGTAATGATGACTTGTTTGTGATTCGAGTCACCGTCACGCAGCTTGTCCTTTGACCCTTTCCATAGTGTTCCAGAACTGTTGGATGTAGATCTCGTGGACGCTTGCAGAGTGAGTAAGCATGTTCGATACGGATGAGTCCTCGTAATGTCAATAGCAATTAAACACGAAGATTCGAGCAAGTGAGGGTGTCAAAGTCAACACGGAGATTATTCTTTCCTATCTTCATTGGATAGCCATGAGGATAGATATCAAGAATGGAGAGAACTTCGGTGCATCCACATTCATTTGTTCACCATGTCGTGATCTCAAATAACATTAGCCAAAAGAACCAACATATCGAAAGACATAATGTTAGTCAACGTAAGGTCTTATTGTCTAGTTATTGAATGTACAAAGTGTCAATGATTGTTACGAGTCCTAAGTCACTTGTATATTCAATAGTCCAATGATGTCGTGAAATGTTTCGTGAGTTAGTTAACTTTAAGTTTTAAAGTTTATTTTATCACTTATTGTTCACAACATATCAAACGATTTCGCTTTATTAGTGACATTTTAGGATTCGTGATGATATGATTAGTTTATTTACAAGTTTGTACACGTAACAAATCATCATGAAGGTATGATCTCGGCTTATGCGTAGGATTGGTAAAGTTATGCGCGAGACGGGAATGATATATGCGTGGCGTAAACTTACGCGTGGGATCCTAACTTACGCGTAAGAAGTGTTACGCGTGGAAATAGGGACCTTATGCGAGAGCTTTATGCGTGGGCATATATTAACCTTACGCGTGCAGGCTACTCGTAAGAGTTGACCTTAGGCGTGAGGTCATCGCACGCATATCCTTCACAGTGATACGCGTAGTCCCATATGTAGAACCTTATGCGTAGAAGCTACGCGTAAGACTAATCTTACGATAACAAGCTACGCGTGGGGTGATCCTTATGCGTAGATTAACAACAACCTTGATTCGAAATTTACGTAGCAAGCCCGAAATAAGTTTATCAAATCATCAAAGTTAACACAAAACATCATTTTATCACAGATTACAACATACTAGCTCATCTTAAGCATTACGCGTAGAATACATACGCGTAGCCTAAACCCTAAATCTACGCTGTATGGGTTCTAGCCATAGATTATGCACTAAACTTTTTCGGTAGTTCAAAGACATGTTGTGAGTATGTAAGCCAAGTTGTAACACTTAATTTGTTGAGAATCAAAATACCCAAAGTTTATGAACTTTAAACCCTAGTTTCGAATTGATGACCAATTCGTGTTTCGGGTGGCTATAGACTTTGGAAATCATCAATTTAGCAACGCAAGAGCATAAAACAACAATCTTTTAACCAAGACACATCACATTCAAAAATGCCCAATTCGACACATAAACCCTAATTCGCAATATTCATCAAATCGTGTTTCTGGGTTTGTTTTGATGATAGAAAACATATCAATGATGTTTTTAAAACATTTTGACATTAACATTTAAGCCACAAACACAAAACACATGATCAAGTGTTCTTACGCATAAGCGAAGAACACAAAATCACTCATGTCCATAGATTTGACCGTTGGATTCATTTAAAATTCAAAACCAATGTTTGAAAACACGTTAGAAACATTAATCTACTTACAGAATGATGATCAAATACACGGATATGATGAACGAATTATAGGCGTAGGATCTTGTTAGGTTTGGTGTATTAAATGTGAAGGATAGGTTAGGTGGAGGTGTTTTTATTAAAAGTAACTTTAAGCTTCTGGCAGTTTTAGTCCCTCCACCTTTTCCATTTTCATCCAAAGCCTTTTAACTTCCATTTTTGGTTACCAAACGAAGATTTTAGGAAAGAAACATGATGACACTCCCCCCCGACTTGAGAAAATAATGAAAGGTTGTTAATTTAAGTCCGAGGAGTGTCTTTGAATCAGAAAATGTACCACCATTTGTAAAAGAATCAACCGAGATATGATAACATGCAAGTACACAAATGTTTTGAAACAGTTAATAGATTATTTTCTCCCTCAACACTTGATCGGAAAAATACTTGAATTTTGAAAGAGAAAAGTGTTGATCAAGAGATGTACTTGCCATGTTGAAAGAAAGATAGATTAGAAGAATATTTTGTTGTTTTATCGGATTTTGTATTTTTGTATTTTGTTTTGAAAAATTTATTTACAAGAGATGTTTTGGTGTTTGATGTGTTTTTAAGATCGCTTTTAAGAGGTCATCCAATTCCTCTTGAGTCAAACACCTCATACCAATTCGGTGGACCAACTCATTAAACCTAGCGGGAGGCAAGGCTTTGGTGAGCGATCCGCCAATTGGTATTCGAAGACCCATAAAGTATAATTCAACGGTACTGCTCCACGTGGTCCTTGATGAAATGATAGCGTGATCGATGTGCTTTGATTTCGAGTCTTGAATCGAGTTGCACGAGATTGCAATGGCACTCCGATTGTCGCAATACATCGGGATTCTCACAACACGTAACCATAGTCTTTGAGTTGTGTTCTCATCCAAATGACTTGAGCACAACACGCGGACATGGCTACATATTCTCGCTTCGGTTGATGACAATGATGTACAATCCTCGCTTCTTTGATTGCCAAGACACCGCTTTATCACCAAGAAATTGTAGAGCTCTCAAGTACTTTTCCTTGAGTCTAAGCATCCCGCGTGGTCGGCGTCTAAAAGCGATTAGTTCAAAACCGAATCCTTCGGATACCGGATCCCCAAATTAATGGTTCCTTGATGTATCGGAGGATTCGTTTAGCCTCGAGAGGTGGGTTTCAGGTTGGTCGCGATCGATAACGGAGCATAGATAAACGGCAAAGACAATATCGTGTCTCGCTAGTCGTTAGATACATGAGGACCCAATAATACTTGGTATTTGGTAGGGTCAACCAATTTCCCATGTAGATCAAAGATCTAACTTCTTGGTATGAGCCATTGGTGTGGCATAAGTATCACAGTTGTCATTCCAAATTTGTTTAACAGGTTCAAGGGCATATTTGGATCGACTCAAGAAAATACTACGGGGTGATTGATGAACTTGCAATCCTAGAAAGAATGTAAGTTCACCCATCATGGACATTTCAAAATTTTTCTTCATTAGTTTTGCAAAAGCGATTGAAAACTTTTATGTGTAGACCCAAAATGATGTCATCCACGTAAATTTGAACAATTAAGATATGTGCCCGTGATATTGTATAAAAGAGTTGGGTCAACCGAGCCTTTGGTGAAATTATTGGCAATGAAGAAAGATGATAGCTTATCGCACCATGCCCGAGGGGCTTGTTTGAGACCATAAAGAGCTTTGTTTAGTTTGTAGACATGGTTCGGGAACTCGGGATCAACGAATCCATCCGGTTGGTCGACATAGACCGCTTCTTTAAGTTGCCCATTGAGAAACGCCGCTTTGACATCCATCCGATAGACCGTCATGTTCATATGAGCCGCGAACGCGAAAATATCCGAACGACCTCAAGACGAGCAACCGAGCAAAAGATTCTTCAAAGTCTATTCCTTCTTCCCGACGATAACCCTTAGCAACTAGCCGTGACTTGTTTCGATAACATTCCTTCAAAGATCCAATTTGTTTTTCCAAATCCATTTTAAACCAATGACGAGATTCCTCGTTGGTCTTTCAACCGCCCCTATACTTCAAGACGCTTGAATTGGTTGAGTTCTTCTTGCATGGATTCAATCCATTGTCTTTTGTCATTGCGTCTTTAATGTTTTTAGGTTCGATTGGCGATGGTGAGTGCATAAATGCAATGTTCACCATCCGAGTGAAGACGTTGTCTCGTAACGATCGGTTGATTCGGGTTGCCAATAATATTAGCCGAGGATGGTCTTTAGTCCATCTATGTGTAGAGGTTGATGTTGGTATACATTGTGCGATTCGAGGATTCAAATGGTTTGTTGAAGATTCCGCAACATCCGTGCAAGCAGCTCATTCGCAAACGGGTTGAAGAACGATTTGGATCAAAATCGCAGTGGGGTACTTCATTCGTAATATCATCACCGTTTCATCATTGTTGGAAGCGGTGTGTTCAATCGTTGTGTTGGAGTCAATCGGTGTAGGTGCATCTTCAACAAGAGTTGTTGTAGCAGTGTATCGTATAGGAATATTATCGTTGTGCAATGAAACGGATACACCAGAGCACGTTCATCAATATCGTCACGAATGCGAGGAGCAAATAACCTTTCCATTTGTTGACGAGTTATCCGAGGGCTTTCTTCATGATGATGGGGTTGAGGAAGTTTAAACGGTTGTGACCGGTTCTAAGTCGTTATACTCGAAGCCATTTCCGTGAGTTCATCGAAATGAGCATGAATCGCTTCCATTACCTCCTTAGTTCGACGATTCCAGATTCTAAACCTTTAGAATTGTCACAAGATCCAATAAAGACTCCAATATCGCCTTTGGCTTTGAGCTTTCCAAAATCATCACGATCATTATTCGGATAGCAAAGGGATCCAAATACATGAAAGTGTTTGAGGTTCGGTTTATAGTTGTGACAAGCTCGAAAGGTGTTTTGTTGTGGCGCTTGTGATCATAGAACGGTTTTGAGTATAGCATGCGAGATACATCTGACGCCCATAAGTAATCTGAAGTTTAGCCTTGATTAACATTGTTCTTGCAGCTTCCACTAACGCTCGGTTTCGTCTTTCAACAACTCCGCTTTGTTCGTGTGTACGTGCAATAGATGTTTGATGTCAATTCCACTTTCTCATAAAATTCACGAAGGGTTTTGTTAACAAATTCGGTTCCTTTGTCTGCTCGATGATCCGGACGGTGTTGCGGAGTCGAACTCGTATTTTTGTGAGAAAGGTGATGATCATTTGTGGAGCTTGGTCTTTGCTACGGCGAAAGTAGACCCAAGTCCATCGTGAGTAGTCATCAACAATTACTAAGATGTAGCGTTTGCCATTGATCGCTTGCACGCGCGATCGGGCCACACAAATCCATGTGAAGAAGATGAAGCACATGTTGAGAGTCGTGTTCCACCTTTGAAGGAAAGTGAGCACGAGTGCTTTTCCCTTGTTCACAGTCGAGCAAAGGTGATCTTTTGAATACCGGAACCGTGGGAGTCCTTCAACTAGTTTGTGTCGAGCAAGGTTGGTGATGGTTTGAAAGTTTAGATGTGAGAGACACGGTGCCATAGCCGAGGATTTTGTAGATGTTGCCTTTGAAAGTAAGCAAATGGGAGAGGAAGCAACCATGTCTTGCATAGAGATTGTGTAGAGACTAGAATTACGCGATCCGGACATAAGATCGTTTCCTTGTAGATCACGAATGAAACAAGTTTTCTCCCGAAAGCAACCTCCAAATCTCCATCACAAAATTGACCTCACGAAAACAGACAGTGACCGAGGCCTTCCACATAGTAAACCCACGATTTCGATGTTCCCATTAACATAATCTCCGTAGCCCATGATGGTCTGCAAGTGATCGCTCCCGAATCGACGGTGCCAATGAACTTTGCAATAAAGTTTGATAACAGCTTAAGGTTGCTCATCATGTGTCGGGAACATCCGCTATCAACAATCCAGAATGATCTCAGATCACCGCATTACACACATACGACACGGATGGAATAGAAGTAGATGTGGAACCCGAAATGTTAGAGGGTTCCAAGCGGTATATTAGACATACACACATTGAGAATTTTAGGCATCCACTTAAATCCTAGTGTGTTATATATCCATTTCGCCATCTCAGAAATACTCTTTGCTTTAGTCTTAGTGAAAGCACTAGGTGGTACTACATTCTTAGGAGGTGAAGCGGTAGCTACCGTGATAGCAATGGTTGCCTTAGAATCTAAAGAAGGGGTTTACCAAGCACGGACTTAGAATGATTAGTGGGCCTAGAGGTATTCCGATTCTTAGGATCCCTTAATCGAGAGATTATAGCTTTAGCAACACATTTTCATGACAATCGAATTCATACTCTTTCGACAAATAACACAAGGTGCATCGATCAATATCAAAAGTACTTAACGGTTTAGCATTCGTTACATCACTATTTCTATTACATTTGCCGACGTAACATCTATAGTGGAAGCAACATGATTTTTATTCGAGTCCTAGGGTGTTCTTCTACTTTAGCATTCCTTATTGATCTTTTCTTAGGTCGCAACTTCCTATTCTTCGATTGAGTGCTCCTAGGCGTGAAGTGCGGACGCTTGGAAAAGATGCAACTATTCTGCTTCAGAGAGGGAAACACATTAGCAACTTGTGATTTGGAAGTGGGAATTCTAGGTTCACGATTACTAAGTGTGACCGGTGCTAATCTCTTAATCACGAGAGGCGGAAGTTGTTCATACTTTCCTAACATTTCCGTAACTTAGAGATGGTGTGAATCAAATCTTGATTTTCGAATCTAATATTACCAAAGAAAATTCATAACTTCTCTAGTGTGAGCAAGATAGTGATCAAGTTCGTTTGATGCTTCAAGTCGAGTCTTTTGAGTAAATCAAATATGACACCATATTCTGCTTAACTTTTAAAAGTTCTTGTTCATATTTTGAGATTTGACTTTTCAAAGACACGCTTTGATCATCCAGCTTGCTCAATTTTAGGATCGAAGATTTTGCACTCAATCGAGCGATTTTCTTTTGAAAACCGAGTTGATGGTTGTGAATATCTTTTCACACCAATGAAGACGACGCTTTGCATTGTAAATTTCCGTGTGTAATCGTTTATTTTCGACTTTTAAAGACTCGATCCGAAGCACATTATCGGTGTTCTCAACAAGAATAACAGCTTTCAACAATATCGCAGATATATGATCGATGCATATGGCAACGAATAGAATAGCACAACATTATGGATATCAAGACAGATAACATCTTCCAAGAGTCGATCAACATCTTTTCTCAACGCTTTCTTATGCTTTGTGTTAGAAATAGATGTTTCGCTTTCTCAAAACGTTTTCATTACCCCAAGTTCCTTATGAAAATCCTTTTCCAGAAATTGCACAACTTTTCAAGTTTTAACATTAGGTAAAAGATTTTTCGAAAAATGTCTCTTTGTTCTCGCGCAGAGGCGATTGAAAATGTTCAACTTTAATTTCGGATCGATATTCTATCTCATGTTGTAAAATTTTGAGGTCACCATGAAAATGTCAAAATATCGAAGAATTTTTCGATTTTCGGTTGTGAGTTTACTTCACTAATGGAAGGTAAAGGACCATAAGTTTGTGCAAAGACTGCTTTGGGATTAACAATAGAAGACTCGGTGTTTTGATGATAACCCCAGGTGTGTTTGAAGAATCCGTTGGTGTGACGAAGTGGCGCATTTTTAAAATTAAAAGGTTTGTTGTAAACAACGGTTTTAATTTAGATCGACTCGCCTTTACGCATCTAATTCCTCTTGACGATGATATTCAACAACACTCATGACAAGATTATCAATTTTGTATTCTCGACCGGAAACTTGTGAGTTGGTTTGAATGTTTTGAGTGAAAGCTTTGGTTTGTAATCGCCTAGATTTTTTCCATATCCATTTGGATTGGGTTTTAAGGTAAACTTTTCAATAGTCATTCTCGATTCACCATGTTTGTAAACAATGCTTTAAACTCTTTAAGTTTGTTTTGCAAACCGAGAATTTCGCAAGAAGGTCATCTACCCGATTCGTTGAATGCTTTTTGTATGCGGAGAACTGCTTTTGACAATTTAACAACTCACCCTTAGCTTTTTGATTTTCCAAGGTGAGAGCGTTAATTTGCTTTTTATGTTCATGTTTCGATTGTTCTAATTCGGACAACAAAGCATTCTTCGAGGCGGCTAGATCACGATCCGTCTCTAAATATTTTTCGCTTTGATGAGATTTTGCAAAGCGGCTTCAAAACCTTTTCACGGTTTTCTTGAGTTTTGAAAAAGTTGAGTTGCATTTGTAAACATTCAAAATCCTTGGTTAACAAAGCATTTTACTTTTTAAGGACTGATTTAATGCATAACATTCCTCCATTTTGATTTTATGGTCTTGAATTAACCGAGCAAAATCCGGATGAGGCAACAGATCATCTTGTTCAACGTGAGTCTCAACATGATCATTCTTTAGATCCTCAAGCACGACCACGAGTCAATTTGATTATCAAAGAAAACCGAAGGTCATCTTGATCGTCAAATGTAACTACTGTGGTTAACTTGAAAATCATCGAAAGAGATGTAGAAGACTCATTTTGAATGCCCCGATCCGTGCGGATTCGAGATATTGGCGGAGATATTAGTTCGAGATATGATGATGGTTTGTTCGGTACTGAGACAAGCCATCGATGTCATACACTCGGGCATGTATCACTCATATGCGCACTCATGCATATTAGCCATCAACATAACAATGCATTAGCTTGCAAGTCCTCCATATCATCATCTCGAGTCTCGCATCCGCCATAAAGCTCGTTCTTTGTCCGTGAGAGATCCACCACTTCATCCTTAAGAGCCAAAAGTAAGGCCTCTTTGAAATAAGCACCGCCCCTAGTCCTTGGCTTTGGGCATGCATTAGCCGTGTGTCCCTTCTCATTGCGGTTGTAGCATCTAAGACCATTTAACCGATTCGAGCATTTTCATGTTCCACCACTGAGCTCGTTGTTATTCCTACCCACGAGATTAAACCCTTGACCACCGCCCATCCGACGACCATAATCACGATTCGAACTTCAACACGTCCATTGTTCACAACTTGAGTCCGTGTGTTAGATGAGGAACGAATACGATTGTTGGATTTGTTGGTGTAACGCCAAAAGCATTAGCAATCATCACAAATCCTTGTTGCAATGCTTGAACGGATCTGTTTCCTCGCCGCTTCAACGACATATGCTTGAGCATTGTTGTTGTATGGAACCAATTGATTTTGTTGAGGTTGTGACCGTGAAGGTGTGTTTGAAGCATTTGGTTGAGTTCTTTGGTTGAGAGGATAATTCATTGAGCATACAAGGCAAGTTGTTGATTGTCCGGTTGTGATTGTTTAGCAATTTGAGCACGGAGAATCCTTTCCCGATCAACTTCCTTTTCATGAGGCTTCAAGTAATCGTACAACAATCCATAAGTAGAATGATGCATATTCTTCGCTTGACGGAGAAAATGACATACTTCTCCCATTCGGACCAAGACTACTTAGGAACTTAGTATTCACCGCAATTCTTGGCATGATGATGTTGTGTTTATCCAAATCATTGATGATATCCGAAAATCGATGATGATAGGACTCTAGTGTCTCCGTGTTCAATCATGAAGTGTTCATAAGCCAAGTAAATTTTGGATTCCAAATCCTCCCGATTGAGCATGATCCTTCCATAAGAAGACGAATATGATCCCACATTTTTGTGCGGTCTTTTGAGCATCAACACTACGAAGAATTGGGTTTGGTAATCCTAAGAGGATGTATTCCATTGCAAGTTCATCACTTCATAGTGTAGAAGTTCAGAGGATTTAAATCGCAACAAGAGCAATGTTGGTTTGTTCATCTCTTGGTGGAACAAAGCAGCTTGGATCTCCGGGTATAATGACGGTGAGGCATCTCAAATGGACCTTCCAAGATAACCTTCTTTAAGAACTTTCCATGTGGCTTCTTCGATCACAAAACCTAAAGAACCTTATCACCCATTGATCGTAGTTTCGGAGTGAGCATTGGAGGTCTATCAAGTGATCCACTTCATGAATTGATTGTTGGTCGCTTAAAGCTTCACACATCTTTGCAAACCAAGTGGGTTCCTTCATAGTGGTCCGTGATGGATGTTGATTGAAATCGGTTGTGTAGGGTTGAACTTGAAGGCTTGGTTGTGGTTGAACCATTTGTGGTTGTGGAATTGCACCAAGTTGTGGAGTATGTTGTCGATTAAATTGTTGTTGATAAATAGCTTGTTGTTGATTGTAAGTGTTGGAAATAGTTAGAGTATGGTGGTTGAGACATGATGATAAACTTGTGTGGTAAAATTGGATCTTTGTAGTCGAATGAACCTTTGTTGATGAAGTGTCCTTAGGCGAGAAAGACAAGAACCAAGTAGCACTTATGCGTAAAACATCAAAAGTTACGCGTAACAATGAGGAGTTACGTGGGTTTTAGCTACGCGTAAGTAGGAAAAACACTAAAGTTAAGTGTAGACAAAAGTTAGGCGTGAAACGTGGCATAGGATTACCTTATCGTAGACCGTAGTTTACGCTAAAGTGAATCTTATGCGTAGGAATTCTACGCGTAAGCTTATGCTTATGCGTAATTTTAGGGTTTTGCTCAATGATCTTTTACACTTCACAAAGGCAAAAGATATCCAAAGTCGACGTATTTTCGGACTTATCCAAGTAAGAAAACACGGATTAAACCGTAAAATTGAAGATCAAACCAAGGAACAATCTTACGCGTAATTTTAGGGTTTTGATACGCGTAGGATTACTCGTAACTTTGATTTTGCCCAAATGTGTTTCTAAACCGATTTTTGTTATGGAATAGCTTCAATAGTACCAAAAGAACACAAAAGTGTGAATTTTGATGTACCAAAATCGCTAAACGGGTTCTGCGTGAACGACACCCACGAACAAAACAAGCTTAAAACGTAAATCCACGCGTAAAGTTTGAAACTTTTGCCAAAACAAGTATTTTAACACCTCAAAACATTGAAAGTACAAGAATCTTGGATTAAAAAGTGTAAAAAACGAGTTTTTAAGATAACCAAAGATTGCGTTATCTTTACGCGTAAGACCCAAAACCAAAACTTCAAAAACAAACGAGTACACCCAACTATTTGGCGATTGATACCACTGTTAGGTCACTAGTTTTACAACACAAGCTTACTAGAAAGAAATAGAGAGGAGAAGAGGGGCGGATGAACACGTTAAACACTCATACTCACGTTATAATGAAACCGGTTATGCAAAGAGAGAAAGAGAATGAATAACATGAACAACCAACCCTAAAATGAGGGTTTACAAGAGTTTATATAGGCAAGGAGCTAGGGCAACACTCCCTCTCCTTCCCTATTCCTTATTGGGCTTGGATCAAGCTTATGGGCCTTCTACATAAGCTTGACCTTAAACAAACATAAAGGCCATAATAAAGCTACCTATTACATATGAAATATAAATACTTGAAATATTGTTTAGGAGTGATTGCAACAAGAGGAATGTCGGCAATCATGTTATTCGTCATTCTGGCATGATCAAACAAATCAACAATATACATTGAGTGAGACAGAAGATGACCTTTTGGTGATGAAGCAACTCAATACCAAGAAAATAACGTAGTAAACCTAAACCTTTCATAGCAAACCGATGAGATAACTCTACCTTCAACAATTCAATTCTATCACAATCATATACAGTGATAATCACATCATCAACATACAAGAATGACAAAATACGTCAAACACTTGAACGTTTAACAAATAATGCGGAATCATGATGGCTAGAGACAAATCCAAAAGAAGTAACAACTGTGGAAAACTTCTCATACCAAGCACATGGTGCCTTTTTGAGACCATAAAGAGCTTTTCGAAGCTTACAAACTTCACCTGACTGATGAGGAACTCCATGAGGTAGTGCCATATAAACTTCTTCATTTAGGTCATTGTTCAAGAATGCATTCTTGACATCCATTTAAGATATTTTCCATTGACAACTAGAAGCCACTGCAATCAAAGTTCGAACATTTGTTATTTTGCAACAGGAGTAAATGTTTCTTCATAATTCATGCCGTAATCTTGAGAGTAACCTTTAGCAACAAGTTGAGCCTTATATTTTTCAATGGATCCATCAGATTTGGTTTTAATCCTGTAGACCCAACGAGATCCAATAGCATGCTTGCCTACCGGCAAAGGTACCAAGTCCCACGTGTGAGTCTAATATTAGCATTAAGTTCCTCAGTCACAGCACCCTACCAAAGTGGATCACAAACAACTTCCGTATAGGAAACAGACTCATGAATACTATGTACAAAAGCAACAAAGGAAGCAAACGAACTAGACCAACAAGAATAAAAAAAAAAAAAAACATATTTTTTAGTGGACTTACGAATACGTGTGGGTCGACATTAGGAGGAAAAATCACTACAACTTGAGGCAATGATTGGGTAGTCTTTATAAGGGGTTGTGAACGGTCGATGTAGCCTTAGGAATTGTAATTGGTGGTGTTTCAGTGGTGGTGGTGATTTGTAGAGCTGTTGTTGGTGGTTCATTCGGATTATGAAAAACACATGAAGTTTTACAATCCTCCTATGTAGAGTACCTAACCGTTGTAGTGTAGTTTAAGCAAGACACGAGGGATTGAGTGTTCACTAGGAGAATAGTTTGGGTAGGCTCTAAGTGTATAACGAAATAAGTCTAAAGGTTGAGGACTGATTATTTTTGTATTATTTATATTTTTTAAAAGCAAAGTAAAATCTCGAGGTTTGAAGAGTTTTGTGTTTTAAATTAATAATTAAACTAATTATGTAGAAAAGTAAATTGGTGAACTAGTATGATATGTAAAAGCGTATTTACTTAGAATCTCACTACTCAATAGTTATCTCTTATTGATTAGTCGAATTGTCACTTTCTTTTTCTAATTAGTGCGTTGTATTCACATTATCAATCGCTAAGGTTGTCAATCCCTAACATTATGACTCTTTTTTCTCGTCGATGCTATATCGATGTCAGCGAACACAAAGCACGCATTAAATACAACGAACAACACACTAACACTATGTAGCGGGGGGTGTAGTCGAACGTTCAAGCAAATATCCTAAGATCTAGCCAGTTTTCCTACTCCTAATGCAATAACAACTAATCAAAATAAGAGACGATAATTAATAATCAATAACTATGTTTCATTCAAATATAAGTAAACACTAATAAATTTAGCCTAACATGTTAAATAAAAGAGAAGACAAATAAATAATAACACAACACATAGACATATTGTAATGATTAAGGATTGAATAACTTATCTTCAATAAAACATGAAAATTATGGGGGCTAAAAACCCTTACAAAAGCTGTGAAAAATTCGTGGCCTCTTTAGATTCTCCAAGTTGCCCCCTTTACAATAAAAAATATACGAAAATATATATAGGAATACAGTTGTGACGACGTTACTTGCAAGTTGTGACGCCCTCAGCTCGCCGTCATTAGGGTTTCGAGAACTGTAGCCGCCTTATGGAATGTGACGCATTCGCTCTTTAGTTTCTTGGTCATGATGCCGTCAGATCTAGACCATCGCCATCTCTTGACGTCGCTTGGAAAATTTGTAACATTATCATCTTCGTTAATCTTCAAGTGACGCCATCACTTAGTTTTTGTGACACCGTTAGTTCGCCTTTTGCAGCATTTTACTTGACTTTGTCGTTTTCTTCGTTTTCTTATACAATTGAGCAAAAAATGCTCCATTTTCGATCACTCACTTCCCGATTACCTAAAACTCAAATATAAATGATTTAGGATAGTAAATGATCAAACATGTACAAATTTAGAGGTTAAATGATCCTAAAAAACGTATAAAATTACACCTCATCAGTGGTGTTTAAGTGGTTTCTTAGGTTGTTTATGTTATTATGGGAAATACAACAGGTGAAGGTTCTTGGGTGACAATATCAAAGGGATCTATTTTTATAAATTCAGATCATGTCAATTTATGTGAACTAGCGGGGATAAAATAGTATGGAATGTGTTCTAAAAACGCAACATGGCGAGAGGTATACAAATTTTGACTGATTGTATCATAACAACGGTATCCCTGACTAACACCATAACCAAGAAGACACATATGGCTGACTTACGAGACAATTTGGTATGTTTAACATGTGGTAGAAGAACAAAACATGCACAACCAAAGACACACAAAGAGGAGTAATCAGGAACATGACTATGCAAACGTTCAAAAGGTGATAGGCTAAGATTATTTGCAACCGGGGTAATATTTATGACACATGCGGTTGTTAGAACAGCTTCCCCCAGTAGACACTAGAAACTTTGGCAGACAACACAATCGATCTTGTAGTCTCAACAAGATGGCGGTGCTTCCTTTCAGCAACACCATTCTATTGAGGAGTATCTGGGCAAGATGTTTGATACGTTGTCCTATCTTAAGCAAGCAAAGAAGTAGATTCCTTTCAAGTATATTCACCTCCCAAATCATATTAAAAACATTTTATGACACTTGAGTGTTGAGTTAAACAAGACCTCTAAAGTCTTTAAAAATTCTAAGATAATCAGAGCGACTTTCATAAGGTAAAGCCAAGTATAATGATCGAGTATAAGATAAACAGAGCGACGTTTCATAAGGTAAAGCCAAGTATAATGAGTATAATCATCGATAAACAAAACATACCGGGCCTTGTCAACTAACAGTTCTCAACATAAGATTAATCGCCGATCCACGCACATGGTACAAGATCAACTTTTCACATGTTACAAACTTAAAACTACACAAGAATTTTCTGTTGTGTGGCGCGAAATATACATTCACCTCCCATAAATACATATAGTGCAACTGGTTTGACAATTAACCAATTGGTGTAATGTTCAATTAAGAAAAGGGCTACTTGAGCTTGCCTTGCCTACCTAATTTCATGTGCCATCTATTCTATTGCATGTCTACCTAATTGAAGCATCTTGAGCCCAACTTTTGGCTAGCAAAAGCTGTAAATCCATTCATTTTATTTAATTTAGTGTATCCTATTTTTATATTTTGGAGTTAAATAAAGATGTAACTATAGGACAAAAACATGAAATGGTGTTCAAACAGATTAGATGTTTTAGAAAGGCTTGAGATACTTTAGATAAATATGTGATGAACTTTATGCATTTCTTTGGTTATATTGCATCATCTTTCAGATGTTCTTTTGTGGTAGTCGCGTCGATCATCCCACTTATATCCTCCTCCCACTTATATCGGTGCTTCGTGGTTAAGGTTGTTTTGTTTCTTTTCCTTTGTATGTTTTTGTCCCAGGCTAGATTCAGTTTGTGTGCAGTTGATTATACCTTAGGCAGAAAACAACCATGAAAAAGCAAAAAATTATCATACATATATTTTTTTGTTCGTTTTTAAAACAACAGACCTCAATCTTTTAAATGATGAAATGATTAGTAATATGTTATAACCTGAAATGACAATAATCGTCTGAAATAAACGTAAGTATGTTGCAGTCCTAAATACATTGTGATGCGTTGTTTGACATATAATGTGACTAAAACTATGTTACTTATACCCGAGACTACTCCGTATCAACATGCATTTGGTGTATTTTAAGGTGGCGTACCAATCAAAAGATCATTTTCAAATTGGAATCCTTCATACTCCTAAGTATTTGTGGCAAAAAAACAAAACATGCATTTAACTTGTTGTGAATGTGGTGGAGGATGGGATGTCAGTTTCATATTCAATGTTGTACCAAGTATGAGTATCTACATATATTATATTACAGGTGATTTCAGGTTTTCCATTTCTTTCATGTCCTTAAGAATGACTACTTGCAGGGGTGCTTTAATTTCTACTGATTGTGTCCAGGGTTTTTAAGTATGTTGACTGTATTTTTATTTTATATATATGGTTATACTAACTATATTTTTTAATGAGAATATTAAGATTAACATGATACAGTATTTGGAAAAGCTAGCTGGTCATTAGGTTGATAATTAAATGTGCAACGAGTCCAAATATCCTCGAAGGAATGCTAGCTAGCTAAAACAATGAAGTAACTAGATGAATTCGTACAAGAGCGCAATGTGATGTTTTCTAACTAGGTTTTTATTTTCATCCATAGTTTACAATATCATACATCGTCACATTAAACGAAACTAAAAGCTAATCGACACTTGTTATGCAAATGTGCATCATGTTCTAGCATGGCTTATGACTGATTCCGTCTGACGCTAAATAAATTACACGGATAGAACTTTTGAATCCTTTTAGAAAATTTAATCCACCTTGGTGATGTCTCAAAGGGTTGTGCATCAAAGAAACATGTCCTGTAATTCAAGAAAGATAATTGACCAATGAAGACAAAGGTACTAAACAAAGCCCTCTTTTCTTCAACTCCATATTTGCATTAGCCCTTATCTTGTTTATCTCATCACAAGTGTCAACCTTCTCCTACAAAATCGTAAATTCAAGAACAACTTATTAAGAAACTGAACTATTATATTTGTTATTATCATTTACAGATTGACTATCTGTTGTGTAAATAAAAAAAAAGTAACAACTACTCGTCTATTTGTAAGATTATATTTTTGGGTAAAAAACTATTTGTAAGATTATATGAATGATCTTAAACAAAAAGTTTCAAGCATAAAGTTTATTGATTTAAAAGTATTGTGTTAACAAACCTCTGAGACGCGTAGAGTTTTCGTGTTCTTGAATGTCACTCGATCAAAATAGGTGACCTGCATAAAACAAGATGAAGATGGAATCAACAAACATGTGTTAATAAACTTCCTAAACAATAAAAAATCGAAAAACTCTAATGAGCTTCGGTAAAACCCTACTACAAATGCTGACAATAAAATGAATGAAATATATTGCTGAATTTACTACAATTAGCAGTGGACTCAACTCCTTAAAGAATGGGACATAATATAAAAGACGCGGTAAATGCATGAAAGCTTACCTTTGGACTGCTTAAAGGAGAACTAGCAGTGTCTTCTAAAGAATCATCGAGCATCACTTCCATGGTTTTTCTCTTCTTGGACCTCAGTTTCTCAGCTTGATCGTCTTCAATGCATGCTGATTTCTTGACAATAACCGAAGAAGCAGCATCAGAAACAAAAGAATTTAAATTTTCATTATAACTCATTATCCTTTCTTGATCATTTTGCCATAATAACTCTTCAAAGTAAAAGGTCCAACTGCTTTCTTCAGGCTCTTCCTCTTTGCTCAAGAGTGAATTTTGAAAGTTGTTCATTGGTGAATCTTGAAAGTTGTTCATGTTTTCTAGACTTTCAAAAATATTGTTGGTCAGTTTTCAAAGCACTTATGGGGTTGAATACTTGTATATATAGCCAAAGTGTCAAGGATATATAAAGAAAAGTAAACTCAAGATGAATTATTTTACGCTGTGTTCTCGAGTCGGATCATTAAAGAAAAGAAAATGAAAGGGAAGTAAAGTGAAGATATTTACTTCCACATTGTGTTCTTGAGTTTTACTTAAGGAGGAAAAGGAAATGAAATGGAAGTAAAATTAGGCTTATTTGGGTGATTTTGGAAGGAAAGTGTTTCCTCCCAAAAATGGGCGGAAATGGAAATAAAGTGTTTACTTCCACTTTACTTCCTTTTTCTTTACGCTGTGTTCTCGAGTCGGATCATTAAAGAAAAGAAAATGAAAGGGAAGTAAAGTGAAGATATTTACTTCCACATTGTGTTCTTGAGTTTTACTTAAGGAGGAAAAGAAAAGGAAATGGAAGTAAAGTTAGTGTAATTTGGGTGATTTTGTTTCCTCCCAAAGTGGTAGGAAAAGGAAGTAAAGTGTTTTACTTTACTTTACTTCCATTTTCTTTAATGACAAAACTCAAGAATCGGCGTTAATGAAAAACTCAAGAACACAGCGTAAGAATCTTGATGTGGGCCTTAGAGAGTTGGGGTGATCATGGAGGAAGAGTATTGACCTTTATTACTTGTGACTCTTAAAATTGATTATATATCCTTTATTACTTTAGAATCAAATTATTTGTTTTTGGCTAATGATTAGAATTAGTCACGTCGATCTATTTTTAAAATCAATGTACGGATCAACAGTTTAATACAGTAACCTTAGAATACAACAATTCTATTCTTATAAAATCTAAGTATGGATTACAAGTGGAAAATTAGGAGTTCATTCTATTTTGCAATACATTTTACAGAAACAAAACTACACAAGAAGGTGGCAACATGTGATTGGTGTATTTTCATACACTTTCTCTCCCTTCTTTTTCATCACACCAACATGTTGACACATCCTTAGTGTGGATTTGTTTTTATAAAATATTTGTGAATGTAGCAATCCTCGTTATAAAAATGGTTCAGTTATGTTTATAACAGATTGAGAGGATCTTGATTCAAAACCATTATATTATTTGGCAACAAGTGTGTTTATGGCATCTTCACAAAACTTTGCTCTTGATGCTGTTGCTACTAGAACATATAATGATAGAATGCATTATTTGGCATGTCTTCATCTTCATCAGTAATCTTCTCTCCGCATATTTTTTTTGAGTGTTGATTCGCATACAGATTCGTACATCTTATAACTCTCAGATAGCGTAAAATGGAGTGTCATGATTTTTTTTTTTTTATTGAGATGTAATATTATACATTGTGAAATTGTACTTGCTAAAACTTTAAAATTTTGTAATAACCTCATGTGCAGCTAATTAATTAGACTAAGCTTTCGGAACACTTGCTTATTTTTTATGATTAAGGTTTTATTTATTTTCAAGGATTTGGCATAATTCTAATGGATCTTTGTTAGCAAAGTGTCACCTTTCAGTTTGATTATTATAAATAAATCACATTTCAAACCTATTTGTTATTTATGAATGGATTGAACGGGTCACTCTAAAAAAAACGATTTTATATCAATGTATGGATTACAATTGGAGAAATTTAGAGTACGAAAATTTCATATTTTAGTAACCAATGTACGGATTACATGTGGAAAATTTAGACTTCGTACGGGCTTGATAACGTGTTAAGCAAATAACTTTACATACAATTGAATCTGAATGGTTGAGACCGATTCCCGTAGAAATGTATCTTAATTCTTAATTATTTTTGGATTACATAATTACTACGAGTAATATGTTAAATATGATCAATAGAACAAATGCGATGTATATATGTTTATCAAGTTTGAAATTGAAGTAAGTTAAACGAGTCACACGCATTTGATGACTTTATATTAAAAGCTTGTTAATTACCTTTCCAAACTTGCAATACCCACAATCAAGTTCTTTAACAAACCCTAACGTCAACAAGTGACATCAACAACTGAATCAAACCCCTATTGCGCTAGGGAACATCACCAACACCTCTTGCCACTACCGTTCTTTCCTAGCACGTTCTTGTCTTTGTTTTGACAAAAAGATCCTTGCTACTCTTCTCACCCCTTATCAACAAGGCGGTGGAGGGGAAAACGAGTTTTGCGCATGCTTATTACAGTTGGTCTTACACTTAAAAATCTTACAACCTTATGTGCATTCAGCTATACTAAATCATATATATCAACCTTTATTTAGTTTTAAGGTTTTGGCATAATTCTAACGGGTATCTTTTTAGCTATTACAACGGACCTTTCACTTTCAGAGTGTTGACATTTTTTGTTTGTGACTATTCAGTTTGATTATTTTATTAATGTTATATTTCAAACCTATTTGTTTTTCATTAAAGATTTGAATAATTCACTTTTATATCCATAAGAAGCAATGTACGGGTAACATTTAGAAAAGTTCATGGTACGAAAGTTTCATATTATAGAAACTTATGTACGGAATGTGAAAAACTTTAGAGTTCGTACGGGGCCGTTTTAGGATGTGTCAATAAGATAACTTAAATCAAATTAAGTTGAATGGCTCCATTTTATGATGTGTGATGGAAACGCATATATTAAGAAAACTACCCTATTAATTTAAGTGTAATACTCTGATGTTTTTAACTTTAATATATGATGTTTCATGCATATCCGCTTCTATTTTAGGAAAACTTTATAATTTTGCTATTTGCACCCCTCGTAAATTAATACCTTTAAATAATTCAAGATTGCTATGATGTGATATATTCTTATACACATTCCTTTTGTGTTTATTCGTATGCAAGGTGTATTAGAAGACTCCATATAGATATTCTTATACACATTCCTTTTGTGTTTATCTTTGAGACTCCGTATAAAGAGATCTCATGAGATAGCTAAATGTGTGTAGATTTCATGCTTATTGTTATATGATTGATAAGTTTGATTAATAGCTTAGGTTTATAAACTTTATTGAGTGATATAGTACATTTACGCTAAGCAAAATCTTATCATTGTGTTCATTCCTTCGTCTTGCTTCTATCTATAATTTTCTTAACGTAGAAAAACACAATTAAATACACACAAACTTTCTTTCTATTGAATCCTAATTAATTCAACAAATCACAAACTAATCTTAATCACAAAAAATAAATCAAACCACTCAAGTCACCACTGCTACTCAGGTGTGACTCTTTTATTTAATTGATAAAAGTTCAATTTTGAAATCAATACTAAAAGCTTTTTTTAACAGAAAAATCAACAAATCTTGAGAGAGATATGATTATTTGTGTGTAAAAAGAGAGAAAAAGTTTTTTTTTTTTTCTTCTCTTGAATAATAAATCAACATTTGTATTTTTTTTCCCCCCCTTATATAGCTCCAAAACCCAAGTCTTGAGATATTGCAAGTCCACGTCCTTCCGTGCTTTTTCTTTTTACTTCTAAAGGCAAGTGTTTGAAACTTTGTCAAAATCGACCCAAACTACAAAACAACATAATAGCAAAATTAGTCCTTATAGAATAAATTTTTTCAAAAACGAATTATAATTTTAACATCCCCTTTTAATATGATTCTGGAAAACATCAATCAAAGATAACTTAGAACGTTGCAATATATCCAGCCCTTTGGTATAGATGTCTGTAATTTGATTTGCTGATGCTACCATTTTTGTTTCTAAGACACTAACCAATATTTTTTCTCTTACAAAGTGAAAAAAAAAATCAAAATGTTTTGTTCTTTCATGAAAGACTGTATTTGTAGCAATTTTAATTGCAGAATTGCTATCACAGATAATGATATTAGCAATAAGTTTTCACATTGAAAATCTTTTTAGATTTTTAAAAATCTAAATGACTTCACTTGTTACATAAGCTAAAGTCGTATACTCAGCTTATGTGGATGATTTTGAGAGAGTATTTTGTTTTTTACTTTTCAGGATACCAATGATCCACAAAAAAAAAACAACAAGTTACTGATTTTCTTGTAACTACACACTATTTTTTGTGTAAAAGGTTGTAATACACGGTGAATAGATTACTCCAAAAAAACGTTTAAGTACATAGGATGTGGCTAAAATCCCACATCTCAACCGTTACATAGGCGGTGAAGTGAACATAACAAAGCAAACCTACTTCTACAAACGAAGGAATAACTACTAATGCATTACATTTGACTCAATATGACACCAAATATAACCTACTATTTTCTTCAACCACGAAGCTTGATGTCCAAAGCGTCACAAAAAACTTTTGTTCTTTGAATAGAACATGTGTATTGTACTCATCATCATATGAATCATACTCATTATCGTCCATGATTTCATTCCACCGTTTACACAAGCTCTTGTTCCCAATACAACTTCCACCTTTCGAATTTTTTGAAGCCATGAAGTCAGCAGTTTCATCAAACACGTCTTCCACATCACTATCACTTTCTTCAACAGCAAATGCAACCGACTTACCACCCTTACCATCATTACTGACATACGGAGTTTCCACATTCTCTAAAACATTGTCCACTTAATTCAAAACAGCAAATGAGTTCTAAAGAGCTACAAGGTTAACATCATCACAAATCATAGGGCCCCTCTTGTTCTCATTTGATGCTATATTATTATTGTTTGAGTTCGAGGCTTCATGATCCCTAGAATCCACGTTCTTACCACTACTATTAAATGTACTAGAAACATTATCATACTTCTTTGAAGTTCCAACACCACTAAGAGTAGAGACAGGTCGACATATCAATGTACTCTTCAGTTTAAAATTCATAGTTTTGTCATTATTCTTCTTGTTCATACCACGATTTTTCACAACCTTGAAACCATTACTTAGGGTATCAACATTCTTCTTAGGAGGTTCGTTAGTCATATTAGAGCAGTTTTCAATCGAAAGGCCAAAATTTTTGCATTTAGAGCAATGTGTCGGCTTTCATTCATACTCAAACGTGACCCTCACACAAGTGTGTCCTGCATCTTCAATGTTAGAAACAACAATAACCATAGATTCTTTCATTTCTTTATTCGCATGTAATTCAATCATGGTTCTTGCATAACTACTTCTACCCCAAGACTCAATACACATACTAGAAGTATAAGAATCAAGCATTAGAGGTGTACTAATCTTAGTAGCAATCGCACTCAATCCATCCGCAGTAAAGGCCCCCATTGGAACGTCATGTATCTTAACCCAAACAAGAAATTTCGTAAAGTTTTCTTTTATAAGGTTAGTTGAAGGCGTCCGTTTATTCAGCATAATAGGAATAATGCGTATCATCCATGAGCCATTTTTGAGGACATCATCAACACATTTTCCTGATGCAAATTTGAAGAAAAAGAACCATTTCACATTCACCATAATTTAGTGGATTCCATATTTCCCCCACTCTTTAAACACGTAGTTTTCAACCACCAAAAAAGCCACTCGTTTACCAGTGAAATACTCATACAGCGTGTTGGTCATTCTACCATTAACTTCCATCACCGATGACATAGGTATCTTTAGTTCAAACTCATCAGATTTTGAGCTCTCCAAATCAAGTGTTCGAAAATGTACCTTGTTTAATGTCTTTTAAGCATGAACTACATTTTCAAACGATATAGGAACATGCTTGTTTGATTCGTTGACAACCTGTGACAAGAGAGGATCAGAAACATTGTGTATTTCATCACTAGAACACCCAACAGCAGGATCACCAATAGAAGAGTTAAGATCTTTGGTTTTTCTTTCAACCTCATTAGCTAACTTATTAGGTTTTAACAGTTGCCCATCATTTCCCAATAACACTAATTTACCCTCAAGCATAAGGTTTAGATAAAATTGGAAACGGTCCCAAATCAACATCATTGTTAGCAGAATTCGATGTACCCACAGTAACATTCACATTAGTACCAGCATTCGCATTTTAATTCATCTTCACATCGTGTCCTTCTTACATCCACCCCATTTCCCTCATGTGTCCAAAAACCAACTTTTCATATTTACACCATGAACCATCAAGCAAACTACACAGGACCGCTACTGTGAAAATTAGAATGATCATAAAAAACCCTAATCGATGTTGGGTTAAGAATCCATCCAATCCAGTGGTCGATCTCAACCAGAGAAAAGATATAATAGTATACAATCAATAGCAAAACAAATGCGACTTTAATAGAAAAACGTTATAAACCTTAACCCTAATGCGATACAAAACCCTAAGAAAACTAATGATTCTACTAGCCACGATAGATTCAATAGAATGTTTGAGGATTAAGCAACGAGTAGAATGATTAGAGAATGAACGAGTTGTTTAGGGGTTTTTTGGTCGCCACAAGTCGCCAAAAAAGAGAGAGGGTTTTTTTTGTAACTATACACTTACTTAGAGTCATAATTGAATATTTTGTAACATGATGCCTTTACCCGGAGACCTTGAGATATTTCATAATCCTAAAAATCAGTTTTCAAATGAGACTTAAATGGAGAATGCATAAACTTACTTAGACAGTAAACAACATATGATATATCAGGCCTAGTATCAGTTAAATAAATTAGTTTTCCCATCAACATTTGATACTCATTTATATTTTCAAGTAAAGGATCATTATCAGTTGAATGATTGGTAATGACCAATTTAGACTGTAAATGAGTTAAGCAATATTTCCTTTGATTAAGACAATCTCCCTATTCAATGTCAAAAAATTCAATCCCAAGAAAGTATTTACGTTTGCCTAAATCCTTAATCATGAACTTGGCTTTCAAAGATATTTTAAACTTCTTAATTTCAACAAGACTATTTCCAATAATGATAATATCATCAACATAGGCCAGTAATGCAATAAATATACCATTATCAGACTTAGTAAACAATGAGTGATCACTTTTACTTTTACTAAATTCATTTTCAATTAAAGCAGAAGTAAGTTTGGCATCCATTGTTTAGGAGGTTTTTTTTAACCATATAAAGTTTTTTTCAGTCTATAAAGCTTAGTTTCTTTAGCAGGAAAATAACCTTGTAAACTCGTATAAACAGTATCATCCAGATCACCTTATAATAAAGCATTATTATCATCTAACTGAAACACATACCGTTTATTTGCACAGCAAGATTCAATAACATCTAACAGTAACCATCTTAACATCTGGAGAAAAGTCACTATAAGTTATAATAAAGCATTATTATCATCTAATTATTTTCGGTTAGGGGCAAATTTTAACACATACCGTAAATTATTTGCACCATAATTTTTCAAATTCAATTCTCTTTAATTTGGTATGCATTTTGATATATAAATCACAAGCTTTTTTCAAGATTCAATAACATCTAACAAAAGGTTAATTAACCATCTTAAGCCATTCTTTAACCGTAAATTTGAATCACTCAAATCCAATATGGAGAATAATTCTCATTATAATTTATACCACTCTTAGGTTATATCCTTTTGCCACAAGTCTAGCTTTATATTTTCCTATTTCTAATCGATGAACATAGTGATTTTTTAGACAACCGATGAACATTATAATTTTTATTTATTGATGAACAATATTTTTATTAGGTTGTTTTGTTCATCGCTTAGACTTTACTTAATTATATACACCGCTTATTGTTTTTGTTCACAATTACATCCTATAGCTTTTCTATCCTTAGCGATGGTGGAGCCAAGAAATACAAGTATGGGGAACAAAGACTAATTGATGAACACGATGAACAAATCAACGTGTCAATAACATGTTAAGATAATCTTTTAGCGTAACGAGTCGGGATTCGGGTTGTGTTATATTTCATGTTTTAAGTTTTCACGAATAAAGCTCAAGAAAATTAACAATTAATGTGCCCATTCTTTTAATTTGTCGTTTAAGAGACATGCGTTTGAAATTCAAAAGACCATATTACCCTAGACTAATTTTATGTATCACAAATCTTACAATGGCGAACAAAAATATAAACTTCTATTTTCCTATTTCTTTGTTAGACTCACCCACTTTCATACATTATACCACAAATAATAGCTGAAACAAAGTATTAAAGTCTACTATTCCTAAATAAAATAAATGGTTGTAGCTTGCAGGAGTTATAGACTTGTAGGTACAAAACAATAAAACTATCATATATTATTATATTAAATTATATTTAATTAGGAAAAAAATGTGTAAAGCGTTTAAGTAGATAAATATCATGTGGCTATTAATGATTTACTTTTCATTTAAAGTAACAAAAGTTCATCTTCCTTCCCGTTCTTCTTTCACCATAACTGATTAACCAGAGGAAAAGTAAAGAACCGCATACCCATCGTTAAAAAACCATCTTCTCACTCTTGATATTTACTTTTCAGTTAAGCAATTAAATCATTGTCATCCAGAGCTCGGTGAAGATGTGAGGGCACTGAATTTTATGGGTCGAGGGCAATGAAGTTTTTTCTTCAAATTTGACATTTTTCATATTAATATAGTATGTCTATACAAGCTTTGTTGGGGCACGTCCCCCTACAAGTCTTCATATGGCTCCGCCCCTGATCCTTAAGTAATTCAATTAACTTCCAAGTATAATTTCTAAGCAAGGCTTCCATTTTATTATTCATAGCATCAGTCAAGTGAGTGTGTTTTAAAGCTTCAAAAAAAATCTTTCGTTCAACACTTTTGTTAAGCCGAGTTACAAAAAAAATCAACACTCAACTTTGAGTAACTGACATATTTTTCTAAACCATATTTCACTTTAGTGTCAATTACAGAATCATTAAACTTTTTTGGAAAAACAGATGTTCTTGAGGACCTTCTCAAATTAGTAATATCCTGAGCATCAATGTTAAGATTTAGATCAACATTACCCTCATATTCATTGTTGTATTTCTTCAAGTAATTGTTAAGTCTCTCATCCTCCTCGGTAGAGTTTTATTGACTGCTATTATGAGATGAATTCTCATTACCACTGTTTGAGAACTCACTAGGAGTTCCAACATTACCACTAAAGTGAGGATATTGACTACCTTCACTTTGTGAAATATTTTCACCATTCAAGTTAGTTACTCTTTCTTCATCATTGAGTATCTCAGGATATTCATTATCAAAAAATTTAGTGATTTGAATCTTGAAAAGCATTATCAGAGTTAGAGACACTAGTTAAACCAACACCAGAAGTTTGAAAGGAAATACATTTCCAAAGAACATAGCTTCTCTATAAAAGATAATTTGATGCTTATCAAGACTATCTAACTTATAACCTTTCTTAAACTTAGCATGTCCCATCATAACACACTTCTCAGACCTACTACCAAGCTTATCAGAAGCATTCAGAATAATAGCAAATCATAAACAACCAAACATTCTTAAATGTGAGAGAGTAGGAGATTTGTTATATATCAATTCAAAAGTAGAATTTCCATTTAGTGCAGAAGAAGACAATATGTTAATCAAATGAATAGCATTTAGAATACACTCACTCCATAATTTCATAAGTATTTCCCCTAAAATAAAAGGGATCTAGCTACATTCAAAAGATGCATATGTTTCCTCTCAGCAACGCCATTAGGTTGTCGAGTATAAGCACAAGAGGTCTGATGAATAATACCTTTATTTTCTAGGATATTATTACTACCTCCATCCCACATTAAGTGTTCACATGACTTTTTTAATTCTTTTTTCTTCAACTTTTACTTTAAATACATTTGTCTGTGTTATATAATACTTAATAAAAATTATACAAATGAAAATACATTTAAAAACTTAATCCATTCATATATCTTGCATCAAGTATTATATAACACGAATAAAAATATTTAAAGTCAAAGTTGAAGAAAAAAGGCTTAAAAAATGTTGGAAAATTTAGTGCACTTGTGGGATTAGTTCACACCTTGTAATGGGTTAGGAGGTACGGAGTGTACACCCATAAGGTCCATGAACACCCTGACTCTTATAGTGGTTTGTATCGGTAGTGCTAGTAGAAAGTACTGCTTGTGAAAAGTACTGCTTGTGGAAAGTCTCGCTTGTGGTTTCCATCGATAAATGATGTTTCCACCGATAAGCGTGTTTCCAGGAGCGGTGTTTAAAACAGTGTATCCACCGATAGCACTATGAAAGTCTTGATGAAAGTACCGCTTGTAACGGCTTTGACCTATTCAAGTGGCGATTACAACCGCATAATGACCACGCTTAATTGGTCATATAACCACTAACTATTATAATGGGATAATTATGAGGCTATTAATGGGCGATTAATACTCATAATTCCATTTGATTAGCTTAGAGTAAACTCCTATAAATAGGAGATCGATTATGCATGAAAGATACGAAAACTATTAACACTTATTAGCGCAAGGGTTATAGAATTGTGCCTAATTCCATAACGCATTTGGTCTTATCCCAAGTAGATATTCGTGTAACCCGCATTAGGGTTGAATAGTTTACTTTGGAAAGTGATCACACGATTCCAAGTGATATCCGTAACCACCTAGTGGTATTTGTTTCTGTGACTTGTTGCTTGTTTCTCACCGAATTGATTATCTTACCTGCTCGGGAGTTACACACCAACAATCAAAGTAAACTATTTTGTGATAATCAATGGTCTGCGCCATGAACACATGGCTTCAAACTTTGCCAAGCTTGATAAGTTTGAAGGGGTGGACTTTAGGAGGTGGCGTAAGAAGATGCATTTCTTGTCATCAAGCATGAGTGTGGTGTATGTGCTAACTACACCTATTCCCGATGATGGGGATGATGCTACTGTGGAGCGATCGAGGAGGAGCAAATGGGAGAATGATGACTACATATGCAGAGGTCTTATTCTCAATGGTATGTCTCGATTCTCTGCTTGATATTTATCGAACTTTGAATCTTCCAAAGAACTGTGGATTCGTTGGATGCCAAATATATGGTGAGGATGCATCAAGTAAGAAGTTTCTTGTTAGTAATTTCACAAATTACAAAATGACTAATTCAAGACCAGTCATGGAACAATACAATGAACTTCTTGGAATACTTGGAAGGTTTACACAACACAATATGCACATGGATGAGGCTATTCAAGTCTCTTGTGTTATTGATAAACTTCCTCCTTCTTGGAAAGATTTCAAGCATACCTTGAAACATAAGAAAGAGGAATTAACTCGGTTGAGTTGGGCGTCATCTGCGCATTGAGGAATCTCTCAAGGTGCGTGATAATGACAAGCCAAAGGGTAGCAATGTCTTCTTTGGACCATCTCGTTGTCAATATGGTGGAGCATAACAACTCAACCGTATAATGACAACAAAGGCAAACGCAAATATCATGACAACACAAGGCGATCCTAACAAGAAGGCAACACCTACTTGTTGGAAATGTGGCAAACCGCCACATAAAAAGGGACTGCAAGGTGTTAAAGTTGGTGGTAAAGCCAATGGATCGTGCACTAATGGTTCGGGGAGTAGTGGTTCTTTCAACTCACCGAAAGGTCGAATATGGTTAATAAGTCTTTTCGATTTATTATGTTACATATGTATCGAATCTTATTATGTGCGGGATGACGATGTTGCGTGGTGGGTTGACTCGTGCAACAGCTTATGTGTGCAAAGATAGAAGTCGGTTCAAGACCGATTAGTCACCGAATGATGGTTCTATTCTTCACATGGGAAATGAGTCAATGACCTTGGTGCATGGTCATGGTTGTGTAGATCTTAGGTTTAGTTCGGAAAGATTGTAACTTTGTTTAATGTTATTCATGTTCTGATATAAGGAAAACTTGGTTTCAAGTAGTGTTTTGAATAATCATGGATATAAACAAGTTATTGAATCGATAAATTTGTGCTTTCTAAGCATGGTGTTTTATTGGTTACGGTTATTTATGTAATCAAATGTTCGAGCTTAATATTTCATCGATAGTGTTAATTCAAAGATTTGTGACCACCACCGACCGATTGACTCTACCCTATGGCATGCAAGACTTGGCCATGTACATTATAAAAGAATGCAAGATATGTCTAGGGATGGTTTAATCCCAAGATTTGACATGGACACCGAAAAGTGTAAAACTTGCATGTTGACCAAGATAACCAAGAAACCTTTTCAAGGTGTTAGTCGTGAGACTAAGCTCTTGAACTTATACACGATGACTGTGTGATTTGCATGCCACTCCTTCTTTGGGGAATAAGAAGTACTTTGTGACATTTATTGATGATGCTTCTAGATTTTGTTATGTCTATCTCGTTAAATACCAAGGATGAAGCATTAGATAAATTCAAAGTGTTTAAAAGCGAAGTTGAATTACAACTTGGGTCCCTCGATCAAAAGATTAAGGACCGATAGGGAGGTGAGTACATGGATACTCTTATTTTCATCTGTTGGTATAATCCATGAAACGATCGCCTTTATACTCCTCAAGAAATGGTATTTCGAAAGGAAAACAGTCTCAAGGAGATGGTTAATTCCATGTTTTCCTATTCGGATCGAGTCAAGGGTTCGGGGTGAAGCTATGTTAACGACTTGCTATTTATTAAATAGGGTTCCCAACAAAAGGAACAAGGTTACCCCTTATGAACTCGGACTAAAAGGAACCCCAACCCGAACTATCTCGAGGTTTGGGGTTGTAGGGTGTTTTTAAGACTCACGATCCAAAGCTAAAGACTTTGGGTGAAAGAGGCATTGATCGCATCTTTGTTGGATATCTTGAGCATTCCAAGGCTTTTAGGTTCTATGTTATTGAACCTAATGAATATGTTTCGATTAACTCAATAATTGAATCAAGGGATGCGAGACTTTGATGAGAATAGATTCTCATCACCCCCGCACCAAGTCGAGGATTCTAATGAAACTCATGACACCGGTGTATCGAGGTCCGATGATGAACCATCGGTGGTCCCCGATGAGGTTGTGGTTCAACAACTGAACCTTCTCGTGAAGAGAAAAGGGTCGGGACTCCAAAGTCATTTGGACCTCGAGTTTCAACTATACTTGGTTGAAGGAACAAGGGATGAGGTCTCTAATCAATACTCCTATTGCTTCATTGTTGAGGATGATCCCAAGACATTTGAAGAAGCAATGAAGTCCCGTGATATTGCTTTCAAAAGAAGCAATCAATGATGAGATGGATTCCATCATGGGAACAACACTTGGGTGTTGGTTAATCTACCACCAGGTTGCAAACCTTTGGGTTGCAAATGGATTTTCAAAAGGAAAATGAAGGTAGATGGAACTATTGAAAAGTTCAAGGCTAGACTAGTCATTCGTGGCTTTAAACAAAAGTCGGGGATAGACTATTTTGATACTTATGCCCCGTGGCTCGTACGCACCATAAGACTGCCGATTGCTTTGGCATCTATTCACAATCGGTTATTCATCGATGGATGTGAAAACAGCTTTCTTGAATGGTGAATTGGAATAGGAGGTTTATATGAACCAACCTCGTGGCTTCATCATGCTCGGCAATGAAAACAAGGTGTGTAAACCGATTAAGTCTCTTTATGGACTTAAGCAGCACCTAACAATGGCATCAAAAATTTGATGAAGTGGTTTTGTCTAGTGGTTATGTTCTTAACCAAGTCGACAAATATGTATATAGCAAATTTGATGATTCCGGTAAAGGAGTCATCATTTGTCTATATGTTGATGACATGTTGATCTTTGGCACCGACCAAAATCAAGTTGACCGACAAAGGAATTTTTGTCATCAAGTTTCTCCATGAAGGACATGGGGAGGCTGATGTTATCCTTGGTATAAGGATTAAACATGAAAGTAAAAGAATTTCTATCTCTCGGTCTCATTATATTGAGAAGGTGTTGAGGAAATTCAATTACTTTGATTGTACTCTGTGAGTACACCTATGGATACTGTGAGAAGTTGATGCCTAATAATGGCAAGGTCAGATCTCAACTTGAGTATTCTAGGTAATTGGTCGCTTGATGTATGCCATGACTTGTACAAGACCGATATTGGTTTTGCGGTGGGAAAATTGAGCGGTATACTAGTAATCCTAGTGCTCATCATCGCAAGTCGTTCACGTGGTCTTCAAGTATTTGAAGAGAACTATGGATTATAGTCTCTCATATCTGGTTATCCTTCGGTGTTGGAAGGTTACACCGATGCAAGTTGGATTAGTAACATCAAGACAATTCGTCTACTAGTGGTCGGGTATTCCTACTTGGTGGAGGTGCAATTTCTTGGGCATCCAAGAAGCAAACTTGCAATGGAATCAATTTGTGGCTTTGGCAAAACCGGTAAAGAAGTCAATGGTTGAAAACTTGCTTCTTGAGATTCCATTGTGGCCTAAACCTATAGCACCTATTTCTATCCGGTGATAGTGCAGCTACATTGGCTAAAGCTTATAGCCAAATGTACAATGGTAAGTCTAGACACTTAGGTGTCGGACATAGCATGATTCGTGAGCTTATCATGAATGGGGTGGTATCTATAGTGTTTGTTAGATCTCAAAGAACTTAGTCGATCACTTGACGAAGGTCCGGCTAGAGACTTGGTTATAAAGTCTGCTAAAGGGATGGGTTTAAGTCCAACTTAGTCATCGAATGCTAGGACACCCAACTCCCTCCTAAGGAAACTTGGGAGCGAGTTCAATGCGAAAGTCGAACATTCAGCTGGACCGGAGCACATGTTTTATTTACATCCCAAGGTTGTGCTTAGAACCCACTTGAAAGGAGGATGAAGTCTTTACTTCTCAATGGTTAATTTTCTTTGAAAAAGTGCTTGGCGGGAGCATGAATAAAGAGGAACCACCTATGTAAATGTTGAAGTTTTGCCGCTTGAAGCTTTGGACTTTTAGCTTTTACAACATTTATGAATTTGGATATGGACACATGGCTTGTATAGTGTCGGGAGCTTTTAAGTGTTTGAAAACTTGTGTGTATTTTATCTTCGTATTCAAATGGGTTTAAGGGTTCAATTCTTAGAACACCTCGATTCTCGAATATTTGAACGTGTAATTTACTAAGATGAAAATTCAACTCGTGACATTTTCGTTTATGCACATGTTTTGCTTGATGTTTATTTTTCATGCAAAGGAAGTGAACTAAATTTGGGGAGGATTGTTGGAAAATTTAGTGCACTTGTGGGATTAGTTCACACCTTGTAATGGGTTAGGAGGTACGGAGTGTACACCCATAAGGTCCATGAACACCCTGACTCTTATAGTGGTTTGTATTGGTAGTGCTAGTAGAAAGTACTGCTTGTGGTTTCCATCGATAAGCGGTGTTTCCATCGATAAGCGTGTTTCCATCGATAAGCGATGTATCCATCGATAGCACTATGAAAGTACCGATAAAAGTATCGCTTGTAACGGCTTTGACCTATTCAAGTGGCGATTATAACCGCATAATGACCACGTTTAATTGGTCATGTAACCACTAACGGCTATAATGGGGATAATTATGAGGCTATTAATGGGCCGATTAATACTCATAATTCCATTTGATTAGCTTAGAGTAAACTCCTATAAATAGGAGATCTGATTATGCATGAAAGACACACAGAAAACTATTAACACTTATTAGCGCAAGGGTTATAGAATTGTGCCTAATTCCATAACTGCATTTGATCTTATCCCAAGTAGATATTCGTGTAACCCAGGCATTAGGGTCGAATAGTTTACTTTGGAAAGTGATCACACGATTCCAAGTGATATCCGTAACCACCTAGTGATATTTGTTTCACGACTTGTTGCTTGTTTCTCACGAATTGATTATCTTACCCTGCTCGGGAGTTACACACCAACAAAAAAGTCATAGTTGAAGAAAAAAAGACATAAAATAGTCATAGTAGATCCTTAATGTAGGACGGAGGGAGTAACAATTTGATTAACAAACTCGGTACCATTGTTAATTATGAAAATCTTAATTTTCTGATCATAAAAAACAATTATGTAATAGGCACTACCTATCTAGTTTTAATAATGTATACCCACACAGCCATTGTATAATCATCCACAACAGTCAAAAAGTATTTATAACCTTTTTTGCTACGTATCCTATAAGGACCCTACTAACAAGAACATTGAGTTATTATGCTAGAAAGCTAGCAGGTGGGTTGTTGCCTCTGATTCTCATAATTGGTAGTACTGTGTAGAGGTTTAGAAAATTTATTGCTCAAGCACTTCTAAAAATCACTGACTTAGTAACGTTTTGTTGCGTATACTTTTCTTTTATAATGTGTGCGCTTCCGGAATCAGGCTGTGTTAGGAGACCAAAGATAGAACTGACTCTATATGTTTGTCAAAATTAGCACTTAGCAATAGCAGTTAGCAGTAACAGTTAGTAGTAGCAGTTTATTTTATAAAAGTGTTTGGTAGAGTAGTTGTAGTTGTAATAATAATGCGTAAAATGGCGTAAAAGGGCATACATATTCAAATATAAACTCTTTAAATAAGTTATATGGTGGTATTTAAGTAATTATTTAATTCCACTGCTCTTAAAATGCTATTCCAAAGAGCATTTAGCCTTTTTTTTTATCACAAATGCTAACTGCGGATCATTCCAAACTAGCATACAACCAATAACGCTAAATGCTAAATGTTAATTGCTTAAAAATGCTCTTTTATGCTTGCTACCAAACACACCCTAAATGATTAACTAGCTTTCTTTTTAAACTGGTTATAGATTATATAGGCTTTTTTTTGGTAATGGGTTGAATGGATTTCGATCCCTCCAACCTTCGCAAGGCCCTCTCATGTACATTGTAATTCTCTTTTTCTAGCTTCTTGCTAGGTTCTAATTCAAGGGATTGTAGGCGTCATGGTTGTTGTTAAATATCGGTGTAGTGTATCCCGTCGTCAGTAGGGTTTGTGTGACATTTAAGTCATTTTTTGTTTGAGATTAAGTTAGTCGTTTATCCTTTGTAAATTTAGTAATAATGTATCTTCTTAATTTGCTCCATGCCTTCATCTTGGAGCATGTACCTTGCTCCTCCAATCTTCTTTCTCTTGTGTGAGCTTTGACAATATCATGCCGTTTCCAAAAATAAAATATAACTTCCCCGAAAAAAATAAAATATTTATTTTCTTTATTGAATGAAAGAGTTGATAATTAAGTAACTTGGCGAAAGGGGTGATGCTATCACATATTCTCAAACATTAAAATATGTGAATGTGTGATGGTCAAGCTATAAAAGCTGATCGACATTATAAGAATCATGTAATTAATCAACGATTGGGATCATCAGTATAACGTCATCCCATATAATTGATAATTCTGGCCAGTTCTTGTAGGTTAGCATATACTCCGTGTGACTTGTAATTTGGTTGGTATTAATTGACATTAATTTTAAAAGATAATAATATCTTACGAGTATACACCTCATGGTATCTTGTTGTCATTACAAAGAACTATACACCTCATGTTTCTTCTTCGTTTTGGATATTATAAAGTTAAAACTTTTTATTTGGTTTATCAAGTTTAAATTTCTTCAAGATCACACGAATTTGCCACTTCCATTTGATATGTATGCAAACTAGCCAAACTAGATTGTAGTTTACCAAAGACGGATAAACAGTGACGAAACCAGGACTATAAAGGAGATTTGGTGTGCATAAATTCACATACTATAATATAAGGGCTTTGATTAAAATTTAAGTATATTTTTCATATATTAATGAAGTGACTTAACAAGAACTATAAACACCGATATTTAGAACCGCGGGCATCAGAAAAATATAAGGTTTTTTTATATAAAAATTAATATTACGAAACAAAATTTCATCGGGATCTCGTGACACCACAGGACCTTCTAGTTCCTTCACTGCGGATAAATTAGGAAAACGTACATATAAATAAAACATGCCACTAAAATAAATTATTCATTTAAAGTATTTAAACAATTTTATATATTATTTTTATTATTATTTTTTGGCGCTATATTTAATATGTTAATCGTTTTTAAGCTTAAAAGCATGTTCAATGGGAGGTTAAAAAAAAGCTTTAAAACTCATGAAAAGCTTTATTTTTCATTTCTTCCGTAGTGAGCTTTTGTTTCATGTGGAATGAAAAGTTCACAAAAATCTTCAACCTCTTCATTATTAAATACATTTGAGTTATGTGAGATGCTTATAAAGTTGTAAGAAATCCATGTATAACGAAGATAAGTTTATAAACCAAAAACCTTTATAAATTAATAACTTGTTACGGCTTATCACAGTTATAAACTTTTTAAATGATTTACCACTCGATCCACACTAAAAGTGTATTAACTCGTAACCAAACGTCTTCTTGATTCTTCATCTCTTGCATTTTGGATATTTCTTAGCAAATTATAAAAGATGTAGCAACAAGCAAATCCTATAAGTTTATCATAACATTTGTGTGTATCTTTGTGCATTCAAATTCGAAAATCCAAATGTGATATACTCGCTCCGTCCTAAAATTATAGTCTCCATTTACATTTTAGAATGTTTTAAAATAATAGTCTCCTTCTTATCTCAACTAATGAAAAGAGAGTTTGGTGGATATGGATGATATTTGATTGGTTGAAAATTGTGGTTGTCTCATTTTTTTAAACCGTGTGTTTTTTTGTTTGATACAATAATTTTGAGAGAGTGTGAGTATATGTTAATTAATTATGTCTACTTTTTTTTTAACATTTTGACAAACATGATTATGAGTTTATATTGAAAAAAACAGAAAATACAATATACGATCAGTAAAATAAAAAAGACAAAATTACACGGATGGTCCATGTGGTTTGCTCGTATTGCAAGTTTGGTCCCTAAGTCATTTTAATTACCCCACAGATACCTATTTTTGAAACGTTGCACTCTTTTAGTCCCTAATTTGGATGGCCGTTAGTGCAGTCCGTTAAGTGTTTTGCGTATTAGTCCTTCGTTAATAAATTTTGCACCGTTAGTCCTTATTTTTAAAATATAGTTTTCCACAGCTAGTCCCTCCGTTAATAATAGTTATCGCCCGATTTTTACGTTTTGTCCATTTTCGCTCGCTTTTTATCCGCTTCCCACCGCTTTTTAACTTTTTCGTCCGTTTTCTTTCGTTTTTATAGTTTTGTCCGCTTTCCTTACGCTTTTATCGGTTTTATCGGTTTTCATCCGCTTTTATCCGTTTTCTAACATTTTCTTAAATTTTGTTCATTTTCTTCACGTTTTGTTCTGTTTCTTTCGTTTTTGCCGTTTTGTCCATTGTTCTTACGTTTTGTCCGTTTTAAATCGTTTTATCGGTTTCATCCGTTTTGTCCGTTTTCTTACATTTTGTCCGCTTTTGTACTATTTCAACATATTGAAACTTTTTCAAAAAGAAAAAATTTGAAATATTTTCCAAAAAAAATTGGAAAAAATATTTCGAAAAAATTGAAAAAATAAAAAATTCAATTTAAAAAAAAAATTGAATAAAATTTTAAAAAAATTCAAAATTTTTTTGAAATTTTTATTCAAATTTTTTTGAAATTTGAATTTTTTTTATTTTTTTCAATTTTTTTCGAAATATTTTTTCTAATTTTTTTTTAGAAATTTTTTTACAATATGACCAAATTTCAAAAATATTGAAAAAATGTTTTGAAACAAAAAGTATTTCGACATATTAAAATTTTGAAAAAAAATTTCAAAATTTTTTTAAGATTTTAAAAATATATATATATTTGAAAATATTTTTTATTCAAATTTTTTTGAAATTTTTATTCAATTTTTTTAAATTTGAATTTTTTTACTTTTTCAAATTTTTTTTCGAAATACTTTTTTCCAATTTTTTTTTGAAATTTTTTTCCAAATTTTTTTTCTTTTGGAAAATTTTCAATATGTTGAAATAGTACAAAAGGAAAGAAAACGGACAAAACGGATGAAACCGATAAAACGCATTTAAAACGGACAAAACGTAAGAACAACGGATGAAAACGGGCAAAAACGAAAGAAAACAGACAAAACATAAGAAAAACGGATAAAAATTTAAGAAAAATAAACAAAACATAAGAAAAACGGATAAAAATATAAGAAAAATGTTAGAAAAACGGACAAAAACGGATTAAAACAGATAAAACGTAGAAAACGGATAAACGTAAGAAAACGGACAAAACTATAAAAACGAAAGAAAACGGACTAAAACGCAAAAACGGGAGGAAACGGATAAAAATGAACAAACGGACAAAACGTAAAAATCGGGCGATAACTATTATTAACGGAGGGACTAATCATGAAAACTATATTTTAAAAAATAAGGACTAACGGTGCAAAACTTATTAACGAAGGACTAACAGCGAAAATACTTAACGGACTGAACTAACGGCCATCCAAAATAGGGACTAAAAGAGTGCAACGTTTCAAAAATAGGTCTCTGTGAGGTAATTAAAATGACTTAAGGACCAAACTTGCAATACGAGCAAACCACATGAACCAACCGTGTAATTTTGTCAATAAAAAATATGCATGTGAAGAGCTGAACGAGTATGTATATGATGTTTCAGGTGGTGGGAGTCCATTTGGAATTAAATGACACAAATTGAAGGCCTTCATGTCTTTTCATGTTCCTCTTTCTCATGACCTCTCTTCTGCAAATCTAATTAAGTGTCACATAATGAGACATTCACTATTCATATATCCGTCCATTCGTGCTAAGAAAAGACAAAATTGGCGTGATCGTTGTCTCTCGTAAATTAGTTTTTACGATGAAAAATTGTCTCAGGAACCTGTTCCTACTTATTTCAGTTTTGTTTTGTAGAATGCTATATTTACTCTTGTGGAGACATGATATATGATGGGTCTTCAACGTTATCGTGAAGACTGACAACGATGGTGATGGATTGGATGTGGGAAAATGCACAGACCGTTGCGCGTTGAGACAAAAAAAAATAGTAAGGTGTTCACCAGACGGATGATTTATGAGTGAGGTTGGGATTAAAATACATAGACTTTAACTCTTTGTGATCATAATCTATTACTCCAAATATCTAATATACTTAGAAGCTAGATACCTTACCGTTTGAATTATACACTTTGGCTGATTTGTTTAACATGTTTACATATTAGCTTAAACTTGTAATTTTAAATGCAACAAGTCTTTATATGTCTACTACATGTGGTAATGGGAGGTGTGTACTATTATTGTTAATAGTATTTATTGAAAAGCTTAATGGATAATTAATGGCAATCATTTCCAAAAAACATGGGGAAGAATAAGTCATGTTTTAGGGTCAAATCTTGTTTAATAGTAGTGGGGTGGTGGTTTAAGCCTAACATGATCTATCATTTGTTTCAACAAACTTCCAAATAGTCAAAATAAAACCCTTTTTTTCTTAGAAATTAGGTCAAGCAACCAGAATTTCAGTTTCTTATAAGACTTATGATATAATTTAATATGAGACATGTTTTATATTTAGATGAATAATGCAAGCCAGTCTTATGATTCATGAATCAAGACTTGAGTTATGTGAAGTATCGAATATAATACAAGACCTTAATTCATGTTTCATGACATGGGGTCATGTATGTTTTTTCACATATTGCGGATAATGTCTTCCACACTTGGATTCGAAAGCATGATGAGTGAATTGACGATGAGTTTTGCGTCAACGTGCTATGCTATGATTAACACATTTCGCCACATGAAAGCGTTAACGCATCAGGACAACATTATACCAGGGCTAGCTATTAATGCTAACTTGAAAAGGTGTCGTAGTTTGGTCATATATATATATATGTATGTGTGATGTGTCACCTTCTACAACAACTTAAGAGCTTTTGGTTAAATTTCTAAAAGATTTTTCAAATGCCATACAACATAGATAAAAGTTGCTAGTACATTGCCAAGACCAACTACTGTCAAGGGAATCAAATCTAGTTTTCGATCCTACTCTTTTCACACATGTTAAGCTTTGTTGGATTGTGCCGAACTCTAAAGTTGGTTGTGAAGACGTAAATGTCTCTAGGCTAGAATGTTTACCAACTTGGATTCAGTTGTTAAGGCCCAAAACAATGGAATAAACATGTATATATGACCAATTAATTCCAATAATTGGCCAAAATGATAGCCTACGCTCGAAACATAGTACATGAGATGACATTTACTGACGCAAATAAATATGTACAGACTTCTTGGAAGTATTCAAAGCATTTAATCTGGGATACCAATTAGCTCAAAGAACACAAGTTATATGTGAATGGTAGAAATAAGCATTTTCGGGGTCCTCCTAAACCATATTTTCCTCATTCTCTTGGATCAAATTGCCATGTCTTTTCATATGTGTTTCAAGTTAAAAACAGTGCAACGTGCACCATACGAGAGAATCAGTGAATGGCTGGTCGTGCTGAAACAAGGAATCAATGATCATAAAACCAAAATACACCCATTCAAATGCTTCAAAATATCAAGATAAGTTTTTGCTTCAATATAGAAAGCCAATGTAAACCAAGCATGAGTTGGTAGTGCAATGTCAATATACACATGCATATTAAGCATAAATGAAGGTATTGTCTCAAGACAATGTGTACTCATCAAGAATTGTAGTACCAATCCACATGCAATCTGATGAACAAAATGTATTCCAATTTTGCCCCTATATGAATGCAAAGGGCTACAAATAGTACAAGGTAGGTGTTGCATATGGGATGCTGGAAAATAATGTTCATATATACATGTTTCTAACACTATTTTGGTAATGGGTAAATTGGTAAAATGGTTTCTGAGGCTTCTTTTGTCTCAAGAAACAATGTTATGTCAACCAATCCATAAGAAAGCCATTTGTGACAGCATAATGCTAGAAGGATGAAAGCCACAATCACATGATATGCTGGAAGGCCATGACCAATGTGCATGCATGTTATTACCACTTTTTTTTGGTAATGGCCATTTCTCTAAAAATGTTGCTTGATGATTCTTTGAACTCTCATGGAGCAAGTCTATTAAAACTACTCAAACAAAGGCTCAAGCGACCAAGAACGTGTCACTAAAGCCAAAAGCCTTCCCATAACATGATATTTCTACATGATATATTGACAATGTCCAATATACATGTTCTTGAATCTTGACAGTGTTTCGGTAAAAGGGTTCTTGATGCTTACATTGTGTCAAGGAACAATCTTATTTGATCACTACAAAACTTAGCATTAGTGACTTCAGAAACGTGGCAATACTATCACAATCTTGTGACGTATTGGCACTTTTCTTAGTAACGGGCATTTCCTTCAAGTGTTCTTATGGATTTTTTTTGTCGCAGTTAATGATTATTCTTCTTTAACAACTACCAAAAACAAGGTTTATGTCAATAAAAAGCATAATTAAAAGGCCAAGCACTCGTCGCATCATATGCTATACTGGAGAAAACTGTCCAAAGTACATGTTCTTGCCACGTTTTTTTGTATTGGTTATTTTGGTATAAGCCAAGGCTTCTTGAGGCCTCTTTAGTTTAAACCAGTACAGAAAGTGTTAGAATCACTCTTAAACTAGATTTCAAGTGTTAGTAATTAATATGTAATAGTTAACTTAATATGGCTTTTATGTTAGTAATCATGCCAAGGCTTATGTAGAAAGCCCATAAGCCTTGGCCCAAGCCCATAAAGGAAAGAAAGGGAACTTGCATGTTGCCCTAATTCTTCTCTATAAATAATGCTTGTAAACCATCACTTGAGGGTTGGTTGTTCATTTACTTTCACTCTCTACGCATAAACCTTCCTTATCTCTATTTGTGTGTGTTTGTATTTGTTCATCCGATCACTATCTTATCTCCTTTCTTATATTGATGCTTGTGTTACTAATATGGAAACCTAACAGTGGTATCATTCGCCAAATAGTTGGGTGAAAAGGTTTTGTTTTTGAAGTTAGTTTTTGCTCTTACGCGTAACACACGGGTTACAAACTTTGTCACGCTTTAAAACTCAATTTTTCCACTTTTCAATCCAAGATTCTTGTACTTTCAACGTTTTTAGGTGTTAAAATTTCTGTTTTAAGAAAAAAGTTTCAAACTTTATGTGTAATTCTTTGTTTTTAAGCTTGGTTTCAAACGTGGGATTCTTTCTACGCATAAGGTGTTTAGACGTTTTGGATCATCAAGTTTCACACTTTTGTGCTATTTTGGTGATATTGAAGTCGTTTCATCACTAAAATCGGTTTAGAAACATCGTTGGTAAATCAATTTTTGGTTACTTTCTGCGAAGAAAACCCTAATCTTACGCCAGAACTCATCCTTGGTTTGATCTTGAGCTTTGTGAGTTTACTCGGTGTTTTCTTGCTTGGATAAGCCCGAAAACACTTCGACTGGATATCCTTTACATCGTGATAGTGTAAAGATTTTTGGGCAAAATCCTAATCTTACGCATAAGCTCGAACTTATCGTAGAACTCTTTACGCCTAAGATTTTCTTACGCCTAAGCCTTGTCTTACGATAAGCTAATCCTCACGATAAGTTTTCTACGCCTAACTTTCTGCTTACGCATAATCTTAGTGTTTCTCAATTCTTACGCGTAAGCTAATCCTACGCGTAACTATTGCTTTTACGCGTAAGTTTGGTGTTTTTACGCCTAAGTGTTGCTTTGCCTAAAACTTGGTTTTTCTACGCCTAAGGATACTTCATCAACAACGTTTCATTCGACTACAAAGATCCATTTAACAACACAAGTTTTCAACATGTCTCAACCACCATACTCTAACTATTTTCCTTACACGTATAATCAACAACAACAACAACTAAGTCCACAACATCAACAATTCAATCAACAACAACAAATTTATCAACAACAATTCAATCAACAACATTATCCACAACAAGGAGCAATTCAACCTCAAATGGTTCAACCACCACCTAGTCTTCAAGTACAACCTTACACAAACGTTTACAATCAACATCCATCCAGGAATACTATGAAGGAACCGACTTGATTTGCAAAGATGTGTGAAGCTTTAAGTAGCCAACAATCCATTCATGAGGCAGATCACTTGATAGACCTCCAATGCTCACTCCGGAAACTATGATCAATGGGTGATTAGGTTCTTTAGGTTTTGTGATCTTAAAAGCCACATGGAAAGTTCTTAAAGAAGGTCATCTTGGAAGGTCCATTTCGGATGCCTATTCTCATTACACCCGAGATCCAAATGCTATTCCACCAAGAGATGATCTCACAAACATTGCAACTGTCACGACCTTTCGGTGATGAACTTCTACACTACGGTCGATGAGCTAGCAATGCAATATATCCTTTTAGGATTACCCAATCCAATCCTTCAAGTGTTGATGCTCAAAAGATCGCAAAAGGATGTGGGAACATATTCATCTTCTCATGGAAGGCAATCGAACTTAATCAAGAAGACATGGAATCCAAAATTTACTTGGCTTATGAACACTTCATGATTGAACACGAGAGACATTAGAGTCATATCATCATCGATTCTCGGACATCATCAATGACTTGGACAAACACAACATCATCATGCCAAGAATTGCTGTTAAAACTAAGTTCCTAAGTAGTCTTGGTCCTGAGTGGGAAAAATATGTCATTTTCATCCGTCAAGAGAAGAATCTTCATCATGCTACTTACGGATTGTTGTACGACTATTTGAAACCATATCAAAAAGAAGTTGACAAAGAAAGGGCTATCCGTGGACAAACTGCTTCACCATCACTTCCGGACAATCAACAACTTGCTTTGTGGGCTCAAACTAGTTATCCTCCTCAACCCACTCCTCAACCAATCGCAACAATTACACCATATGATCCGTCACGAAGAACAATCTCAACAAGCTCAATTGGTTCCATACAACAACAACAATGATCAAGCACTTTACGGTGAAGCTAATAAGGACTCAAGCTTTGATGCATTGCAACAAGGATTTGTTATGATTGCTAAAGCCTTCGCCGGTATACAAACAAATCCAACAATCGCATTCGCTCCTCATCAAACACAAGGAATCAGTGTTGTGAACAATGGACGTGTTGAAGTTCGAATCGTGGTTATGGTCGCGGATGGGAGGAGGTCAAGGTTTATTGCTATGGGAAGGAATAACATGGGTGCTCCACAACAACAGAGAGCTCAAGTGGTTGAACAGGAAATGCTCGAATGGGATGAATGGTCTTCGCCGCTACAACTGTAATGAGAAGGGTCACCGCTACGCGCACCCTAAGCCGAGAACTTGAGGCGTTGCTTATCACAAGGAAGCTTTACTTTGGCTCTTAAGGATGAAGTCGGTGGAACTCTCACAACCAAAGAATGAGCTTTATGTCGATGCGCACTCGATGATGATATGAAAGACTTGCGTGCTAATGCGGCGGTGATGTTGATGGCACAAATGCAAGCTCTCCACATGAGTGACACAGCCCAGTGTATGACACCGATGGCTTGTCTCGTGTACCGAACAAACCATATTCATCATCGATCTAATATCTCACCAACATCTCGAATCCTACAAGGCTCGGAATGTTCAACATGAGCCTTCTACATCTCATTCGACGATTCTCAACTAGACCCGTAGTTACATTTGATGATCAAGATGACCTTATGGTTACCTTTGATACTCAAATTGACTCTGTGGTTATACTTGGGGATCCGAATAGTGATCATGTTGTGACTCACGTTGAACACGTCGAACCTTTTCCTAATCCGATATTGACCTCTTACTTAAAGACCAACAATCCCAAATGGATGCATGCGTTCATTAAATCAAGAATTACACAAAAAAATGCATCATTAACTGTGGATATTGAATGCTTAAAACGACAATTCAATTTTTTTCAAAACTCAAGAAAACGTGAAAAAGGTTTTGAAGTCGTTTTGCTAAATCACACCAAAACGAAAAATCTTTAGAACAGCAGATTCGTGATCTAGCCGCATCGAAGAATGCTTTGTTGTTTCAAATAGAACAATCAAACATGAACATAAAAACAACTTACCACTCTCACTTCGAAACTCAAAATCCAAGTCCGAGTTGTTAACTTGTCAAAACAGTTCTCGAGTACAAAAACATTCCACGAAACGAATAGATGACTATATTGAGGAAATTGTCGACTTAAAAACAAAATCAAAGAGTTTGAATGTTGTTTATAAACATGGTGAATCAATCACAACGATTCAAAAGTTTACTTTCAAACCAAATCCAAATGGATATGGACCGAATCTTCCGATTACAAACCTAAGTTTTCAAATAGAGCATTCAAACCAAATCCTAAAGTTTACAAAGGCGAACATAGATTTGATGATTCAATTATGAGTGTTGTTGAATATAACCGTCAAGAGGAATTAGATGCGTAAGACGAGAGTCGATCAAAATTAGAAAAGGTTGTTTATAACAAACCATTTAACTATTCAAAAGTCACTTTCGTTGCACAAAATGATTTTTCTAACACACCTGGGTTATCACACCTACTTAGGGTCCCTTTCCAATAAAGTACAAATTAATGGTCCTTTACCTTCACTTAGTGAAATAAAACCATTAGCCGAACAATGTAAAGTTATAAAATATTTTGAAACATTCATTTCGGACATCAAACTTTTGGGCGTGAAATTGAATTTCATTCGAAATAAAAATTGAACATTTTCAATTGCTTCTTAGCGTGAACAAAGAGATATTCTTGAAACGAATTTTACCTCATGTCAGAAATTTGAAAAATTGTGATATATATTGGGAAAGGGATTTTCACAAGGAGCTTGGACTTATGAAAAGAGTTTTCGAACAAAAAGAAACATCAATTTCAAATACAAAACGTAAAAAGAAGATGTTACGAAAAGATGTTGATCGAATCTTGGAAGATGTTATCTGTGCTGATATCCAAAATGTTGTGTTGTTGCATTCTTTGTCATATGCATTTGATTGTATCTTTGCTGATACTGTTGATTCTGTTGAAATTGTTGAGAATATTGATAATGTGCATCAGATCGAGTCTTTAAAAGTTGAAAATGAACGACTGGTAAACGAGCTTTCAAATGCAAAACGTCGTCTTCAATGGTGTCAAAAAGATTGTCACAATCGTGAACTTGCTTTGCAAAACAAAATCAACCAGTTGCATTCCACAACTTTGAAATGTCAAATCTCCAAATATGAACAAGAACTTGCAAAAGTTAAAAAGGAATATGGTGTCATATTTGATTTACTTGAACAGACTCGTGATGAAGCATCAAACGAACTTGATCATTATCTTGCACACACTAAAGAAGTCATGAATTTTTCCGAAATCTTCGCTACGAAAATCAAGATTTGGTGCACACCGTCATTAAGTTAAGGAAATGTTAGGAAAGTATGAACAAGTTCACCTAGCATCATTAAGAAAATTGCACCGTAACACTTAGCAAACGTGACCCCGAATGCCTCTTGACAAAACACAAGATACTAATGTGCTTCCTCTCTCGAAACAGAATAGTTGCCTCTTTTCCAAACATCCGCACTTCACCTAGGAGCAATACAAGGAAGAATAGGAAGTTGCGACCTAAGAAAAGATCAATAAAGAATGTTTGTAGAAGAACACCCTAGGACTTTGAATAAGACCCATGTTGCACCCACTTTAGATATTGCGTCGACAAATGTAATGGAAAAAGTGTTGTAACGAATCTTTGAACCTTTAAGTACTTTTGATATTCATCAAGCTTCTTGTGTTATTTGTCGTAAAAGTATGCTTTCGATTGTCATGATAAATGTGTTGCTAAAGCTATCTTGTCTCGTTTACGGAATCCTAAGACACGGAATACCTCTAGGCCCACTAATGCTTCTAAGTCCGTGCTTGGTAAACGCCTCTTTAGATTCTAAAAAGCATTGATGTCCATGTAGTTCGAAAGATCACCTCCAGGAATGTAGTACCACCTAGTGCATTCACTAAGACTAAAGCAAAGACTAGTTGGAGATGGCGAGTTGGATACATAATACACTAGGATTTAAATGGATGCCTAAAATCATTGATGTGTGTATTTCTACTATAAGCGCTTGAACCCTCTAACACTTCGGGTTCCACATCTACTTCTATTCCATCCGTGTAAATGCTGTGTGTAATGCATGTGATATGAGATCATCCTTTGGGTTGTTGATAGCGGATGTTCCCGACACATGACAGTAATCGAATGGCTGTTATCAAACTTTATTGCAAAGTTCATTGGCAATGTCGATTCGAATGATCACTTAGCAGCCTATCATGGGCTACGGAGATTACATCAATGGAAACATCGAAATTAGCGGGGTTTATTATGTGGAAGGCCTCGTCACAATCTCTCGATCGGTCAATTATGTGATGGAGATTTGGAAGTTGATTTTCGGGAGAAAACTTGTTTCATTCGTGATCTACAAGGAAACGATCTTATGTCCGCACTTTCATAATTCCAATCTCTACACTATCTCCATGCAAGACATGATTTCTTCATCTCCATCATCACTTTCAAAAGCAACATCAACGAAATCTTGGCTATGGCAATCGCTGTCTCTCACATTTAAACTTTCAAACCATAACCAACCTTGCTCGCTACAAACTAGTTGAAGGTCTCCCGAGATTCCGGTATTCTAAAGATCACCTTTGCTCGACTTATGAACAAGGTAAAAGCACTCGTGCTCATTTTCCTTCAAAGGTGGAACACAACTCAAACATGTGCTTCATCTTCTTTACATGGATTTGTGTGGCCCGTGCGTGTGCAAGCGATTAATGGCAAACGCCACATCACGGTAATCGAGATGACTACTCAAGATGGACTTGGGTCTACTTTCTTGAAGCAAAGATCAAGCTCCACGATGATCATCACCTTTCTCACGAAAATTCAAGTTCACTCGGAACACGATCGGACAAATCGAGCAGACAAAGGAACCGAATTTGTGAATCAAACTCTTGGTGCATTTTATGAGAAAGTGGAATTGAGCACCAAACATCTATTGCACGTACACCGTAACAAAGCGGAGTTGTTGAAAGACGAAACCGTGACGTTAGTGGAAGCTGCAAGAACAATGTTAATCAATGCTAAACTCCCAGATTACTTATGGGCGTGTCAGATCAACCGCATGCTACACTCAAAATCGATCAATGATTACAAAACGCCACAACAAAACACCTTTTGAGCTTATCCGAAACCATAAACCGAATCTCAAACACTTTCATGTATTTGGATCCCTTTGCTACCCAAATAATGATCGTGATGACTTTGGAAAGCTCAAAGCCAAAGCTGACATTGAGTCTTTATTGGATCTTGTGAAAATTCTAAAGGTTACGGATCCGGAATCATCGCACAAAGCGGTAATGGAAACAATTCATGCAAATTTCGATGAGCTTCTTGAAATGGCTTCGAGCATAATGACTTGGAACCCGTCACAACCGTTTAAACTTCCTCAAACCCCATCATCATTGAACCAAGCCCCACTTACTCGTCAACAAATGGAAAAGCTATTTGCTCTGTTGTTAGTGATGACATTGATGAACGTGCTCGGTGTATCCGCTGTTTCATTGCTCAACCCGATCATATTCCAATACGATACACCGCTACTCTCACAAGAAGCACCACCGATTGACTCTACAACAACAGTTGAACAAACGCTTCAACGACGAACCGGTGATGATGTTCTAAAAATGAAGTACCCCACCGCAGATTTTGGTCCAAATCGTTCTTTAACCCGCTTGCTAATGAAGCTGCGCACTGATGTTGCGGAATCATCTACAAGCTATTTGAATCCTCAAAATCGCACAATGTATACCAACATCAACCCTCTACACATCGTTGGACAAAAGACCATCCTCTTGAGAATATTATTGGTAACCCGAATCAACCAACAGAAGCGAGACAACGTCTTCACACGGATGGTGAACATTGCATTTATGCACTCACCGCCCGCTAACTGAGCCTAAAACATTAAAGACGCAATGACAAATGACAACCGGATTGAATCCATGCAAGAAGAACTCAACCAATTCAAACTTTTGAAGTATGGGAACGGTTGAAAGACCAGCGGGGTCTATGTCATTGGTCTCAAATGGATTTGGAAGAACAAATTGGATGCTAAAGGGACGTAATCGAAACAAGTCACGTGGTGGCTAAGGGTTATAGACAGGAAGAGGTATTGACTTTGAAGAATCATTCGCTCCGGTTGCTCGTCTTGAGGCTATTCGGATCTTTCTCGCGTTCGCGGCTCATATGAATATAACGGTCTTTCGGATGGACGTCAAAACTGCTTTTCGAATGGTCAACCGAAAAAACGGTTTATGTCGACTAGCTGAAGGGTTCGTTGATCCCGGTTCCCGAACCATGTCTACAAACCGAACAAAGCTCTATACGGTCTCAAACAAGCTCCTCGGGCGTGGTACGATAAGTTATCATCCTTCCTCATTGCCAATAATTTCACCAAAGGTTCGGTTGACCCAACTCTTTTCATACAATATCACGGGGCACACATCTTAATTGTTCAAATTTATGTGGATGACATCATTTTTGGGTCAACACATAAAAAGTACTCAATCGCTTTTGCAAAATTAATGAAGAAACATTTTGAAATGTCCATAATGGGTGAACTTACGTTCTTTCTAGGACTGCAAGTTCATCAATCACTCCGTGGTATTTTCTTGAGTCAGTCCAAATATGCCCTTGAACTATTGAACAAATTTGGAATGCAAAACTGTGACACATATGCCACACCAATGGCTCATACCAAGAAGCTAGACGCTGATTTACATGGTAAATTGGTGGACCCTACCAAATACCGTAGTATCATTGGGTCTCTCATGTATCTAGCTCGCTAGCGGTCGACATTGTTTTTCCAGATATCTTTGCTCCCGTTATCAATCGAGACCAATCGAAACCCACCTCTCTCGAGGCTAAAAGAATCTCCGATACATCAAGGGAACCATTAAGCGAAGGATTACGGTTTTGAACTAATAGCTTTTGAAGGCGATCACGCAGGATGTTTAGATTCACGAAAAAGTACTTGAGAGCATTACAATTTCTTGGAGATAAACTGTGTCATGGCAATCGAAAGCGAGGATTGTACATCGTTGCCCTCAACCGAAGCAAAATATGTAGCCATGTCGGCGTGTTGTGCTCAAGTCATCGGGATGAGAACACAACTCAAAGACTATGGTTATGTATTTGATGTAATCCCGATGTACTGCGACAATCGGAGTGCTATTGCGATCTCGCAACACCGCTCAATATTCAAATCAAAGCACATCGATCTTCGATATCATTTCATCAAGGAGCACGTGGAGCAGTGCAGTTGAATTATACTTTGTGGGTCGAATACCAATTGGCGATCTTCTCACCAAAGCCTTAGCTCCCGCTAGGTTTAATGAGTTGGTCCACGTGATTGGTGTGCGGTGTTTGACTCAAGAGGAACTGGATGAACTCTTAAAACATTCTTAAAACTGTCAAACACCAAAACCTCTTTTGTAAATATTTTTTTTCAAAAACAAAATACAAAAATAAAAAATCAGATAAAACAACAAAAATATTCTTCTATCTATATTTCTTTTAACATGGCAAGTACAAACCTTCCATCAACACTTTATTCTTTCAAAATTCAGTATTTTCCCGATCAAGTGTTGAGGGGGAGAAAGCAAATATTTTTTCGGTTTCATAAAAACCTTGTACTTGCATGTTACCTTATCCCGGTTGTTTCTTTATTAATGGTGCTCACATTTCTGGTTTACTGACACTCCTCGGACTAAAATTTATAAAATTTCATTATTTCTTAAGTCAAGGGGGAGTGTCGTCAAATTTCTTTCCAAATATCCTTCGTTTGGTAACCAAAATGGAAGTTATGGACATGGGATGTAAATGGTAAAGGTGGAGGGACCAATTGTGTCAAAATGCCAAAGTGTTTTTTAACAAAACACCTCCACCAAACTATTACTTCACATTTATTACAACATTTATTATTTCACCAACCCAATCCTACGCATAATATTCATCCGACAAATCCGTGTTCTTGATCATCAATTTGTAAGTGATTAAACGTTCTTTGTAATCATCTAAACATAGGTTTTGAATCATTTCTTAAACCAACGGTTAGATTTTAGTCTATGGACGATTTTGTGTTCTACGCTTAAGCGTATGAACACCTAATCAAGTTTGTGTGTTTATGGTTAAAATAATAGTGTCAAAACGTTTCTCTAACATCAATGATACCATTTTTATCACTAAAACACACCCAGATACATGAATTGAATGATTTTTTGAAAACTAGGGTTTATGCGTGAAATTGGGTATTTTCATATGTGAACGTTTTTGGTTGATTGGTTGCTCGAAAGATGTTGTTTACATGTTTAATTGATTGTATCTAAGCTTAGTTCATACCCAGAAACATCAATCGTGATAAAACTGAAATCTAGGGTTTATGTTCTTGAGAATTAGGCACTTTTGATTCACAAGTCCATTTGTTTAAACTTGGATAAAACGACTCAATAAGCTTCCTAGACATTCCAGAAAAATTTTGGTGCATTTCCCATGGTTAAATCGCTTACTCGTAATTATTGAACATTTAGGGTTTAAGTTTTACGCGTAAGTTGTTCTACGCGTAACTGTGTTAATTGAATTTCCATGATTAAATCTGAAAGGATTGAATGTAGATGATAATGTTAGTGTTATGGTGAATTTATTTCAGGTTTCAACGCGTGTATAACTCAGAATCAAGGTTACTTGCCATCTACGCATAAGGATTACCTTACGCGTAGCATGTTATGTGTAAGAGAAATATTACGCGTAAGGTTCTACATTGGGGACTATGCGTATCCTGTGAAGGATATGCGTGTGCAATAACCTCACGCATAAGGTTGACTCTTACGAGTAAGCCTTACGCGTAAGGTTCCATATACGCCACGCGTAAGCTCTACGCATAAGGCCCTCTTTTCTCACGCATAATATTTCTTCGCGTAAGTCAAGAACCCACGATAAGCTTACGTTTCGCGTATAATCACTCTGCTTACGCATAAGCTTGCCATTTCTACTCCTAAGCCTAGTTTGACCTTAATTGTGAATTGTTACGCTGCAAACTTGTAAATAAATAAATCATAACGTCACGAAACCAATAATGTCACCAATTAGCTTAAATGTTTAATAAGTTGTGAAAAATAAGTGAAAAACATAGACTTTAAAAAAAATTGAAGTTAATCAACTCACCAAACATATCACGACGTCTTTGGACTATTGGACTAACAAGTGACATTGGACTCGTAACAATCATCGACATATCACATTCAATAATGAGACAATAAAACCATCTGTTGACTAACGTAATGTCTTTCGATATGTTGGTTCTTTTGGCTAAATATCTTTCAGATCACGACATGGACGCTCAAATGCAAAACGTGGAAGCACCAAACGTTCTCACCGTTGAAGATATCTTCCCTAATGGCTATCCGATGAAGATAGGAAAGAACAACCTTCGTGTTGATTTTGATAGTCTTACCGCCGTAATCTTCTTGTTTAATAGCCGTGGACATTCGAAAAATCACCCTTATCGTAACATGCTCACCAATTACGCTACTGATCGGAGATCTACATTCACCGCCCGGCATACAATGCGAAGATCAAAGGTCAAAATGTTGTGACGGTGACGCCAACCACAAACAAGTCACCATCACACCAATGACTTAAGAGCTATTCTTCTCATTCTCGTCATCGAGCCAACCGAATACAATGCCACACCAATCGAAGAGGTTGTTCGCAATTCATGATCGACATTGGTTATGACGAAGCTACAGGAGTAATCACAAAGCATTCATACGTGGATCTTAAGAATATTCCTCAGCCATGGAGAACCCTCAAAATTATCATCACCAAATCCGTTTCTGGACTTGATAGTGGTTATGAGCATCCCAAGCTCATGGAACTACAGATCTTTTGGGCTTTGGTCAACATGAAACACATTGAAGTTGAAGCTCTGATATGGGACGACATGATGTCATTCCTCAAAAATCTTGGCTCCAAGATCCCATACATAAGATATACCAAACTGTTGATCCAAAGAGCTCTAGGGTATAATCCTGATATCCCCTTGAGACTCAATATCACTCCATGTTGTATGAGCCTACACTCACGGTCGGTTTAAGGAATCAACAACAAAGAAACAAGGTGCGATATACCGGATCACCTTCTAATCGATGCAATCAAACAACTTCATTCATACAAAAGGTATCCGTAGCGGTTGATGAAGGCAAAGTAGGTTTTCTTGATGATAAGTCCTCCGGTACACCTACTAGGAAAACCGGGAGAGGCGGTCAGAGGAGTGTTACAAGCATCGAGAGTCGAGAAAGTTTCCTAAGAGGTCTCATACTCTCAAAAGGAAAGTTCCCTCTAAGGAAGCCATCCCAATTCCCAAGCCTGAACTGCAACAAAAGCTAGTGGATGAAAGCTCTGAGGATACTGAATCAGACGAAGAGGTATTCTACTCTGAAACTCCAACCGATGACACTCAAAAAGTAGCAAAACCTCCCAGTCCAAATGTTGATAAAGGAAAAGGGAAAACTCATGTGCATGAGCAAGATAAGGAAAGTTCTGAAGAAGAACCATTTGATGAGGAAAGAGAATATCAAAAGAAGTTGAAGAACCTCAGACTCAAATATCTTGCCGATGAATTCATAAAGGATCAAACTCGTGGCCTAGAGGTCAGTGGTGGAACTCAAGCCACACTAGTTTCCGATCGCGTTAATCAACCCGATAAGGAACCGTACCACCATCACCCGAACAACAACAAAGGCAACTTGAGGATTCCATCAACTTTGACATAGAGGAACCGACATGGAAAAGATCGAGAAAACTCTGGTGAAGATACTAAGGTCGATGAAATGGCTAAGACCGGTAATGTCAAGATCTTGATTATGATGATTTTCTTCTTGATAGCCCAAAGACGCCTCAAGGAAGAAACATCGAGCCGCCAAATACCCCGAGTCTCCTCATGTCTCATCATTATCGACTCGTCTTCTCACTCTTCACTACCACCATCCAAAGGCACAACCGGATCCACATCTAAATCATGAAGAAACCAACCGACTCTTGGATATCTCGAGCTAAAACCAAGATTGTCAAAGCCATCAAGCGGTCGGGGAAGAAAGACGCGTGGCCAAGAAGTTGAATCAACTAGTCGACAAGATCATTCTTCTACATGACGAGATAGACAAGATGTCAAGTGAAAGGGAGTATATCCGTGGTTCATGCAACGTGATGTCCAAGGGAACGCACTAAATGATTAGGGGCTATACTCACAAGTACCTACTAAACCTTGTTCATGGAGTTACAAGGAAGATGTTCACCGACGACTCTATCCAAATCTCATGAAATTGGTCAAGCAAACAATGTAATCCACTCGGTTACAATGACGATCAATCCAATAGAGCTCAGTAGTTCTCTCGATGCGAGTTGATTTCCAAGTTGGTGCTACAAATGTCTCAATAATGCAGTAACTTTCACCTCGATGAAAGTAAACTATTTGAGGCACTACCGGAATATCAACTCAAGACTTCATGCAAGGAGCAAGTCGAAAGGCCTAAGCGCCCAAGAGAAGATGAAGATAAGGATAAAGAAAAGATAAAGAGCCTAAACGCAGAAAAGCGGTGAATCATCCTCCATGCCACCTCCACCCCAAAGGACTCCATCTCAACAATGATCTCCTCCACGCTCTTCTGCGACAAACCTCGGGACTCGAGTCACCACCCCAGACAGAAAACCGGTGATCACTTGAATACATGGTGGTGACGATGAGGAAGTTCTGAGCCCCAACAACAACCCACCTCTTCCGCTTCAACAAAGAAACCAAGATCCTCATCTAGGCCAAGAAGAAGAAGAAGTCGCCTAAGGTCGATGTCGTCTCATGGCTGACGAAGATGACACCGAGTATGACCGGTTCTCTACACTTGTTGATGCTACTCCGCCTAACGATGATCAAGATATGGTAGAAGGTCGTACATTGGAGCATGCTAAGTTACTTCAAGAAAAGTTTCGGTGAAGAAGATGACCAAGTCGAATTAAAACGCATCAAGAATGAAGCTTTTCAACCGCTCAAAGACAACTCGAAAAGTGCTATTGAAGTTGAATATCATCTTGAAAACATAGCACGAGCCATGTCTAACAACATTGATTGGCTCAACCTCAAGCAAACATTGACTTCACCGAAACGACAAGGCTCCATACTACACCGATTGGACCGGACCTCTACCAACGATTGGCAACAAGATCAACCTAAGATTCCATTCCGATACTTCTTCAAAATGTCACGGAATTTCTACTACACGGTAGCGATGGTTCAAAGAAATCGCTACATCACTTACACTTCCATTCCGGTAGCCATATACTCCAACCCAGATAGCCATCGAGGAAAATGCTACCCACATGTTTGCCAACAGTGGAACAAGATGACATCGATGCAATGTATGGGATTCACCATTGGCGGAACACGAAGAATCTACTACAAAAGCGCCAGGTTCGAAGGTCTATACATGAAGTGTCTGGATAAAGGGATCGTTCTTTGTTAAGCATGTAGCTCTCGTCTAAATGGGATTACACTTTCCTCAAGTAAATGGTGGTCAAAAGACAAGACGAAAGGGACTATGATTTACGTGAAGCGGACTTTCGAATTTGTCTCTCAACGACATTGAAGATCCGTATCTTGCCAAGGTACGGGGAAGAATGAGACAATTCTCGATCAAATCCAACGTGAATACATTAAGTCCGTACTCATATTCATCGAAGCATAGTAATCCAGAACGTGTAGAAGACTTGCAACTTGCCGTTGAATCGTATCAAACACGTGTCAACTTTACCGCACTCGCCTAGAACTTTCGACATCAACCATCTTCCATAATACACTCTCATCGAAGAAACCGTTTGGAGTAGTTTACCGTAGTGAACTACATCGCAATCGCTGATGGCGTGTAGAGATCTTCATAAGTTTGGAGATCACACATCAAGAAAATCGGGATGGGTTAGCTTATCGGTTAAAGGAGATACATGAAGGCATCGGGTCGAAGAAGAGATGGAATTCTAAGGAGAAAAGGGATGTTAAGAGGATCATCACTGGATCGATGAAATGTTGTCTGAAGGGACCGATTCGAACATTGGAGAGCTTAGTAGGTGGTCGTCCCGTGATTGCTCTCACAGCTATCAACGCCCGTTCGCATTCTGGCGTTATTGCGGGACTACCGAATCTCCTAGTACACCTTAAACCTGTTTCATTATCTATATTGATTTGGATGTGTGATTATTTAAATGACAATGGCTTGCACACATAACGATGTACAACCCGTTCTTGTAATGAAAGGACCATGTGGTACGCCTGCCACAATCCTTATAAATGAGCGAAAGCTTCTTACTTTTGAGTAAAACTTATCAAAACTTTCATTTTCAAAGTTTTGCTCAAAAGAACAAGTACTTCCCTTACGTTTTCAAAACCTCAAAAGTTAGTATTACTTGTTGAGGGGAGTATTTGCTAAAATCTTTGTTCAACAAAATGTTCTTCTGGAAATCTTCCCACAAAACTCGAAATGGTCATATTTAATATCAAACGTTATCAAAAATAACATTTATATGCCATTTTTGAGGGGGAGAAAATTAATGTGATAAGAAATATGTTGATTTGCTATTGAATCTTCGTGTGATAAGACTTAACCCATGAATTGACGAGCTCTAAACTGTCATAAATCGAAAAGATTTGTCTTCCTAGACTTATCCGAGTAGATTGTACCTATTCGAGGAACTCTTGATAGACATGAACTTTGACGGTTTGACAACCTTTCGAGGTTTGTCCACACCTTCAAGGTAGTTACTAGAGTTAGTTGTCACCTAAAAGTCACAATGTACCTCTTTAACTATGCAACGTAACCGTGTCTCGCGGAGATTGTCTATCTTGAGTCGATCAATTCAAAAGTGCGCGCTTCTCTCTCACCGCAGATTCTGTCTAAACACTTAAGCACGTGTGGAGGGGAGTATTTCCAAAAAGATAAAACTCTCACGGGGTACAAAATGTTTTTCATTCACAAACACTTTGAGAGATTTTCAAGAAAATGATTTTGTGGCAACATAGGTTAGTCATGGAGTTATAAGGTGACTAAGGTTAGGAATAACCGTCCTATGATCCGCCAGAGCCGGAGGGATCTACCCAATGACATCACAAATAGTTAGTACTTAGAAGTCCTTAGGTATGATTATAAAAAGGAGAATATGAGAATAGGAGAAAGAAGGAGTTGAAGAATTAAAAAGAAATGCAAAGAAAAGGGTGAAAAAAATAGCCCTCCATATTATTCAACTTAGAAATGGACAAGGTTCAATTCATATGCTCTTGGTTGTCACTTGATGACGCGGTATTGAAGATTAAAGTCGTCATGGACCCAAAGGACGCATGCACTAAACCTTCTTAGCCACTCAAGTTTCTCTCAATGAGCTTGTTTCATTCTCACAGGGAACCCTACGTAAACTATCGGCTTTCTCTTGAGATTCTTTGGTATTGAAGAATGAGACCCTCTCCCAGTCTCCGCCGGAAAACCAAAGTGCACTATTGAGTCTAGAGCCACGAGATTCATCAAAGATCTCTTAGGTACACTTGACAACTCATCGCTTGTCGCTCAACAATAAGAACGCAAGTGATATATTATCGTGTCCTTCACGATCTTAGCAATGCATGTCGAGAAAATTTATGAGAGGTTCACATATGATCCTCGGTGATTGAATGGAAACTCCGCCGGGTCAACATCAAACACCGACGGCGGTCACTTCGGTAACTTCCGTGGATTACGCTTAGTGTGTCTCAAACGGTCTACGGTCGTGAGCTCCGGAGCGGGATCGATCGTGCGCATTCTTCACATGCTCATACCAACAACATCACTAATTGAAGTTCTCTCAAAAGGCAACACAAAGATGTAATGATTCTTCGTCAAAATCAAAGAATCTACAAAGTTTAAAGACTAAGAGAACTACATCGATCGAAATCCAACGTTAAAGAGTGTGTGAGCATGTTGAAGAAAGACGTGGAGACACCGGAGCAACGGCGCACGATGCGGATAACAACATACTATTACTACCATCACAAAGAACAAAGATCATAGAACAAAGATTATGATGACGTCAAAGCGTAACTTTTCAAAGGAAACAATTTCTACACCGGGAGATTGTTCGAATCAAGGCAATTCTTCTCACAAGAAAGAAGAATGTCGAAGGCGTCAAAGCTACTATTACATCAAGATCTTCAACGTTTATATTATCAATCACTAACACTTAGGGAGATTGTTGGAATCACTCTAAACTAGATTTCAATTGTTAGTAGTTAATATGTAATAGTTAGCTTAATATGACTTTTATGTTAGAATCATGCCAAGAACTTATGTAGAAAGCGTAAGCCTCTACTAAGTTTCATAAAGGAAAGAAAGTGAACTTGCATGTTGCCTAATTCTTTCCTATAAATAATGCTTGTAAACTATCACTTGAGGGTTTGTTGTTCATTTACTTTCACTCTCTACGCATAAACCTTCCTTATCTCTATTCGTGTGTGTTTGTATTTGTTCATCCGATCACTATCTTATCTCCTTTCTTATATTGATGCTTGTGTTAGTAATATGAACCTAACAGAAAAGAAAAAAATATATCATGACAACAAAATAGTTTAGTGATATAATTTTGACTTGGCATAATTATTAAGCATTATAAATCTTTACCATTGTAAATGCCCTTAGGTATAATGTAATAATAACTATTTTGCTACATCCTTTTTCATAGTAATCTCGTCTATCGTATATTCGTATGTGTCAATTTTAATTACATGTTCATTGTAACATGTTTGTCGTGTCTTGCTCGGCCTCTTTTCTTTCTGGCAATGTATTTGATTCAAAGTATATCTGAAATGCAACTAACGCCGATCATGGATTCTAAGTTGGGCTAATTTCTTATGCTTGGAACTAGGGGTGTTGATCAGTTCGGTTATCGATTTGTTCGGTTCGGTTAATTTGGTTAAAAAATCTTTTTAGGTCAAACCGAGAACCGAACCAAACCAAATTCAAATTCGGTTTTCAGTTTGGTTCGGTTGAATTCTAATTGGGTTCGGTTCTTGGGTTAACCCGAATAACCCAATTTCACTATTTTTAAGAAAAAATTAATAATTACATAAATATTTAGCAAAAAATATATTTCAAGCATAAAAGTGTTTTATTATATTATGATAACCTTTAATAGTAATTATTTATATATAAATATACATAAAATATATAAATTTATATATAAATATATAAAAATATATATTTATATGAATTCGGTTTTCGGTTCAAACTGCTAAACCCATAACCAACCCGAGAACCGAATTAGTAGTTCGGTTCGGTTTGGTTTTAGCAAATTCGGTTTGGTTTCGGTTTTCGGTTTATTCGGTCTTTTCGGTTTTTTCGCTCACCCCTACGTGGAACATCATTATTTGAAATTTATGCATCATGAAATCCACATTTTAGAAATCTAGAAATCACACTCTATTGAAGAATGGATATGATTAATAAACTGTTAGGCTGTGAGTTCAAGTTCGTCTAAAGAAAATATAATGAGTTTTCAATTCTAGTAAAATAATATATCATTTTTAACTCTTGTGGACTTGTGGAAGCCTGGGAGGTTGTCACCAATTGGGCAAAGTTTTTGGGTTTCTTGGGCTTTCGCCCAATATTATTCAAAAGGAATATTATTGACTCATTTGAACTAAAATTTTCAAATGCCCACAAAATATATTGCAGTATTGCAGTATGATACATGAAAATGAAATTACTTTTCGGGAGCCACTTTGATGAGGGTATGCAAAGATCGATCACTCACACCGAACTTTTAGTATTAAATCATTGAGAAGTTGTGTTAACATGTTGTGAAACAAGAACCAACCAAGTATATTGAACACAATATAATGAGAATGATGGATTATGTTTTTCATTGAGATCTCTCAAACATCCATTAACCATTTTTGTATACATTCATGACAATCAATATCACTACAATTCTAATGATTTATATAATGCAAAATTTTATTCATGCAATGCAAATCAAACTATCAAAGGATTGATATTAATTTGTTTTATCCTTGAAAAGTCAGTGCCTAATATACTAGTATGTGTTGGTGATTTTAGTGTCATCATTTATTTTATGTAATTGTGATTACCCGAAGACCAAAAGAGATTTCAAATTAAACTATAATATGGGCTTGGTGGTGCGGAGTGCAAACTCGTATAAGGTAATTTGTTTTCCAACACAGCCAATGGTGGTTAATACCAAATGAAGTGACCATTCACCAAATTGTGTGACCATCCACCAAAGGGTGTGTCTATTTCATCAAAGGTTGTGACTTTTCAATTTATGTGTATATAAACACAATTTAGTCTTTCACACGAGAATAATCATATCAACAACAAATACAACAAAAGTATTCAATGTTTTTCTCTCTTTCTTGTGCCTAAAATTAGAGTGTGTTATTGTCTTATCCCAATAAGAATTTCGTGTAACCCAAGGCACAATAGGGTCGAAATCTTGTAATAGGAAAGTGGATTATACACGATTCAAGAATTTATCCGGGCAATTTTTATTATCAAGACCCAAATACCAACAGTATGAAAGGTAGAAGTACTGATGTAATGCTATGCATTTCCTCTTAATGACCCCTCCTGCGAAACAGATTAATCCATGTGTTCATGTCAAGGTTGTCGCACCTAGGGCTGTAAACGAACTGAAAGTTTAGTGAACATTTCATGAACTGCTCGGTAAAAAGTTCGTTTATGTTCGTTATTAAATGAACGAACGTGAACAATATTTTACGTCCGTTTAGTTAAATGAACGAACCTGAACAAAAGTCGCGTCCGTTCATTTATGTCCGTGAACGTTTGATTATGCTTTCGACAACGTTCGTTTATGTTCATTTATTTATTTATGTTCGTATATCATATCTTTCAATAGTATAATTTTAAAATTAGTTTTTTTTTTTTTTTTTTTTTTTTTTAAAAAAACACTTATAAAACAATATAATATGCATAATTTAGTAACGTTTATGTTTGTTTGTCTATGTTCATTTAGCGTTCGTTTAGTGTCTTAATAAACGAACATAAATGAACATGAACAACTCATTTTCTTAATAAACGAACATGAACAAGAAACTTCGTCATTTAAGCGTTCGTGTCCGTTTATTTGTCCGGTTAAAATTAAACAAACAAACATGAACAAGGCTCCGCTCGTGTTCGTATGGTTCGTCTACAGCCCTAGTCGCACCTAAACGGAGTAAGAAGGTAGTTGAAGGAACTGTGCAAGAACATATCCATAACGGGGCATCATGCTTGCCAAATAACGAGCCACGCGGACATACTCCACTACACAACTCCTTTGCAGATATTCACGTGCATGCAACAAGGAATAAGTAGCGATATCAGTTACCCTTTCGCTCCAGCTCGATTTGCCAACTTGCCTTCGTTGTAAATGTAGGGCTGATAAGCACCTTATTGGTTGAGATTTCCAACCATGTTGATGATATCTCGACCAATTAACTAGCATCATCAAGTAATTTCGACTAACTAGGTGCTTATCACTCGTACATCTATAATGAATTCAGGTTGGCAAATCGAGGCTGGAGTGAAAGGGTGATTGATGTTGCTACATATGCTTGGTTGTGTGCACGTGAGTACCTGCAAGGAGCTGTGGAGTATGTCTGTGTGGCTCGTTATACAAAAAAACCCTAGTTGTGACGTCAAAATCCTTTTTCAAAAAGCCCCAACTTCAAATAAAAGTTTGTACTATTCCTGTCTTTCAAAGGCCCATTGCGTTTATGAAATGCCTCTTGGCTCAGGGGTATATGAGTGGCACATCAACCTTGAGGTTGTGGGTTTAAGTCTCGTTGGAGACATATGAGATAGAATATGTGACATATGTGGTTTAGGTTGTAAAATTTGCGTTCTAAAATAAATAAATAAGGCCCATGGCGTTTTTATATATTTTTGTCATTGTTACATTCTAAATTCTAATGCCCCGAAACACTAACACTGAAATTATAGTGTTAAAAGTTTAGTTTAAATGAGTATACAAGCACATAAAATTTTTGCCATGTTTAATGTTTTGTAAATGTGATATTACACATACGGGGTTCCAATTATAAGTACAATCAATAATTAGACAAAAATACACCGTTGGGTCCCTAAACTTTACAAACAACATCGCTGAGGCCCGAAAGTTAGCATTTTCGTCGACGTGAGTCCTTTTTTCAAGTTTTTGAGGCCAATTGCGTCCTTTGACCCGTAATTGTCAACCATGTTCCTTTCCGTTTCATTTTGTCTTTAGTCCGAGGTCATAATCGTCATTTTGTAATTCCGTTTATTATATTAAACCGTGTTAGAAGTACCACGCGGCTTCTGGGATTACTACAGTGCTTTAGGCTATTAAAATCTAAACTTTTTCACCACGCATCCTTAAACTCTCATCTCTCTCATAAAATCTTATATTTAATATTTCCAACTAAATCTCAATAATAGTACGATGTGGTTGTCGTAGGCGGGCGACGGTAAGGACTTGCTGGAAAAACGTAAACGCCGGAAGGTGTTACTATTCATGTCCAGTTGAGGTGCGTTAATGGTTGGGTTTTTTTAGTTAAAATGTGACGTTTATATTTTAATCATGGTTTAAGTGTAATGGTTTTTTTAGTTTAAAATTTTATTTTCAAGTTATGAGTTTAAGCTTCAGTGTGTTCCCCCAACTTTTGATATTTGTTATTTAGAGCATGAGGTATCATAGCGAGGGAGGCTCGCCACTCCTAGGTGGCAGCCTCGCCACCCCTCGCCACCATACCAACCGACCTCGCCACTTCCCCACTCGCCACTCCCACAACACGAATAAGACAAAAAGATTCAATGAAACCTTAAAGAAGAAGAACTAGGACTAATTAGCAATAAAGATTCAATCTTTTTGTATTGGAATTAGCTTTAGATCAAGAAAATGATAAAAGATTGCAAATTGGCAAGTGGGTTATGAAATTAATGGATAAAGATTGAATCTTTTATAAAAAAAGATTAGAATTGAGACGTACCCAGATGAGATTTTGAGTGAGGAGGGTTAAGATGAAGGGGCGTGAACATAGGGGGATTTTGGTGGCTGATGGATAATGGAGGTGATTGTGAATTTGGGGTTGTGAAGGTTGTTAAGTATGTTTTGTGATTGGTCCCTAAAATACAATATGTAAAAGGCGAAAAATGTTCTATTTTTTAAGTTTAGTATGTTTTTTATTTATCATATGTTTTTTATTTATCGTATGTTTTTCCGTATTGTAGTTTTTCCGTATTCTAGTTTTTTCCCGTATTGTAATTTTATTTAAATGAAATGAATTTTATTGTGTTTGAAAAATATGGAAAAGAAATAAAATGAGGGTGGGTGAGGCCCAAATGAAGAGGTTTGGGTTAGTTGTGAATGAGGGGTATTTTTAAGTAGGTGTGTTGAAGTGATGTGGCACATATGGGGCCCAAGTGAAGAGGAGTGGTGATACGCTTACGCAGCGCGTTCGGGGTCAAAGGAACTTCCTTTTCGTCGAGCAAGTTTTTCAACACCCTAGGCAGTGAACCTAATCGTTGTAGTGTAGTATTAGGGTAAGCCACGGTATTGATATCGTTCTCTGGGGAATAGGAATGCTAGTGAGAAGTTACTACGCTAAGGTTAAGGTTGAGGAAGATTATTTTTATCTTTTTATGTTTTTAGGAAATTGAAAAGTACTAATCTCGGTATTGGATTTGGGGGTTGGTATTTCTACCGATTACTCTACTATTATCTAATTATCTAAACTAAGGTGGTGGTCTATGTCTAATTAATGTGTGCTCGTATGATAGTTTAAAGATGTGTTTACTTAGGTTTTACTACTCCTTAATTATCTCCTATTGATGGTTGAGTTGTCACGTCCTTATTCTTAGTTGCGTTGTGTGTCTAAAGTTGTAGGGTATGCGTTTCTCCCAACTCTTTGAACTTACCAAAGGGTCTCGCTACAAAACCCACTAGGGATAATAAACTCTTACTCTAAGGCACTCTTTGGATGGTTTAGCTTACAACTACTCGTAATTATATTCTAAGGTTCACAAAGATGAATCAAGCATTAAGTACACAACGAATGACCTATCGCATTACTAGATCATTAATCAACTAAGATAAGAAACAACCAATCAATATTCAATAATTAAGTTTCATACTCCTAAGCAAACACACAAATAAATTAGCGGGACATGGAGAACATGCAAGCATACATACAAATAATCAAAGACATAATTAAATTGATGAAGTAAATACTTATCTTGATGTAAGATAGGGTTTGGAACCCTAAAATCTTGTACAAGACACCCTTGGTTCGGTTTTAGATTTTTACTCCAAAAGACTCTCTTAAAACCGAAAATTCGGATTCTATATATAATATTACATATGCGACGCGTCACCTTATGTTTTGTGACGTCGTCGTGTCGCCGTCATTAGGGTTTCGTCTTGGCCACGTTAATCTTGCGACGGCACCTTATGTCCGCGACGCCGTCCTCTTCGACTTCGGCGTCGTCGTCTGGTCGCATCTAAGCCGTCCGAGTAGCAACGCCTACTCTTTTAAAGCCCGACGTCGTCACTTGAAAATAGGGTTTTGGCTTCAGATCGTCACAAAAATCCTCCGACGCGCCGCACTTAACACCGACGCCGTCGCCTGCTTTCACAGCTTTGAGTGTCTTGATTCGACTTTGGCCATCTTCTTCGATATCCGCCTTTTCGTCCAAATAAGTGTCATTCCAAATTTTGCCTTCAAGAGACCTAAAAGTGAAAATGAACGATATTAAGCAATAACGGATACAAAAGTGATCAAATAAGGGCTTAAACGACCCTCAAAATGCTACCTTTAAAACCTTATCAAATATCCCTACACTTGTTATTTGCTTGTCCTCAAGCAAATGTGCTTTTAGCCAATTAATTTATAAGTTAGGGGCCATGAAGCATTGATTCAAACGGTCCACAACACATATAAGCCCCGCAAAGTCATAACAAGCACGGAATTACATACTAGCACCTCACATGGGGTGTTTGGATACTCACATCTCTCTCGTGTATATATGAAATATAACAAATAGGAAATGGAAGATAAACACTCATTAACCGTCCTAGTACATAGATTACTATAGGCTTGAGAATAGATCAAACCTCCATCGCTTTGGCGTAAGCACCTAGGAAAGACTATCAAAGAGGTTTTTAAAGGGTTGTAATGTTAGGCTTACTTAGGAAACAAGGGTTTGGTGGGATAGGCTATTTAGTGGTGGCAAGTCAAAATCTCTATGTTAAATGCATACGAAGAATGACGTTGCTAAGCCAAGACTAGACACTTTAAAACTCTAGGTAACGGAAATAAACAAACATAAATTTAAAGGATAGATGTAGGATGGTAGCCCTTATGTTTTTTTTTTTTTTTTCCATACACTTTTACTCTACCATCCTCTACGGTAACATCAAAATGATAGGGATTTATAGGCACATCCCTACACTTGAGTTTTTATTATTCTGACACTAATTTGACCCGAATTGAAAAGATCAAAACACTTGGGGTACATTATTACGCAAACAAATGGAATTTGAATTAACGTTCCTTTCCCGTCATTTCATAAACTTTAACTTTTCCCATGAATCCCAATCGTCCCAAAATCTGTATACAAAGGATATGACTCGACTTAGCAACTCATGCAAGCAACCGGATAATTGAACTAAGGGTTTAGGGTGATAACAAACATTTGCACTAAAAGTGAGTGCATAAGGGTAGGCTAAGGCGATTTGGGTGTATATTTGGGGTGGGGTATAAACAATGTTTTCATTGATATTCCGAAAACGAAACATCACGAGAACCGCGAAAAGGATAGGCTCGAGGGGTTAACTAGGGTATCGTGTACTAAAGATGAGTACAACGCAGGGTGTGGGGAATTACTCAACCGATGTGGAAGAAGTAATTATATTACGGGTATCAAACAAGGGTTATCATAATGCCTCTTATCATTTAGTTATTCCTAACTACACAAGTGTAGTCTCACTTATGCGATCTCGGAATGCATCACAAAACAAGTTCTAGAATCTAATATACAACCGGTTCACACTCTAAGCATTGAAGATGAATGGTTTTAATTCCTACTAATCTAAGGGCGATCCTCACATTTTGGGTGGAATTTGGGTGGTAAAGGGTTTTGTGCTAGTCATATAACTTCCTATCCGTGAGACGCTTTTGTTAAGACTAATGGCCCACTCCTATATATCATGAAAAATTTCAAATTTGGTGCCAAAATTACCCTAACCGACATTTTCTCATGGTTTATTACACAATCACGATTGGACAAAGCAAATAATCAAGGATAAGCATAGTTTCAAAGTTCCTGTTTTATTTTCCCTCCCTACACTTAAACTGAACATTGTCCCCAATGTTCCCCGAAAGTATCAAAGTTATGATAAAAGAAGGTAATCAAAAATGAAAGAAACTAATACTCCCCAGATTAGCTCGGTAGGATCCGTGTAAAGTGGTAGTTAAATCCTTTCCAAGAAGAATTATTGCGTGAAAAGCTCCTTCCAATCTTATGTAACTTCTTCTTGACAAACTAAACCTGCACACTTGAAGAAAACAAACGAAACCTTCGCGTAAAATCGACGGTAATAATATATATAAGACTCGATTTAAACTAGGATATAATGCTTGTGGAATGGATGTTTACAGAATTTCTAAGAAAATTAAGACCGAAAAATTCTAAAATTTATAAGTAGCTCGAGAAACGAGAAAAAGTGATCGATGTTTTACTCCTTCTGACGCCGTCGAGTTGCAATCTCTCGACGTCCAGTTATCCCGACAAAAAGCATTATGCGATTTTCGAAAAAAAATTACGAAAATTTACATCTTTAGAATCTGGAAAATTTCGCAAAAACATCCATTATGATTCGATACAAGCATTTGACTCGAACAAATAAACATATATATCTTTTGGTTAATTGTTATTCTCATGTTTACGCTTCTTTTGAAAACGTGTAATCCTCCCTACACTTATCCCTTATGTAAAATACCTTTATATGCAATTAAGACGAGGTTAAAAACAAAATAAAGCATTTTTACAAATTTAAACATGAGGATAAACAATTAATGAAAGATATATGACACTAACAAGCAAACAATTAAGCATGGGTTGCCTCCCACGAAGCGCTTTTCTTTATTTAAGAGTCTTGTAGCTAGACTAGTAGTCGTACTCCTACGTTGCCTCGTTTTGTATCCTCAATGAGAATTCTATCATGTTGACAAAATTTTCATCGAATCTATACCTAGGCCCTAGGGTCAAGCAATCCTTATAATAATGCCTCCTTCTTTCTCACATGAATTTATAACCTTTTTCAACATCTTCCTTGCTCTTGTCCTCAAAAGCTTTGATGTTTTCTCGATCATAAATGGACAAGTGGCCATACTCATTTGTTTTCCAAGGCATCCTATAGGTGATCTCATCGGTTCCTTCCTTAAACCTAATTGTTCCATCATGCTTGTTATGGCTCATTCTAGATGTTTCAACAAACGGTTTCCCTAGCACTACTTGGGATAAACTATAGTCAATTACGCATCCTACATCTTCTAGGACCATAAAATCAACTAGGTAGGTGAAATTTCCTATAAAGACATGCACGTCCTTGACTCTTCCCACAAAGTTGCAAACTCCTCCTCGGATACTTAGGGTCTCTCCTAATATTAAGTCGCTCATTCATAATGTCATTGTAGATGCAGATGACATTACATTAATGGGAGATTTCAGTATCTATGTAAGCGTGGTCGACACTCCTATATCCGATCATACAAGGGATTTTAGGTTCCGTGGGTTTCTCTCCTAATCTTTGGGCATATCCTAATGATAGGTGATCGTGGATTATCGATTATGTATTGATGGTACGCAACCTCTTCTTTAGTGGGGTAAATATTGAAGTAAGCACTATTTTCCACATCCACGTTGTTGTTTATCATGCCATTGTCCGACCATCACGATCATAGAGCCAACTACGAGGCGCCGACTACTTTCTCAACGACTTCCCTAATTGTACTATCGAATATTTTACGCAAATCTCAAGGTCGGTGTTTCTACTCACATAGCGGCTTAGACGGTTGTGTTGGTTATTGGTTTGGGTTTGAGTGACACCGACTTAATTGGTGTTGGGTTATCAAGTGGTGGTTGGTTATCACCTTCCATGATGAAAAGTGATGGGTGTTACGAACAAAGGTCACGAAGAAGGGGATAGACTAAGAGGAAGCTAAAATGAGAAAAATTTACTTGATAGGAATCAAGCAAAGAACCTAAACGAGGTGGACTACTAACTAGCTATTCTATTCCCGCAGTGGCGCCAAAAACTTGATACGCTTACGCAGCGTTCGGGGTCAAAGGAACTTCCTTTTCGAAAGCAAGTTTTCAACACCCCAGCGATGAATCTAATCGTTGTAGTGTAGTATTAGGGTAAGCCAAGGGTATTGATATTGTTCTCTGGGGAATAGGAATGCTAGTGAGAAGTTACTACGCTAAGGTTAAGGTTGAGGAAGATTATTTTTATCTTTTTGTGTTTTTAGGAAATTGAAAGTACGAATCTCGGTATTGGATTTGGGGGTTGGTATTTCTACCGATTACTCTACTATTATCTAATTATCTAAACTAAGGTGGTGGTAGTCTATGTCTAATTAATGTGTGCTCGTAAGATAGTTTAAAGATGTGTTTACTTAGGTTTACTACTCCTTAATTATCTCCTATTGATGGTTGAGTTGTCACGTCCTTATTCTTAGTTGCGTTGTGTGTCTAAAGTTGTAGGGTATCGTTTCTCCCAACTCTTTGAACTTACCAAAGGGTCTCGCCTACAAAACCCACTAGGGATAATAAACTCTTACTCTAAGGCACTCTTTGGATGGTTTAGCTTACAACTACTCGGTAATTATATTCTAAGGTTCACAAAGATGAATCAACCATTAAGTACACAACGAATGACCTATCGCATTACTAGATCATTAATCAACTAAGATAAGAAACAACCAATCAATATTCAATAATTAAGTTTCATACTCCCTAGCAAACACACAAATAAATTAGCTTGGACATGGAGAACATGCAAGCATACACACAAATAATCAAAGACATAATTAAATTGATGAAGTAAATACTTATCTTGATGTAAGATAGGGTTTGGAACCCTAAAATCTTGTACAAGACACCCTTGGTTCGGTTTTAGATTTTTACTCCAAAAGACTCTCTTAAAAGCGAAAATTCGGATTCTATATATAATATTACATATGCGACGGTGTCACCTTATGTTTTGTGACGCCGTCGTGTCGCCGCTCATTGGGTTTCGTCTTGGCCACGTTAATCTTGCAACGGCGTCACCTTATGTCTTTGACGCCGTCCTCTTCGACTTCGACGTCGTTCGGGTCGCATCTAGGCCGTCCGAGTAGCAACGCCTACTCTTTTAAAGCCCGACGTCGTCACTTGAAAATAGGGTTTTGGCTTCAGATCGTCAAAAAATCCTCCGGCCGCATTAACACCGACGCCGCCGCCTTACATTTTGACTTTGAGTGTCTTGATTCGACTTTGGCCATCTTCTTCATTATATCCGCGCTTTTCATCCAAATAAGTGCCATTCCAAAGATTTTGCCATCAAGAGACCTAAAAAGTGAAAAGGAACGATATTAAGCAATAACGGATACAAAAGTGATCAAATAAGGGCTTAAATGACCCCTCAAAATGGTACCTTTTAAAACCTTATCAAGTGGCTTAGCCACGATACCTCTTGCTCTTAGGGATCAAGATGTCCCATCAATGAGTGGTACGATTCACCCATGACACCGAGAGCAAGGGAGGTGATCCTCTACTTACGGAGACACCTTCACCGGAATGAGGCAGCGTTACAAGAATGCCAAGTCGGCCTCATTGCTGAGATGTTAGAGGTTGTCAACGCGGGCGACAAACGAGCTAAAGGTTGCTCAACGGGTGTATCTTGTTGGGAATAAAGCTAACAGTTACCACTGATAAGCTGTGGAAGACACTGCTAAAGATTACACTGTAACACCCCCGAAAATCTTAATGACAGCGGAAGACTAATTCGGGTGTTACTTGAATGGAGATCATAGTCAATAATCATAGAAAACGACTCAAAAGAGACGTTTTATTAAAAATAGTTATCATTCATCGAAAACTCATAGTTTGTTACAAAATATTGTAAATAGATCAAGTGTTTTTCCCCAAAAGAAAGATCATGAGTTTGAAAGAAATGATAACTTTTATGTTTTACACCACCAAATAAGCCTTGCCATGCCCCGTTCCGCACCTTGGTCATAATCTTCACTGATTACCTGAGATAACATGCTTAAAAGGTCAACAAAAATGTTGAGTGAAGTCCATAGGTTTAAAATAAGTTGAACACAAGTATAAGATCATGATCATTGTAAACTAACAATATCATAAGAAAATATCACAGATTATTATGCGCTAAGCTCATGAAACCAAGACTCAACTGCATACACCGAATTACCAGCATAATGAAATATGCCCCAAAGGAGGTAATAGCCAATTACCTAAAGAAATTCGATATGGTGCGCCGGTTATTTCTCTATAACCGAAACGGGTTCGTTATTCCCATAGTACTATTCACGATATCTACGCTCACTCGCGGTGACTAATGGTTCATTTTGTAAAATACACTTTAAAGTATTAACTTTTGTTACACTTTTAATATTTACTTATTTAGTTACAAAGTTATTGGAAGTAGAGGGGTATATTCTGCCAAACCGTGAAAGTTATAAAAAAAATATAAGGGAAAGGTTGCCGCAAGTGGGATTCGAACCAGGAATCCCTTGCCCCATCCCCATGCTCGTTAACCAACTGAGCTAGACACTCTTTGTGTTTTATTTATACGTTACATGCTATATATATCATAAAGCTTCTGTTTTAAAAATTCATGCATTTTGGCTACTGTGAACGTGACTTGCATGGTATACATTTCTTGTTTCCATTTCTACTTCTTCCTCTCAAGTTAAGCATTTTACTTTATTATGTCTATGTCTTCCATAAGGTGGTGAGCTTATATGTTCGCTTATTACAAATAAGCTCGAAGAAAAGCTCGCTTCCTCTGGCTCGGCTGGTTTAGTTAATCCATTTGGTGCATGTATAAGTGTAACATTTTACTTGTGATAACGAAAATAAGTATCGAAAATGAAAGGTGAGAAGGTTCTAATGAAACTTACAACACTCACTTGGAGTGGAGATGATACGTGAGATGTGTCGAACTTGTCGAATGAACTCGAGTACTCCTTGTTCTCCTTATAACTTGTTACCCGAATCCTATTTTACCCAAGTCTCCTAGTTGCTAATAACCCAAAACTCTTTGCTTTTCTTCCCTTCTTCTTGCTCGACAGAAACCCAAAAGAGAGGAAAGGTAAAATGAAGTGAAGTGTTTTTGTTTGAGTTGTGTGTTTTACTTGGTGTTAGAAGTGTGATATATAAAGGAAAACTAGGTATGGAGTTTTGAATATCTTATTGTTGTTCTTCCTTGGTTTCAAGAAAGTAGAAAGACAAGGGTGTTTGTTTGTGGGCATCGATGGTTGCAACCAAGATTTGAAGCATGATTTTGGTATAGTCACCTCAATGAGAGCATGCTAGACACATTACCTCTTGGTTAAAAGAGTCAAGAGGAAGTCAAAGTAGTCTTGTAGGTTCAAGGTATTATAATAATATGTTAGGGTGGCTAAGCTTGAGGTTTGTCCCTTTGATCATGTACACACGCATATAGAGCAAGGTCAAAGTAAGTGAAATATGTTTCCAGCTTTGGTTTCTTGTTCGCTTGTTCGATTACAAAAGAAAGGACACAAAACATTTTACTAACTCTTTTAAATGAAGTCTTGGGCTTGGGTTTTGATCATGTTAGGCGAGGCCCAAAAGGAAAGAAATAAAATGGTGTTGGGCTAGAGATACAACTCGACAAGGGCCCAAGGTAAAGGATGTTTCGTTGGGCTTGGCATGGGTCGACGCCCAAGGAGCTATCGTGTATGAGTTGGGCTCGGATCAAATGGAGGCCCAAAGAAATCACGGTGGGTGTTTTAGGCCCGCCCAAGTTAATTATAATCTATATTCATTTATTAAATATATTTTTATTATAATTAAATTGTTTTACAAATTTTTACGTATTCATTACGTATTTTAGAATTATCGTGATAGTGGGAAATTTATTTAGATCACAACGGTATATTTATGAACGCTCAAATGCGTTGATCATGCATATGCCAATTGATATGCAAAGTGATGTTTAGAAAATTTCATGACAAAATAGATCGTGATCAATTCTTGATTAACACGTTAAGTACATTGAAATTTTCCCGAGCTTACAAGACCTACCCTTAAGAGAACCGCGTCCGCTGTTAAACTCGCAGAGGTCGTCATGGGTGATCTAGATGAACAGTGGGGATACTTGAACGCATTATATCCTCGCGCTCCTGTGTGAACTCAGACCGCTTCTTATGATTCCATCGAACTTTAACGATAGGAATGCGGCTTTGCTTAAGCCTTTTAACTTCTCCGTCCATGATCTCGATCGGTTCTTCGACAAAGCTAAGTTTGTCATCGAAATGGATGTCCTTGAGTGGTACGACTAAAGTTTCATCCGAAGACACTTTTAAGATTCGAGACATGAAACGGTCATGTACTCGGCTAAGTTCTTCGGAAGATCAAGTTTATATGCCATCGACCAATTCTTTGAAGAATTTTAAATGGTCCGACGATCGAGGTTTGAGCTTTCCTCGCTTTCCAAATCGACCATCCCTTTCTGTGGTGATACTTTAAGCATTACACGGTCTCCGACTTGGAATTCCATTGGTTTTCTTCGAACATCTCACAGAGCTCTTTTGTCTATCTCGAGCTTGCAATCTTTGCGAATTTGCATTATCTTTCCTGTTGTCTTGACAATTTGGGGCCTGTAAGTTGTACTTCCTCAACTTCCGCCAAAGAACCGGTGATCGGCATTTTCTTCCATAGAGTGCTTCAAAAGGAGGCTTTAATGTTTGGCGTGATAACCTGTTGTTGTAAGAGAATTCACCAGAGGCAAGTGTTTATCCCATCCTTTTCCGAATCAATCACACATGCTCTTAGCATGTCTTCCGTAGTTTGGATCGTTCTTTCACTTTGTCCATCTGTTTGAGGATGGCACGCAGACTCATATCTAAGTTGGTACCCATGGCTTTTTGAAGCGTTTGCCAAAATCTTGAGGTGAATCGGCTATCACGATCGATATGATAGAGATTGGTACACCGTGACGAGAAACAATCTCTTTGATGTACGCCTAGCGAGTGTAATCATCTCGTCGTTTCTTTGATTGGCAAGAAATGAGCGGACTTTGTAAGGCGGTTCATACAACCCAAATGGTGTCAAAACCATTAGAAGTTTTGGTAACTTCGTTATAAAGTCCATTGTGATTCTTTCCCATTTCCACACGGGAAGTTCGGTTGAGTTAGCAATCCAGATGGCTTTTGATGTTCGCCTTTAACTTTCAAGCATGTCAAACATTTATCAAGCGATACAATATATCGACCTTCATATTAGGCCACCAAGACAAAAGCTTTAGATCTTGATACATCTTGTCGGGACCAGATGTATGGAATACTTGATTTATGTGATTCATGCATGATGAGTTCTCGGATACCTCCAAAGAGTGGAATCCAACTCGATTTTTGAAACATAGCGTTCGTCCGATCTCTTCACAAATCCATTCTCATTCTCCCAAGATGCCATAAATCTTCTCATTCGCCTATTTTCTTCCTTAAGGGCTCGATCCGAGCTTCAAGAATTTTCATGGTAGAGGTGAATTGATTACCATTCCCAATGATCTCACTCTAAGTGGCTTAGGCGATCTTTTCGCTAAAGCATCGGCAACAACATTTGCCTTCCAGATGATAACGGATCTCGCAGTCATAGTCACTAAGCAATTCAAGCCAGCCGACGTTGACGATATTCAATTCCTTTTGATCTAAGATGTGTTGAAGACTTTTGTGATCGATGTACACTATACACTTGGTTCCGCATAAATAATGTCTCCATAATTTGAGTGCAAATACCACGCGCCAAGTTCTAGATCGTGAGTAGTATAATTCTTCTCATGAGTTTTGAGTTGTCGGACGCATAAGCAATCACTTTGTTCCTTTGCATGAGAACAAATACTTAAACCCATGTGTGAAGCATCACAATATACTACAAAATCTTCGGCTCCTTCCTAAGAGTGTTAAGATAGGTGCTCGCAAAGCTTGTTCTTCGAGAGTTGAAAATGATTCTTGATCGCTCCCCATTCGAATTTCTTCGTTTTCGGGTTAACTCGGTCAATGGTTTAGCTATTTTCGAGAAACCTTCGATGAATCTTCGATAATAACCAAAGAAGTCCTAAGAATTGACGTAATTTCAGCTGGGATTAGCTGGCATCGCCAATTCTAACAGATTCAATCTTTGGGATCCATGGATTCCTTCACCACGATCACATGACCAAGAAATTGACCGCCTCAATCCAAAAATCACACTTGGAAAACTTTATGCATAATTTTTCATCCTTAAGTAACTTCGTGACGCCTTCAAATGTTCCGCATGTTCTTCTTTATTACGAGAGATATAAGAATATCGTCAATGAACACAATGACTAATTTATCCAGATATGGTTTGCGCACTCTATTCATGAGGTCCATAACATGCCGGTAGTGCATTAGTTAAACCGAATGGCATTACTTGGAATTCATAATGGCCATATCGAGTTCTAAATGCGGTCTTGGTATATCTTCTTCTCTTACCCAGAATCGATGATATCCGTATCTTAATCAATCTTCGAGTATACACTCGAGCCTTGTAATTGATCAAACAGATCATCGATTCTTGGTAAGGGATAGCGGTTTTGATTGTGAGCTTGTTCAATTCTCTATAATCGATACACATCCGAATGATCCATCTTTCTTCTTAACGAATAATACCGAGCTCCCTGTGAGGAACTTGGTCTAATGAATCCTTTCTCGATAGCTCTTCTAGTTGTTTGATAACTCTTGCATTTCGAGGGCGCTAAACGGCACGGTGCTCGTGCTACGTGAGTAGCTCCGTGAATAAGATCGATTTGAAATTCGACTTGTCGAGCAGGTGTGGAAGTCCGTGCAAATCTTCCGAAATACCTCGAAAATTCCTTGATTACTGTGTACATCCTCTAATCGCTTTCTTCCGACTTCTTTTCCGTTACTTGAGCTAAGAAGCATAACATCCTTTTCCATGTACTTTATTGACTTCGCACGTGATATGATACTTAAGTACTTTCTACTTTGATCTCCTCGGATGACTAATGTTTCACCATTGATCGGGATATGAACGGTTTTCTCGTCACAAACAATCCTAGCACGGTGTTTGGACAACCAATCCATGCCAATTACGACATCGAAACTTCCAAGCTTGATTGGCAAAAGATCTATGAGAACGAATGATCTTGTAATAGAATAGGACAATTACGGATTACGTGTTGGTTCCTATTATTTTCCATCCAAGTTCTATCTCATAAGTCGATCTAAAGCGATTGAGGATATTTCAAGTAATGGAGCAAAGTAGTAGATACAAAACTCTTATCGGCTCCGTAATCAAACAAGATTTTTGCGTAATGATTGTTAAGAGAATCGCATCCGCCACAATGTCGTGGTTCAACGGTGCATCTCCATCTCCTAGCATGTACACTCTTGCACGCGCATTGTTTGTTTGAACAACATTTAACTTTGGGCATTGACTCTTGAAATGACCAGTTCTCCACATCCATAGCGCTCATGTTTGTCACGTTGTTGCCCTTCCGTGGTTTCGACAATGCTTACCTTGATGACCTACCTTGTTGCACTTATCGCACTTCACAAAGACAAGGTCCGTAATGGTGCATCAAACATCGGTTACACCGGGATGTGGTCCCACGCACCCTTTTCCAAAGGTGGATGCAAAGATAAGCCCTCGCGCTTCTTGCCTTCGGTTTTGCCGATTGTGGTGTTGATTGCCAGGTGATATTGGTTGTTGTTGTTCCGATTGTTGTTGTTGGATCGATAGTGGTTGGAATTTGAGGTTTTCCGATCATCAAACTTTCTTTTGTTGTCACTGAGCCTTGTGCATTTGCAAGCTTTAGTATTGGTTCCATAAGGTGGATACGATGACAACTTCTTCAGCTTTTGGCTTCAAGCGATAACATCTCCTTCGATGCTTCGAGGTAAACCTCCGATCATAGCTTCCAAAAGTTTTTCATCGGTGGGAAATAGATGAGGACATAGAGCTCTCACTCATGGAATCTCTTGAAGTATGTCTTGAGATCATTACCTTTAGCGACCAAGTGGTAATACTCATCTTCGAGTTTCTTGATCTCGGTCCCCTGCAATACTGTTTCATTAACAGCTTGTTTCAGATCCGACCATGAAATCTTACAAGCTTCTTCCATTCCAATTGGTCGAGCATGGCCTTTCCACCAAGATAACGCATCTTCTAACAAAGTTCCATCGCAAAACTTGACTTTGCAATCATTTGTGCAATCGCTTAGCGTAAATACGCCCTCGGCCCTCTCAAACCAATGAAGTAAACCAATAGCACCTTCAAAGCCCTTGAAGAATGTCGGCTTGCGCTCATGAACTCTTTGTAATTACACTTATGAGTTAAAGTGGACTCACTTTGATTTGTTGGAGTGTTAGTTGCATTTGAGTTTGCCATTTCAAGAAGACGTGCGACCCGCGACACCATTCTCTTCAAGAATGCGAGCAACCTCACCATCGCGTCTGAGCTACACGCCGCTCACCTCGAGCAATTCGGCATTCTCGCCTTTCTCTGCAATTTCAGCTTTGCCTTGCACTTCAACACGTGCCTCTTGGGCAAGTCGCTCACCTTCAATGCTCACTTGCTTTAGCAAAGATCGACATGTTGAGCTATAGTGCGCTTAACACTTTCAATGACCATTTTCTCGAATAGTCATGGAGTGATGGTGGATGAGGTAGCTTTCTTCTTGACCATTTTCTAAAATTTTCAAGAATAAATACCAAGATTAAGAAATTATCGATCGATGATAAAATTGATTTCATATCATACATTTCATAATAGTCCGATTACCACTTTAAATAAATGATATGATATGAATATGATTTTTCTCACAAATCATAATATATATATAAGGACATAAGGATTGGTTCGGCATACATCACCGAGGAATAATAACATAACATTAGAATAATAGAAATACAACCATGGAATACATCGTTACATAGTTTGTTCACAACCATAAGTTACATCATCGTAATACTTGTTCCAAGGTTACAAACCAAAATGATACAAGCCTTAATGCCTCATATGGCGGCTTTATGACACACACTAAGATAGAGATGACTAGGATCTACGCATCTCCCGATGCGCCATCCCGACGACGAATCTCCTCGACCATAGCTGTCAGGTCTCGAATCACGCCACGAGCTTGGTCTCTCGCCTCGAGGTTATCAATCCTCCTCCAAAATGGCGGTGTGAGCATGAGCAGATGCAAGCTCGTGATGTAGGACTCTCTCTCACCCAAGGCGCCTCTCTCAACGTGCTAGCATCACTAATCGTAGTCTCTAATCTCCGAGTCAATTGGTTAACACCTCCTTGCCTCCATAATTGCGTGACTCATCATATCAAACACGATCTCGATGGAGTAGCGCCCCACCACAAGGTTCTCGACTTCTTCTTCCAAGCTCTCTATCCTCACTAGCGGGATCTCATCATAATGTGCCATGAGTTCATTCGCTTGATCTTCGTGCTCGATAAGTCTCGTAGCCAACAGAGGAATAGTGTGGTGCACCGTTCACCCAATGTGTATGACCGAGTCGGTGCGAGTCGAGCTTTCTCAAGCTCAAAGGAACTAGGCGCCCTTCCTCTCTCCAACGCCTAAGTAAAGGGATCAAGAATGACCATCTCCTAGCACCGGATTTCTTCCTGGTCCGGCCTCATTATCCACTCGAGTAGGCTTTTCAGGATCGAGAGTGATGGTGGATAGCACTTGATGCAGAAGCGGTAAATGGCTCACTAAAAGTGTCCAAAGGAGGTGATGTCAGAGTGGTGATGAAATAGGAAACGAGTAGTCTGCATTGGTAGAACACGATGAGTGGCGGTGGTGGTGAAGTAGCGATGGGTGGCAGCAGTGAAACCGTGATGATCGAAAGTGGTGACCGAGCCGGTGATGATCGAAATGGTGGCATCACATGAGTCATGGTGATGGGTCCACACGCCTTCCTAGCGGTGCGTTTGAAGGTCTTACCATTAGGATGCGCCTATAAGTACTCCAAACGGCCAGTTCATCATGCTTAAGAACACGAATCATACGCCTGGCCGACGGATAGCTCGCGATGATCCGAAGAATCGATGAAGCGTAGTCGCTTTTCGATGATTTGGATGATTCATCATCCACAAAGAACATCTCAAGGTGTAGCCATTGTCGCGACTCATAGTAATCGATCTAGGGTCATGGAAGCAAAGCATTGTACTCTTGAGGATGAGCAACATAGCCGAGCAATGAGGAGTTCGGGCAACCTCACCTTCCTCAAAGGTTGGGCCGTCCAAACAAAGAACCGGTATGACAGATCGGGATGAGTCGCATAGTGACAATCGTAGAGGACATGGTGTCATCCATCTTGTCTCGAGGACAGACAATCGGGTGGGATTCGTACATGGTATCAGAACAACCCATAAATTAATGTAAGTAAATGCCAAATAATATAATTATTTTAGTTAGCTAAGCAAATCTCCATGCCTAACTTAAATGAATGCACTTTACTTATGATCTAGTGATGCATCAATCCTAATGCATAGCGGTCACTAAGTATGCAAGGCGGTGGTGTAAAATAGTCCTGCTTTTAAAAGTGCGGTTATAGTCCAAATGATTTTGAAAAACTCTTTGGTTCTCTATAACCTTGGCTCGACACTAATCAGAATAACCCCAAAATCTTAATGACAATGAAGACTAATTCGGGTGTTACTTGAATGGAGATCATAGTCATAATCATAGAAAACGACTCAAAAGAGACGTTTATTAAAATAGTTATCATTCATCGAAAACTCATAGTTTGTTACAAAATATTGTAAATAGATCAAGTGTTTTTCCCCAAAAGAAAGATCATGAGTTTGAAAGAAATGATAACTTTTATGTTTTACACCACCAAATAAGCCTTGCCATGCCCCTGTTCCGCACCTTGGTCATAATCTTCACCGACACCGAGATAACATGTTAAAAAGGTCAACAAAATGTTGAGTGAAGTCCATAGGTTTAAAATAAGTTGAACACAAGTATAAGATCATGATCATTGTAAACTAACAATATCATAAGAAAATATCACGATTATTATGCGCTAAGCTCATGAAACCAAGACTCAACCGCATACACCGAATTACCAAAGCAGTACGAATATGCCCCAAAGGAGGTAATAGCCAATTACCTAAAGAAATTGATATGGCGCCTTGTTATTTCTCTATAACCAAACGGGTTCGTTATTCCCCATAGTACTATTCACGATATCTACGCTCACTCGCGGTGACTAATGGTTCATGATCGTGGGACTTGTGGCTAACAACTTAGGCAAGACTAATAATCAAGATCAAGCATTTATGAAAACCCTTGTGTTCTAGTTTAGAGTATGTATCTCCTCGCGGGTTTATAAAAATAAAGTAAAAGCGAGGCTATGAACTCACCTTGATGATAATGCACACGCAAAAATAGATCAAGCACAATGTAGCGGAGGTTCCAACTCGAAACCTAAAATGATGAGATGGCGAGTCTCAGATGAGCATTTTGGTTCGCGATTCAAAATAATAGAGCATTGAATATTCTTATTCAATAGATCATTGGATTGTCCAATCCAATAGCGCGATCGTGATTAACGCTTAAGTTAATTTTCATGCTACATTGCCTTAATTAATGATCCTCACTTACGATAAGTGAAATGTTCTCCTGTGATCTTAATAGATTTGTTGAGTATTTTAACGTGTTTGAATAAATTCCCGTGTGTTTTATCGGATTTATATATATATAATTATAATCTTATAAATATATATATATATATTTACGTAATGCTTTTAACGTTATCCGAAAATAAATTACTCATATGATCAAGATACTGCTTTTACGGGTTATTATGGGTTTATAAGTTTTTCTAAACTTTCCCAATTTACACTTTTACCCTCGAGTTACAAAAGTACGAGTTTAGTCCCTATACTTTTAGAAAATAACAATTGCACTCCATAAATATTATAGGCTTAAAGTTTTCAGTTTTGACACTTTTAGTCCCTCGAAAACTGTTTTTGTAAAATACACTTTAAAGTATTAACTTTTGTTACACTTTTAATATTTACTTATTTAGTTACAAAGTTATTGGAAGTAGAGGGGTATATTCTGCCAAACCGTGAAAGTTATAAAAAAAATATAAGGGAAAGGTTGCCGCAAGTGGGATTCGAACCAGGAATCCCTTGCCCCATCCCCATGCTCGTTAACCAACTGAGCTAGACACTCTTTGTGTTTTATTTATATGCTACATGCTATATATATCATAAAGCTTCGCTTTAAAAATTCATGCATTTTAGCCACTGTGAACGTGACTTGCATGGTATACATTTCTTGTTTCCATTTCTACTTCTTCCTCTCAAGTTAAGCATTTTACTTTATTATGTCTATGTCTTCCATAGGTGGTGAGTTTATATGTTCTGGCTTATTACAAATAAGCTCGAAAGAAAAGCTCTGGCTTCTTCGGCTCGGTGGGTTTAGTTAATCCATTTGGTGCATGTATAAGTGTAACATTTTACTTGTGATAACGAAAATAAGTATCGAAAATGAAAGGTGAGAAGGTTCTAATGAAACTTACAACACTCACTGGAGTGGAGATGATACGTGAGATGTGTCGAACTTGTCGAATGAACTCGAGTACTCCTTGTTCTCCTTATAACTTGTTACCCGAATCCTATTTTACCCAAGTCTCCTAGTTGCTAATAACCCAAACTTTTGCTTTTCTTCCTTCTTCTTGCTCGATGTAAACCCAAAAGAGAGGAAAGGTAAAATGAAGTGAAGTGTTTTGTTTGAGTTGTGTTTTACTTGGTGTTAGAAGTGTGATATATAAAGGAAAACTAGGTATGGAGTTTTGAATATCTTATTGTTGTTCTTCCTTGGTTTCAAGAAAGTAGAAAGACAAGGGTGTTTGTTTGTGGGCATGCGATGGTTGCAAAACCAAGATTTAGAGCATGATTTTGGTATAGTCACCTCAACGAGAGCATGCTAGACACATTACCTCTTGGTTAAAAGAGTCAAGAGGAAGTCAAAGTAGTCTTGGTAGGTTCAAGGTATTATAATAATATGTTAGGGTGGCTAAGCTTGAGGGTTTGTCCCTTTTGATCATGTACACACGCAATAGAGCAAGGTCAAAGTAAGTGAAATATGTTTCCAGCTTGGTTTCTTGTCTCGCTTGTTCGATTACAAAAGAAAGGACACAAAACATTTTACTAACTCTTTTAAATGAAGTCTTGGGCTTGGGTTTTGATCATGCTAGGCGAGGCCCAAAAAGGAAAGAAATAAAATGGTGTTGGCTAGAGATACAATTCGACAAGGGCCCAAGGTAAAGGATGTTTCGTTGGGCTTGGCATGGGTCGACGGCCCAAGGAGCTATCGTATGAGTTGGGCTCGGATCAAATGGAGGCCCAAAGAAATCACGGTGGGTGTTTTAGGCCTGCCCAAGTTAATTATAATCTATATTCATTTATTAAATATATTTTTATTATAATTAAATTGTAATTTTACAAATTTTTACGTATTCATTACGTATTTTAGAATTATCAGGATAGTGGGGAAATTTATTTAGATCACAACGGTATATTTATGAACGCTCAAACTGCGTTGATCATGCATATGCCAATTGATATGCAAAAGTGATGTTTAGAAAATTTCATGACAAAATAGATCGTGATCAATTCTTGATTAACACGTTAAGTACATTGAAATTTTCCGGGAGCTTACATACACTAGCAGTGGAAACTCATTACCACTGCTAGTACATATATTACCACTGCTATTAGGATAATTGTTATGTATCCGTGTATTGATAAGTATAGAAAAGATATTGTGTATATTCTATATAGTTAGCATTATACTTATCTTGTAAAGGACTCCTTGTGTTATAAAAGGAGATCCTAGGTCATTGTTTAGAAATATAGAAAACTCACGTAAGCTTCAAGGTGTAACCCTAGTGATAAGAAAGATCACTCGTATTATTTCTTAATAATATTGGAGCTTTGTGTTAAACTGTTCCCACTTACATTACATTATATAATCTATCTTCTAAGTATTACTAAGTATATTCCGCGTGCTTATTAATATAACTTAAAGTATCACTAACACAAGGTGTGTGTTTAGATCCATCAAATGGTATCAGAGAGAAGGTTTTGATACTTTGATTTAGAAGATCCAAGGAATAAGCTTAACCAACTCACTCAAATCAATGGAGATGGAAAACAACCAAATTCAACTCGCTCCAAAGCTTCCTAAGCTCAAACTTAATGAGTTTGAGATATGGAGGATAATGATTGAGCAATACTTTCTAATACAAGACTATGCTCTATGGGAAATCATCTTAACCGGTGATTCCTTCAAGTCTCGAAGAAGACCGAGAAAGTTGGTGACACGAAGTTGTAACGCTTATGTACCGAGACTAATGATGAAAGAGCAAAGAAGAAGAATGACCTAAAGGCCGAAGTTTGTTACTAATGACTCTTCCTAAAGACCGCATCATTCTTGCGCAAAAGAACTTTTGAAGAGATTTGCTCGGTGTTTGGTGGCAATGATGCTACTAAGAAGACAAAAGACATTGTTGAAGCAAAGTTATGAAAACTTCTCCGCTTCAAGCAATGACTCACTTGACATCATCTTCACCAAACTCTAGAAGATTGTCACACAACCGATCGTGTTTCGGCATCGAGGTAGAAAAGGAAGACCTCAATTTGAAGTTTCTAAGAAGTTTGCCTCACCGAAGTTTCATACTAATGTTACAACTGGGAAAATAAACCGAATTGAAACTATGAAGCTCAATGATCTTTACAACAACTTCAATCTCATTGAACAAAGATTGAAGAAGGCGTGAAACTTGGTACAAGCTCTAGCAGTTGGCATTGTTGTCAACCTCTCGTTGACCTGATGATTCAAGATGACTATGATGATGATTTTGCCATCGCCGGTTCTACAGCTTCTAATCGGTAATGTTAGTGTTACCACCGCAGTTCAAAGAATAAGGTTGCCGGTATTGGAGATCCTACCTTTATACTTTTATCTCCACTCAAGTTAATGGCTCTATATTAACTCATGAAGACATAGAGCAAATTGATGAAGATGACTGGAGGAGATGGACATAAAATGGCATATAGCTCTTCTTAGTACGAGGGCTAGGAAATTCTACAAGAAGACCTGCAAACCAATACACATCAATGGTGGTGAAACCGCAGGTTCGATAAAAAGAAAGTAGAGTGTTTCAACTGTCACAAGTTGGGGCATTTTGCTAGAGAATGCGAAGACCAAGGAACCAGACAAAAGGTCTACTGGTGCAAGCAAAAGAAAGAACCAATTGTGGAAGAACCAAAGGCAATGTTGGCAATTGATGGTGTGAGCTCGATTGGAGTTTCATGGTCGATGGACAAGAGGAACAACCTTCGATGTCGCTTCATGTCTCTGTAACATGCTCTCATGGCTTTCTCGACTGAGGTACAAAACTTTGAAAGTTGTTCTAAAACATGTAGGCTTCTAGAGAATGTGAAAGGCTTAATGAATCTTTAAAACCAAAGAACGAGTTGTTTGATGCTAATTATGTTGTGACAAATCTTATAAGAGGCATATCAGACAGAGAAACAACTAGAGCATTATAGAGAAAATGAGTCAAAATATAATGATGATATGATTGTTCTTAAGAGAGTTAGATCATAAGACAAAGAGGAATGAGGCACTAAAAGAAGAGTTTGAAAACTTAAAAGATAAATGAGAATGTCAATTTATCTCGCTGACACCGTTATTATCGGGCCTAAGTCAATTGATAAAATTTGGAATGCTCAAATTACTAGTAAAGTTAAGTCCGGTATGGGATACAATATTGTTCCTCCACCACTGCGGGTGTTCCATCACCTCCGGCATAGATTTAGCTCATACAAACCTAGAAGATTTTCGTGAACCTATTCGTGAATATGGTCCTCTCAAATTTGTGACAAGTGAGGAAGAGGTTAAGCATGAACCGATGTTTTGAAAGTGCAAGTGACTCATATGTTGTTGATGAGAATGTTAAAAGAATGTAGAGGCTTCTATCCCAAAAGTTGTTAATACTATTACAGAGGAACCTAGGAAACAAGTTAACAAGCCTAAATCAATCGTAGGTATGTCGAGATGTATAGAACAAGTCATCAACTCCAAGGGGTAACCAAAGGAGTTGGAATCATGTCAAATCTCAACAACTAGGTAGTGATTTTATGATGTACAATAAAGCATGTTATATCTGTGGTAGCTTTAATCATTTACATGCTAATTGTGACTATCATGTTGGGAGAAGGGAAGTCCATGGGAATAAAAGGGTGGAGTCAAACAGATTTCAAAACAAAATATACCCTAATTCATACAGCAAAATGATCCCAAGAGCAGTTCAACTAAGAAGTTGCTAACGCTCAAATTGTGCATGTTTTTAGTAGCGTTATCTGTGCTTTTATGTGTGTTATTTGGTTATAATCATATGCTTTTAGTGCTTAATCGCATAAAAGTGCGTTTGCTTGTTCATTTGTAGCCAAGCACAGGAAAGTGGAGAAAAGACGGAAAAAGAAGTAAAATACTAAGATTTCTCCATATACTGAAGAATTCTACAAAAGCAAGAATTGTGAAGTATATTCGAGAAGATAAAGTCATCAAGTTAGTGGTCCAAAGACTCAAGAATAAAGTTCAAGAAGGAAAACGAAAAGAAATGAAGATAAGAAGCTAAAACGAAGACATATTGAAGACTTGTTGTTCCCGACACACCTTCACCATTTTGGCCATAACTTTTGCATACTGGACTCAATTTCCGCTCACCGCCACGGAAAGCTAAGAGAAAGATCTACAACTTTGTCGCTTATGACTTTTGTGATTTTGCTCCAACCGATCGGTCGAGCCCCCGCAACCGGATCCGGTCGGAGATCGTCGAAGACCAACCAAAACGGTTGGAGCCCAACCGATTCGGTCAGCCCCGGATGACCATTTCGCACTACTAAGACTCCAAACTTGTTCCAAATGATTCTAGTCCCTTCCTACATGTCTTCTAGTCCTTCCAAGCTCCTTGGTGACCAAGAAATGCATTTATAACCCCAAGGGCTTGAGAGTAGTATAAATAGATCCCTTTGCAACCTCATTTCATGCACCACAACTTGAGAGATCTTCTCTCACACCTCCTACCACCACCACTCCTCTCTAGGTGTGAAATTCAAGCCTCCACCCTTAAGGACAAATTTCCACCTGAGAGCAAACCATAACTTGAGAGACACACCCACTCTCAATACCTTCACCAAAGGTGTGAAATTCAAGCCTCTACCCAAGGACGAGTTTCCACCAACTATCCTATCCCAACTTGTGTGAAATTCAAGCCTCCACCCTTAAGGACTAATTTCCACCAACTTATCTTCCCAAAAGACCACAAACCTCCGCCAAATTCGTAGTGTGCTCAAGGGTTGTCGGCGTTGGACATCATTTTCGGCTTGGTAGAACTATTGTAGTTGATTGGAGGCTCAAGGTTGCTATAATCCTTCATCTTTGCCTATTGTAATTCATACTTTGGGTAAACCTTGTTGTTACTTTTCTATTTAAAGATGTTTGTTATTGATATGATTATTCAGATTTTGTGTTTGATTGGAATAATGATGAATGTCTTGATACTTGCTTGTTCTTATATTGCTTTTCTTGTTGGTTTGATACGTGACAATCATAACCATCAACTTGTTACTTGTTCTTATAATGATTTTCTTGTTTGGTTTGATATGTGACAATCATAACCATCAACTTGTTACTTGCTTAAACAAACAAACGACACTTGTAGTGCAACCAAGTCTCTTGGGACGACCTTGATTTACCATATACTATACTACAACTTGACTAGGGTATACTTGCCCGAATGTGTTCCTAGTTAACCGGTAATTCATGTTATAAATTTAAAACCTCGTGGAACCCATCAAGTTTTTGGCGCCGCTGCCGGGGATTTGGTTTTTGTTCTTAGGTGTTTGTTTGTTTGCTTGTTTGTTCGAATGCTGAATTGCTCTTGCTCATGAATATGATTGTTTCTTCGCTCTTGTTTGATTGCTCTTAATGTTTGCTTGAATGCTTGTCATTTTCGAAAAATCTCTAATTTTTCAAAATTGCTCAAATGATCTTTGCATCAAAACCAAGTTTTTGATGTTGGGATTTTGTTTCATGTGATCTAAAATACTGCTTCAATGATTGCTTTCAAGTGTGTTCAAAAGTTCTTGCTAAAACCACCAAACCGACTGTAATCATCTAACCGGATCGGTTGCCTCTCGCGAACCGAACGGTTGACCACCCAAACCACTCCAACCGATCGGTCACCACCAGAACCGGATCCTTTGGACTAATATGTATAAAAAAAAAAAAAAAAAAAAAAAAAAAAAAAAGCTTGTGTTTTTTGTTTCTTGTGTTTGTGTTTTATATGTTATATGATCTCTTGCATGTCTCATTATTTGTTTGTGTTAATCTTGTTTAGATTAGTTTCAGACATTTTGAATAAGATTATCTTGTTTTAGATTCTCTTGTTTGATTTGTGTTACGTGACTAATTGTGTGTGCTTGCGTCTATGTGATTTTCATCTTCTGTGATTGTGCTTTTATTTGTTTTAAGTGTCGTTTTGTGTTTTTGATGTTCTTCTAATATATGTGTTTATGTGTTTTGTTTACTCGTGTTTAGTTTTGTGTTTGTTACCTTGTGTTTTCTTGTTTAATTTTATCAATAAAAGTTTTGAAATAAAACTTAGATTAAAAAAAAAAAAAAAAAGAAAAAATCCCTTCCAACCGATCGGTTACCCCCCGTAACCAGTTCGGCTGGATGGTTGGTCAAATTTGGTTCATTCCAACCGATCGGTCACTCCCCGTAACCGGATCGGTTGGACTAGTCTGTTTTTAAAAATAAAATAAAAAAATCCGTTTTTTTAATTTTTGGTTCTTGTGTGTTTGTGTTTATGTAAAATAAGTTTAAATGTCTTTTTGTTTTTGCAAGAGTATCATTTCTTTTATTTGTTTTTTTCATTTTAAGTTTTGTTAATTTGGTACATTGTGAATAAATAAGTACATTTTTTAAAAATAAATAAAATGTTTTGAACTTTGTGGGTATGTTCACTAGAAACCCTCACGAAACCCTCACGAGACTATAACTCGTCCACTCGGGCCACCGAGGGGTTTAAAGGCTTGTTGCATGCGCTAAATGCAACCGTGATGCCTACGAAAGTGAGTTTTAGAATTTTACGCGTTTTTGTAGTTTAGTTTATTTTTGCAGATTTAATAAGCTCTTGGAGGAAGGATTGGTTGGATCGTGAACCTTATACTCTTGATTGGAGATGTTTGTTTGGATGAGAAATCGATTGATCTCACACGCTTATGCTAGTCTTTGCGTAGCACCTTATCATTTGGAGTTCGATCGTGATGTTTGGCCTGGGAGGTTTCGTTTCACTTAGACTTATTATTTAAAATTTTCCCTATCTTTACATGCTTTGAAGTTTTTGCAATTGCTTTATTTTGTTTCTTTGTTATTTTTCCTTTGTTTGTTTGTTTGGTAGATTATTTTAATAAATTGACTTTAATCCCTCGAAGTAAGGCTCACCCATTGTAAACAAACTGTGAGAGGTATAAGGCGGGTCTCCCGATTCCCTAAAGAAGTTTGGTTTTAATATGCTTCACACGACCGCTTCTCCGCTTCTTTGCGTTTCAATGGAGCTACCGAGAACTCGTGGGACAAGAATAAGTCATATTTGGTTGAAAAAAAAAAAAAATTGTTATTTTTCTTTTGTGTGCTTAACTTAAGTGTGGGGGGGAAATATTATTGACAAAAAGCGAAACTAGTTTTTAAATTTCCAAATTTTTGGGCCAATTTTAATTTTGTGAACTTGTTTGCCCTCATGATCTAGTTGTTTTCACGCGTATCAGATACTATATTAGAATAACTGGATCAACCCACTGGTGAAATCGGTAATTTTTGAAAAACTTGAGATGTGTCCCGATTAATATTGCAATCCATTCTGGGATCGATGACATTTGCTAGCACATATTATAGCCCTTTCCACTAAATTGTGAGGATTTGAGCCTATTCCATATATAGCATACATCTTTTATGCTTGAATCTTTTGCTATGAAAGCCGGTGATTTTATTTATTCTAGAACTTGTACTTGTAAATCATTACTGCATCGCAAAGAAGATCGCATTCGTGTGATATAAGTGTATATGCGTGATAAAGAGGCAACTTTAGGAATAAAACCAATTGACCTTCTGTTTACATCTAATGATATATTAGCTAGCCACATTGGTTAGTTAACCACCCACATGGACCCATTTATTAGCGCTCTTCTTTAGCGCTAGATACCCTTAGTACACCCTTTGAGCCATCCCTTTCTCTTTGTTAAATCCAGAAAAATACAAAAATATTTTATACTTTAAACCTTAGCCTACCCCTTGTCAAAGTCTAAATGGTTGGTTGCTAGTTGCTTGGTTGTAGGATTGTTTTTTATGATTATGAATTAGCCACACTTTACCATTCGTGTGTGCCATTCTGACAAAGACGAAGGTGGCCAACTTCTTATTTGTATTTTTGTGGTGTATGTTTATACGAAGTGTGGGGGAGATGTGATGTATGTGAAAAAAAAATGAAAAAAAAATGTGAAGAGGAAGTATAGCGAATGTTCTATATTATTATGAAGAGGAAGTATGTTTTGAGATATCGATTAGCCAATGTGCTAAGATGTGATATATATATTTGGTGATCGATATGTGAAGAAAAGTTAGTAACTATAATCATTTTCGGGTTTGCGGATTGTTTGGTAACTAGCAACATGGGTATTAGACTTGACTTTTATTTTTCTTTTAACACCAATTTCATAAATATTCCCATGCCTTATCCATACCCTTTAATCAACCCTAAGCCTATCGTTATAACCCGAATAAAAGCCCTCTTTAGATGCTTACACTTGGTGCTTACGTCACGTCGGTGGAGTTTTGTTTTTTGTACAAGCCTATGGTAATATTTAGATCATGACTGAGCAATATGAGTGTACTATTCCTTAATACTATCCATCACTAAATAAATTGAGTTTTGAGTGAATTATACTACCATTCCTTTTCGTGACGTGCTTAGCCATGTTATCAAGCGAGAGAATCCATGGGGTATTGTCAAACATCTCGATTTTTCACCTCTAAAAGCTTAAAACGATGAATCTTATCTTGTACTTGTACTTGGTAGATTTGCATCACCTTTTTCTAATCACATTTCATGCACCATGTGGGTTTTATTTTTTTTAATATCTAGATTTGCTTGAGAGCAAGCAAAACCTTAAGTGTGGGAGTTTGCGCTCATTTTTCGCTTATTTTTATGTTTATTAAAAAAAAAAAAAAAAAAAAATAGCCCAAAAATATTTTTAATTTTTCTTTTCGTTTTGTCATTTAGGTATGTAGTTTGATTTTTCTTTTCTTAGATTTGCTTGAGGGCAAGCAAAGTTTAAGTTTGGGAGAATTTGATAACGCTCAAATTGTGCATGTTTTCGATGCGTTATCGTGCTTTTATGTATGTTATTTGGTTATAATCATATGCTTTTAGTGCTTAATCGCACAAAAGTGCATTTGCTAGTTCATTTGTAGCCAAGTACAAGAAAGTGGAGAAAAGACGGAAAAAGAAGTAAAATACTAAGATTTCTCCATATACTAAGAATTCTCACAAAAGCAAGACTTGTGGTATATTCGAGAAGATAAAGTCATCAAGTTAGTGGTCCAAAGACTCAAGAATAAAGTTCAAGAAGGAAAAGAAAGAAATGAAGATAAGAAGCTAAAACGAAGACATATTGGAAGACTTGTTGTTCCCACACACCTTCACCATTTTGGCCATAACTTTTGCATACGGACTCGTTTGACCCCGCTCATGGCCACGGAAAGCTAAGAGAAAGATCTACAACTTTGCCATTTATGACTTTTGTGATTTTGCTCCAACCGACCGGTCGAGCCCCGCAACAGGATCCGGTTGGAGACTGGTCAAGAAGACCAACCGATTCGGTTGGGAAGCCCTGGACAACCATTTATGCACTACTAAGACTCCAAACTTGTTCCAAACGATTCTAGTCCCTTCCTACATGTCTTCTAGTCCCTTCCAAGCTCCTTGGTGACCAAGAAATGCATTTATAACCCCAAAGGCTTGAGAGTAGTATAAATAGATCCCTTTGCAACCTCATTTCATGCACCACAACTTGAGAGATCTTCTCTCACACCTCTCCTACCACCACCACTCCTCTCTAGGTGTGAAATTCAAGCCTCCACCCTTAAGGACGAATTTCCACCTGAGAGCAAACCATAACTCGAGAGAACACACCCACTCTCAATACCTTCACCAAAGGTGTAAAATTCAAGCCTCCACCCTTAAGGACGAGTTTCCACCAACTATCCTATCCCAACTTGAGTGAAATTCAAGCCTCCACCCTTAGGACGAATTTCACCAACTTATCTTCCCAAAAGACCACAAACCTCGCCCAAATTCGTGTAGTGTGCTCAAGGGTTGTCAAGGCATTTGGACATCATTTTCCCTGGTAGAACTATTGTAGTTGATTGGAGGCTCAAGGTTGCTATAATCCTTCATCTTTGCCTATTGTAATTCATACTTGGGTAAACCTTGTTGTTACTTTTCTATTTAAAGATGTTTGTTATTGATATGATTATTGAGATTTTGTGTTTGATTGGAATAATGATGAATGTCTTGATACTTGCTTGTTCTTATATTGCTTTTCTTGTTGGTTTGATATGTGACAATCATAACCATCAACTTGTTACTTGTTCTTATAATGATTTTCTTGTTGGTTTGATATGTGACAATCATAACCATCAACTTGTTACTTGCTTAAACAAACAAACGACACTTATAGTGCAACCAAGTCTCTTGGGACGACCTTGATTTACCATATACTATACTACAACTTGACTAGGGTATACTTGCCCGAATGTGTTCCTAGTTAACCGGTAATTCATGTTATAAATTTAAAACCTCGTGCAACCCATCAGAAGTGGTCTTAAAACCTTTGATGGAGTGGATGCATTCATGTTTGCTGAGAAAGAATACCCACTCAGAGCTGGAACTCTCACTGTGATGTGTGTACAACAATAAGAGTTCATGAAGATAATGAGAAGCTCGAACATTGTTACTTAGGCTTCAAGATCAATGTTCAAGAGCTATTCGAGAATTAAAGAAGTAAGTGTTTGAAAGAATTCCCCAAATCCTTACGAATATGCAGATTAAAGAAACTTATTGATTTGCGGAGAAATCATAAGTTTAGGGAGGATTGTTGGGAATAAAGCTAACAATTACCACTGATAAGCTATGGAAGACAACAAGAAGATTACACTAGCAAGTGGAAACTCATTACCACTGCTAGTACATATATTACCACTTCTATTAGGATAATTGTTATGTATCTGTGTCAAGGTTGCAAAATCGCGAATCGGTAGTGAGTCGGTCGACCCTTGTAGCTTGTAATCGGTTTGGCGGGATTAATCGGTGATTAATCGGATTGGCATTTTTAGCAAGTTTGGATATTTCGGGTAGTTTGGGTATTCGAAAAGATTTTCCTTAAAAACATCTTGTAATAAATATAAACAACGACTATAAGTGATTACATTTGTTCGGGGTTGCAAAAATAAATTTAGTCGGTGATTAATTGTTTTGGCATTTTGGCAAGTTTTAGGTATTTACGACAAGTGTTGGTATTTTCTAAAGATTTTCCTGAAAACATCTTGTAATAGATATAAGCGGTTATTATAACTAATTTACTGGCGAGTTTAGGGTATTTCCGGTAAGATTTCCAAGTTTTATTGAGTTTGACCATTGTTAACTTGCTGACTATGGTTGACCGATTTGTTTGAACGATTTACACAAATCGGAAGGTCGGTGTTGATGAGCACCTAATCGGTGATTAATCGGCCTTGTAGACCTTTTTTTGCAACACTGATCTGTGTATTGATAAGTATAGAAAAGATCTTGTGTATATTCTATATAGTTAGCATTATACTTATCTTGTAAAGGACTCCTTGTGCTATAAAAGGAGATCCTAGGTCATTGTTTAGAAATATAGAAAACTCACGTAAGCTTCAAGGTGTAACCCTAGTGATAAGAAAGATCACTCGTATTATTTCTTAATAATATTGGAGCTTTGTGTTAAACTGTTCTCACTTACATTACATTATATAATCTATCTTCTAAGTATTACTAAGTATATTCCGCGTGCTTATTAATATAACTCAAAGTATCACTAACACAAGGTGTGTGTTTAGATCCATTATATCTATTTCCTCGTCTTGATAACCTAACTCTTGCTTAGTTTCACATACCTCTACAGGACTATCTATTTGGATATAGTCAACAAGTTTATCTATTTGCTCATTACCATCACCTAAAACATGTTCAGTTTGACAGACCTCTAGGATGAAAACTGTTGATGCAAATAATGTCTAAAAACGTTATTTCTATCTTTCGATATCTCTACGTTTGATGATAACAAAATGTAAAAACACGTTACATCAAAGTTAACGTAAACAAGTTTTTAGTCGAAATATCCCGTTTCTACATGTATCACTCTAGGTATGAACAAACAAATTTACAACTTAAGATATAAGATCATTTGAGGATAAAAGATTATTTACATACCAAGGGATCAATCTCCACCCTTCATTTTTATTTAATCTAATGGATGAGATTAATCCCAACAATTTAAAAAACCCACTTTCATTATTTTTATTCAAATATTAATATCTTTCAAATCGCTAATCGTTGAAATGACAAAAATATATTATATGACGAAGCGTTTAATTATCTTTCATAGATAAAGATTTTGATATCTTTCGAAAAAATGTTTTTGCATTTTTCACGCTTTTTTCTAGTTTTTCGCTTTTTCGTCGTTTGAAATTTGCATTAAAAATATATGATAAAACACTAATTAAATCATCACGTGATGATATTGTTAAATCGTATATGATATGTAATATCACGTGATATTAGTGTAAAATCACATATGATATCACATGTGATATTACATATCATATATGATTTAACACTAATATCACGTGTGATATTCAATTTATGTTTTATCATATATAATTTTTAATGCAAATTTCGTAACGTAAAATAAGCGAAAAAACGAAAACGTGAAAAAAATAAATTTTTCTTTTTCGAAAGTATATCAAAATATATCAATGCGCTTGCCTATGAAAAGATAATTAAATCTTCGTCGGCCCGATATAAATATTTTCGCTAACGATTAACGCTTAAAAGATATTTAAATTATAAAAATGGGTGAAATAATAAAATGTTTTTAATCTCAGCCATTGATTTTTTTTAGATTGATGGTGGAGATGAATCCCTTAGTATGTGAGAAAAGTTTAGTATGTAAAATAACTCCCCTCAAACTGATCAAAGAAGTGAATTTGTGTTTCAAACTTCACATTTTTAATGTGACAAAATATTTTTTCAAAAATACATTTTACAAATTATTTTTGAATAATAAAGAAATGTTTTAATTGGAAAAATAAGTTTAAAAATCACAACAATTATTTTCCCCTAAAACAGCTAATATAATAATTAAATCAAATTGTTTATTGAGTTTACGGTTGTGCCGGTACGCATTATGTGCAATTTTCACATTTTGCGAGATAACCTCTCGTTTTCAAGTCAAATGAGTTCGTAAAATTTCAAAAAATGAAATATAAGTAATAATAAATATAATTTATTATTAAAATACGTCTGAAAAATACCAGCTGTCACAAATAGTTTCGAATTTTTATGAACAAGTTTTGCCCTAAAAATGCCGGTTGCTACACAAGGTTATGAGTTTATCACTTTTGGAGATTGTAGGTCGTGGGGGTTGGCCTGTCATGGAGATCGATTAGAGGGAAGCAGGGAAGGATTAAGGATCGGTTATGGTATTAGGGATGTGACATATGATTAGAAATAAAAAAATTAGGGTTAGAAAACTAGCTTTGATACCATGTTAAGATTAAGCGTGTGTTTAATTGACTGTCAAAACCAATATTCAGTACAATATAAACATGTCTGAATTGCCTAGGTGAAGAATAATACAAAGGGCCCAATACATAATAATATACTATTAATAAGGCATCGATTTTCATTTTTTTTCTCACCAAGTTTTTTAAAATTTTGATAAAATTAATTCAATTTAGATTTTTATTAGCCAATAAGAGGCTTGATTTTTCAATTAAAGCTCTCTTGTTAGTTAATAAAAATTATATATTATCACAAAATATTTTTCTTTTATTATATAAAAGATAAGCTCACATAGGTGTTTGAGGAGGTTTTACGAGCCCACAAATTGTGCTTTATTTGAAGAGGGGTGTTTTTTGTTTAAGGAGTTTTATAACAAAAAAAACTTTTATATCCTTTATAATAGCTACAAATTGTAAACATACATGCATTTTTTTGATCACTTTACTTCTTTAACTGTAATAAGGTAATACAAACACTAAAAATTGGCTTATGAGCTTATTTTTCATAAGCCATAAACCTAAAACATAAGCTTAGACAAGCACCCTCTAAATGAATGGTTGAATAGGAAAGATGTGAAAACTAAGCAAAATTATCACCTCTAGTTATAAACATTATATATGCATTACGATATGTATGTATAGATAGATGAGTAATGCTAAATCCATAAAAACTTACAAAATTATATCTATATAATGTTGTCAACTAAATGTAGATGGTAAAAAGTAAGAGAAATTATGATGCAATATGATTGGACCACTACATTGCTCTAGATAGATTGTAAGACTTTGTGTAAATTTTTTTTTTCTTTAGGTTTAAGACATCAAGAATGCATCTAGCATGCTCAATGCATATCTTCTTTTTAGTTGTTTGATATGTTGATGCTTGACGTACATCTAGCATCAATTGTAATAATTAAAAAAATTCTCGACATCATTATATTCAAAAACATTATCTTGATGATATAATGTGACTTGTTTTTGTTCATAAAGTATACATGGTGAACCTTTGAGTAAGGTGTAGGGCTCCTAGTCTCGATTGGTGAAACTCAAAGGACATTCTTTGGAATATGCTATTGAAGAGTCACCCCAATAGTTCATTTCATTTCAAAGGACATACATTCTAATAACTTAGCTACTTTAACGAATGTGTTGGTATTTTTATTTTCGTTAGCACTTGTGATGTACGATTTGACAAGTATACATATTAAGTTACCTAAGCCATCACCATAAATAACATTGAGAAAATCATATTTGACTTTGCTTGTGTAGTCTATGTAATTTATTTTGTTGAATCGACATAGTAGTTAGTTTGTCTCTCTAATAAAGATTGTAGCATACATATCGGTAAAGTGACGGTAAATTTTATAAGAGACTTGTGTTTTAATATTTATATTTAGTAATTGATAATTTTAAGATGTCTCAATTTAATTATCAACTACTAAATATAAATATTAAAGTTTGATTCAATTTACTATACCCTTCAATGAAATTACTATTACAAATGATAAAACTGTTAATTTACAAAAAAACATGAGAAATAAAATAATACGTAGCAGTAATTATGTTTTCTTAAATTATGGTTTTTTTTTTTTTTTTTTTTTTTTTTTTTGACGAAACAGCTATTTAAGACGGTCTCTGTTCAACCTTGTCATTATCACATATACATTTTTTTTTCTTTTTTAAATGTTGAGATTGTTTATGTATTCTCAAAAAGTGTAAAATAATTTCAATCATAAATAATGAATTAAATAGTCAAAATCAAACACCTTTAAAAAGGTATAAAACTGCAAACATAAAACAACTTAAAACCAATAAACTCTTTATACACACACGTGAATTCTTTTACTCAAAAAATTAAATTCACAAGATCCCAAAAAAGGGTTTTATAAAACCATTTAACTAAACTTTTATAAACACAAAAACCCCATTTTCAATTTTTATAAAATTTTTCAAAACCATTCACAATGATCTTGTCTCTGAAACCAACAAACCCAACAACACCCAGATGTAATTCCATCATCTCCGGTGACCGGAAACTTACTCCGGCGAAGATTTTCTTGATTTTACCGCCCAAAAAAGACCAAATTTTTTCACTAAAAACAAGCTCAAAATCACTGCTTTTTTCATCAATTCAAGACATTGGGTCATTTAGAACAAAACCCATAAAAGCATTTGAAGCAGATCAGTCTGTAGATATTGGTAATGAGGGATCAAGAAAGAAGGCTAAAATTGGTGTTTATTTTGCAACATGGTGGTTTTGAATGTGATTTTAATATTTATAATAAGAAGGTGTTGAATGCTTTTCCATATCCATGGTTGACTTCACTTTTATCACTTGCTGCTGGATCACTTATTATGTTGGTTTTTGGGGACTAAAATTGCTGATGCTCCTAATACTGATCTTGATTTTGGAAATCTTTGTTCCTAAGCAACTTTTCATCTTTTAGGGTTTATGGTTCATAATTTGATCTGGGTATTGTTTATTTATGGTTTTCTTAGGGTTTATGATTTGGGTTTTGCTTGATTGCTTGTGGTTTGGTTTTTTAAATATGTGTTTCCTGTAAACAAGTTTTGCTTTTTTAGGGTTTTATGATTTGGGTTTTGTTTAATTGTTTATATGTGATATGGGTTTTGCTTAATTGAGATTTTTGGTCCATGTAAGCAAGTTTTGATCTTTTTAGGGTTTATGATGTTGGTTTTGTTTGGTTGTTCATAATTTGATATGGCCGTTGTTTATTATGTTTTTCTTAGGGTTTATGATATGGGTTTTGTGTAATTGTTTATATATGATTTGGGGTTTGTTTGATTGTTTATGACTTGGTTTTTATAGACTCGCCCTCTCCTGGTAAACTGAACAGGGAAAAACTAATCCGTTTATGATGTGGATTTTGTTTAATTGTCTATAATTTGATGCGGGCTTAGATTATTTGTTTATGTGTGCAATGGCTTGATTTCTCTAATATTTTTGTTACCTGTAAGCAAGTTATGTTTTTTCATAGGGTTTATGATATGGGTTTTGTTAGATTGTTCGTAGTTTGATATGGGCACTGTATGATTGTTTATTGTTTAGTTTTAGTGGTTTATGATACTGGTTTTGTTCAAATTCTTTTGTGATATATTCAAGCTGAATTTTCATTTAGGCGGTGTTCGGGAAGGCCTTTTGGAAGTGATTATATGCTTGTTACGTTTTCAAGTTCTAGATAATCAGTTCATAGTGTTTGGGTTAATGAAAGTGATTCTGAATCATTAGGAGTCTGATATTAGGAGTGGTTGCAAACTTGCAACAAAACTGTGTGTCATTATCTGTTAACTAGGGTCATTTGTACACCTAGATTTCTTAACTAGACATTCCCAAACACTCTAGAAAAAATGATTATCTGAATGTTGTGTTTTTGAGGTTGCATATAGTCAGTTTCTAGTGTTTTAGCATTGAGAAACAGATAACGGGTTGCTTGAGATTGTGTTTAGATGTTGCTTTAAGTGTCTGAAGTTTTAGCATTTACAAGCAAAAGGACCACTGAATATCTGATTTTGATTATTCCGTATCATGTGGTCACTTTCAAATCTGATGCCTAGCACTCCCGTATTTGTCTTCATGTGATATGGTGTTTGCTTAATTGTTAGTTTCCTAAATGGGGCTTCTTTTATTCGTGTCACGTGATTTGTGTATGTTTCTCATCCACTTGTATATGGATTTTTGACAGGTTGCTTTGGCACATACAATTGGTCATGTAGCAGCAACTGTTAGCATGTCTAAAGTTGCTGTTTCCTTCACACACATAATCAAGAGTGGTGAGCCTGCTTTTAGTGTGTTGGTCTCAAGATTCATTTTGGGAGAAACTTTCCCAACGTCGGTTTACTTGTCTCTTCTACCAATCATCGGAGGTTGTGGTCTTGCCGCCCTTACTGAACTCAACTTCAACATGATTGGTAATCACATAACTTGGAATCTCGAATATGGAGATAATTATGTTTGCTAAATTGGGTAATAACTTCTTGTTTGTTTGTTGGATTTTAGGTTTTATGGGGGCCATGATATCAAATTTGGCGTTTGTGTTTAGAAATATATTTTCTAAAAGGGGCATGAAAGGGAAATCTGTTAGCGGAATGAACTATTACGCTTGCTTATCGTTGCTTTCACTTTTAATCCTTACGCCATTTGCAATTGCTGTTGAGGGCCCTAAGATGTGGGCTGCGGGATGGCAAAACGCTGTCTCTGAGATTGGACCCCACTTCATTTGGTAATCATATGATACACGCTTACCTTTTGTCGTATTGTAAATCTAGTTTGTTCAAATCAGACGTGCATTGTTGCCATTATTAGATGAACACTATTCATATATGTGTTTCTTGATGATATTGGAAGTCAATCACCCTGCATCTTGTCAATGAAGGAAGTTTTACAAAAAAGGAGAAAAGTTTGAGGGGGAAAGCTTATTAACTTTATGTTTTATACTAGAATATTAAACAAGTTATGTTTCTTGAGGTGCAAAAGATTTATTTTCACCAATGAAAAAGTGACTGATTTTTCAAAATTTTGAAATATGTAATCTTAACATTGTTAGCACGCTACCGATAAGGCCACGTCGAGAAAATGTCAACATAGTCAAACTTACCTCTATCACTCTATGTCAGCTGCCATATCATTAAATTTTCACGTGGCAATCTGTATGGATTATCTTAAATTAAAAGTTTTGAAAGTTTGAGGGGGTTTAGGGATTAAAAAGAAATAAGGTTACCTAAACCAGAATTCAGACCAAAGTTGGTTACCGTAAAAGGCTACCTTCCTATTGATTTGGATGCTGTATATATTATTTAAAGTCTGTTTTTGTTGCTTTCTGAATGGCGTAAAGACGTTTTTATGTGGCTAATATTTGTGAATGATAGGTGGGTGGCCGCACAAAGTATCTTCTATCACTTGTACAATCAAGTTTCGTATATGTCCCTTGATGAAATCTCTCCGTTGACATTTAGTATTGGAAACACAATGAAACGTATATCCGTTATTGTTTCCTCTATCATCATCTTCCGCACACCTGTCCAACCAGTCAATGCTCTTGGAGCTGCAATTGCTATCTTTGGAACTTTCTTGTATTCTCAGGTACCCTCTTGTTTATTCTACAAATATGTTATTTTTCAACAACTATAACATACCCAATCCCGTCGGGGTGGGATATGGGGGAGGTAGAATGTAGACAGATCCTACCCCTACCCCAAGATAGTCCCAGGAACAAATATGTTATTTTTAATATGCAAAATTCCAACATCTAGAACTGTCAGTGGACTTCATTTCGGTTGTTGAAAGTAGAGCTAGCAATTGGTTTATTTACTTACGAATGGGTTGAATTGGGTTATGTTTAATCTCTGACGGGCCAATTAGCTCAAATAAAATAACTAAATTCAAAAGAGTCAAACAATACCGAAAGTACATCTTTATTTCGAAACCTCCTAAACATCTTTTAAAAAAGTTAAAATTATTCGTTAAATAGTGTTATTTTTGAAATTATGTTTGACACTAATTATCTTAAATGTGAATTTGATCTCTCAAGAAGTGATTTTTTTTTTTTAATATAAAAAATAGACTGAAACCAAAAGGTGACATGGTAGACCTAGAAATCTTGATAATCATTCTACACCATTACAATGCTCTAAGTTTAGAGTCTGGGATATGTTTCAAGTATATATGTGCGCCTTTGTGAAAAATTGTATCAACTCTGTGTTCAACACCGGAAAACCGTTGTGTAATCATTAGTTTTTAAAGTGGCCAGGATTGTTTTAGTTATAGAGAAAATTTGATAACAATGCCCTTAACCCAATAATATTTTTACTTGTAGAGAAAATTTGACGTTCTTAAGAAATTAACATTAAGGCAGCCCGTTTCACCAGTCCCCTCGACTTTAGAGGGCCAAATAGGGATCTATATATGCACGTTTTTCCTTGCATATATCTGTAGCAACCTAGTATTCATTGTTGTGAATGGTTTGGGAGTTGAAAGTACGTTAACAACATAGATATATAGAATAACTAGGAAGTTAATGTTTTTAGGCTAGAATGCCAGATGACAGAATAGTGTTCTCGATGCCTATATTTCTTATGTTAATGCAAAACTTTTCATACCTGAAAACAAAACCGTTTGGCATCTGAATCTCTTTTCTTCTTGGTTCTTGAAAATGAAGTAAGAATCTAGAGATTCATGATCTTCCTTTTTGAGCACCTTGATAAACCGAAACCATGGAGAGTGCTTATATCGAGTTTCATGGTTTTTTTTTTTATTCTTTTTCGTGTGTATATTCTGACTTTATTTCTCAAGAATTAATTAGTAAGATCTTTTTTATAAGATGAATTTGGGATAAAATCTTGATAATAATTCTGCACCACTACAATGTGATAAGGTTGGAGTGTGGCATATGTTGTTCTAACTGTCCAAATATGCATGTGTCTTCTTGTGAAAATTTTAGATCAATTCCTTGTTTGAACATGTTCTTGAAGAAGTTACACCATTGACCAGAGACAGTAAAACTTCCTACTAAGAAGATCATGTAAAAACATAAGCTGAAAAATAAATGTTAGGGTGACCCTTTTTACCAAGGCCGTTCGGCTTTGAAGGGGTTCAGCTGGGATATTTTTTTATCGTCCTCTCCTTGCATGTAGCTTGAAACCTAGCATTAAGACTAGATGTAGCAAGATGGACGGGTTGGGTAATGGGTCAAAATGGATTTGTCTTGAAATGGACTGTTTTTAGTGTGGGCCGAAACAGGCCTTAGTTGGGTTTGACCCGTAATTCATTTTTTAGTTTACTTGTAAATAAATAATCGTTAAATATGACGAGGGAAACAAAGATTACAATAATAGTAAATCATGTATATCTAAAATTTGGGAGTTCAAATCTTTTCACTGGGTCGGAATTACCACCTCTAATCTAGAACTCATCTTTCTGTCTGTCCATATTTCCTATCTTTTACTGATTTTTGTATTTATTTGTTTTCTAATTATATTTTTTGTTTTCTTACTTGAAAAGTCGAAGCAGTGAAGAACGAAGACCAAAAATTGGGGATTGCAGGTGGTAATGTTGATATTGATGTATTTACATCCATGATTGCAGAACAGCAAGGTGAGATAGCAGCAACTTGTTGATGTTGTAGATAATAAGACCAAGACTGGATGAGTATTAATTACTTAGAAGATGTTATAGAAAGGATTAGACTTTTTTGCCCCCAGGGTTGTGGGTCGAGTTCTGGTTTTCTTTCCAATAAACATGGGCAAATTCGGTATTAGTTTTTTCGTAAGACGACAGTTTGCTTAGTCTTTCATACAATGTTATTATAATTTCGTTGTAGCATCCTCCAGCGTTCACTCTTGTTAAAAAGAGGAAATGATTAATGGTAAATTGTTGAAACTGCAAAGTGTAATTGTTTTAGTTTTGCAGTACAATACACACAAAATAACATGCATACAAAAGTTCTTGTTTAGTTCTTCACTACTCGTATAGGAAGGCCTCTCTTTCTCTATGGGGGGAATCCTTTATTCTCAATCAAGATGCCTCAGCTGGATGCAAATAAAGCAAAGACGGCTCCCATAGAAGTACATAATGGAAATGTGCTCCCATAGAATGTATATACCCCCGATGCACTAAACATGTAAGATTCTGTAAACTTTGCGTAAGCATACAAACGAACAAGAAAAGAAATCTGGACATCTTAGATTTGAATGGTTTTCACCATTTGAGTAACTACAAGAGAATAGAGAAACTAACTGATTTTACCATACTAAAGCTAGTGATTTTGTTACATACTTGGTATGGAAGAAGATGCACATCTTATTCAAGCTGCGCTGTTGTTAATCTGGTTATCAAACTTGCAGTTTTTCAGTTTATGATCATTGGTGACTGGCGGCAACTATACTTATGATTATAGTTTGGCAAACTTGAATTTATGTTTACCAGAAAAGCCAATCATGTGATGGCACTTTAGCGGTTAGCCCTAATTAACAGAAGCTGTTAGTTCCACCAACCCGTTGATCATCTTAAAGAAGAGCTATTAATCATAACATTATAAACTACACAAAGATATAACAAGAAAATACTATTTCAATAAAGGTAAGCAGTGCAAGAACAAAAAAGTAGATTAGCAATAAGTCACCATTTAAAGAAAAACAAACATTACTGTACTAATCTCTATTCAAGTATTTTCTTCATTTTGTATCTCTTCATTCGTCAAAATATCCTTTTCTATGCAACAAGTAGGTGGGTTAGAATCCAGGTAAGGTCATTTTATGCAAGATCAGATCGTATAAAGTCACATTGGTTAAACCAAGTCGAGCTAGATTAGGGTTGTTTGAGGGCTGACTATTCTAGGTCAATTGAGTTTCAGCATTTGGACTATGTACAAGTAAAGGACAACATGGTTTCTAGTAAAGATCGATAATGGGTTCTCCTAGGTTTAGGTTGGGTTGAAGAGACCACGGTAAGTTGAAGAGTCGAGCCATGATGAACTTGAAGATCTTGTTCACATTAATGTTGTGTGTCGCACTTGAGAAAAACAATGTTGCTTTCATTACCTTTGCATATGCCCGCGCCTGTCACATCATAAACGACATATGTTATATTTCATGTGTTTGGTGGAATATTTCATTCCATAATAACTGAAAAAAGAGACCAATAATATAACTACCAACCGCAATATATAAAAGTGTTTGGTGGATTGCTTATAAAATTTGCTTATCTGCTTATAACAACTTGCATTTTAAACTCTAACCACAATAAGTAGATACATAAACACCCTTTGTGAGTTTGTAGGCTGTAGCATGTAGATCAAAACAAATGTCTTGTTATAATTGTTTTTGAGAAAAGGTTAAATGTAGATTTAGAGCTTATTAAAAAAGAATATTGCATACATGTGAAAATATTTTTCTGTTTATTTAAAGAGTAAATAATGCACAGGATAAATTAATATATTGAAAATTATTCTTTTTGCCAAGATTCATCCTATATCCATATTTTAAAAACTAATGACTCACTGTTGTCTTCTTCTTTCTTTCTTTCACATGGGAAATATTCATCTTGATAAGCATGAATCCATGGTGAGATGTAAGGGCACATAAAATTAGAAAATGTGCATGCTTAGAGACAATTTTATTGTGCAATTCATTTCAATTATTGATGCAGTACTCACATGGCAAAATTAAAAATAGAAATATGCATATGAATCTTAAAATATAGCAAAATGAAAGTGAAGCCTATAAATATTGATTACAAGAATAAAACTATATGCTAAAAAATGGTTTAAGATAGATGCACCTTCTATGCAATTTGTCAGTACACAAGTTCTTAACATAATAAAACCTATCTCATTTGTCTTGAAAAGGGCAAAATATTATATAACATGTGAACATTTTTAATGACCAAAGGCAAGTAAACAATGAGCATTTTCAAGAGAAATAAATTTGTTTGTCTAACCTGGGTCACAATGGTCCATTGTAGATCTGGTGGTAGCCTTACAAAATCATCAAATTTGGTCCCTATCAGTATAGGTATAGCAGTCTGCATGACACAATTTAATTTCCAAAGATTACAACCAATTTTTTTTAATAAAAATAAATAATTATAAATTCATAAAAAAGTGAAAAAAAACAGTGACAACTCTATGCACCTGATCTGACATGCTAACTTGTAAAGCTGAGCATCAACAACCCAACTACCCAATTTTTTAAAAATTATTTATGCTAGTTAAAAATGTAGTAAATGAAATAAAAGAAAACTTTTTGCATACCTTATTCCATTTTCTTGCTTGCATATACCATTCTAACACACTGAAAATCCAACAAGAGTAAACACCAATAATAAGTACCTTCATTTTTTTGTTCTTGAAATGGTACTAAAATACTGTATAGTACTTAAAAGGATAAGATGTTTTACTTGTTAAGAGTGCATCGGCTCGTTAGATCGAACATGAACAAGATAGCCACGGCGTCTTTGCATGCTAACGGGACTTGATCTTTCGACCTCTTATCACCTGCAATTATGTACATTGCTATTAGAAATGACATTATATGGGTTGTAACTTACATAATGTTTTTCCTAAAAAAGTTATAAACATGTTATTTACCTCCAACATCCCATATACTAAAAGCAATTCTTGCACCACCAAACGACAGCGTTTTATCCATTAGATTCAAGCCAGCCATTTCCAAGCTACTCTTCTCTTGTTCATCGCCAACGTATTTTATCTTGGAAATAACGAAAATAATATTTTAAAATTGGAAGTTACATCAAACCCCATAATAAAACAAAATAAAATACTCCCTCCGTCTCAAAATTATTGTCAGGGGACAAAAAACACATAGTTTAATAAAAGTGGGACCACTTTCATTTTCAACCAATCAAATAGAATATTTCTCCTCTAAATTCTCTTGTTTTTACTTAATATGGAAAGTGGACAATTAAAAAGAGACATCCCAAAAGGGAAATATGGACTATTATTATGAGACGGAGTGAGTAATAAAGTATACAACACCAATATTTTCTACTAGCTTTTTGTTCATAAATTACCTTGATATTACAAAAAAGAACGTTATATAGATTAATTTATTTCTCAAAATTGATAATTTCATAAACCCCATGACAAAATAAATTAAAATTTACAATACCCAAAATAACCATAATCCCTATACCATTGCTTTATCTTTTTTCTCTTGTTCATATATGATCTTGAAAAAGACAAAATTATAACAAAAAAACTTATTACATTAATTTTTTTTACTTAATTAAATTTCGTCAACCCCATAATATACTCAACAAATCAACTACAATAATACCCATAAGGCCAAAATCCTTATAAAATTATTTCTCTAGCATCATGTTCATATTAAATCTTAGAAAAAAGAAGCACCAAAGAGAAAAATCATGACAACCTTTAAAAAACTATTAAATTACAAAACACCACCATCATTCATTTTAACTTTTTCTTAACAAAACACATAAAAAGAAAAAAAAAAGGTGATTTGTCACATTTTAATTTGAACATACTAAAAACTCATGATAACCACTAAAAAATCAAGAAAAATACAAAACACTCATCTTCTATTTTAACTTTTTCTTAACAAAACACATAAAAAAGAGAGGTGATTTGTCACATTTTAATTATTTGAATATACCATCGTGTTATAACTAGTTGTACATTTATTATATAAGATTCTTTACTTGTATCTTATCGTAAGCAAATCAAAAATAAAAGTGTGTAAATCATATCAAGAAAGTTAAAAAAAAAGCAAAACTTACCATAAAACTTGTCACATTTATTAATATAAGATTCTTTACTTGTATTTTATCGTAATCAAATCAAAAATAAAAGTGTGCAAATTATATCAAGAAAGTTAAAAAAAAAAAAAAAAAAAGTAAAACTTACCATAAAACTTGTTTTACCAATATGACAATCACCCAACAAGCTAATCTTGAGAGTAACTAAATCTGAATCATCACTTTCATATCCACCACCACCATGATGATCATTACCACCAACCATGATAATGGGGTCTTCTAAATCTTCCACCGGAGAGTTTTTCCGGCGAGATAATCTCCGGTACCGGACAGGTTTACCTATAGAGCAAGCAAGAAACCTGTCCCATATAAACCTAAATATCTCTTTGAAAAAAGACACTTTGTTTAGTATGACACTCCATCGGATGTCTAGCCTGAATATTCTACGGTACAGATGACTCATCTTTGATGATCCATGAAAGTATAAGCTTCCTTCTTGTTGTTGATGTTGGTGTTGGTGTCTCATTTTTGTGTATGTGTTTGTGTAGATTGTGAGTTCTTTTTTTCTTTTTGAAAAACCCCCAAAAGGTAAAAAAATTTTTTTTCCCCTTTTAAAAGGAAAAAAGGGAAAAAAAATTTTTTTTTTTGGGGGGGGGGGGGAAAAAAAAAAAAAAAAAAACCGGAAAAAAAAAAAAAAAACTAAACCCAAAATTTTAAATTTTGTTCCCCCCCAAAAATTTTTAAAAAATTTTTGGGTTTTTCCCCGGAAAAAAAACCCAAAAATTTTTTTTTTTTTTTTTTCCCAACCCCCCGGGGGAACCCCCCCCGGGGGGGAAAAACCAAAAAAAGGGAAAAAATTTTTAAACAACCCCAAATTTTTTTTCCCCCCAAAAACCCCTTTTTCCCCCCCCCCCCCGGGGGCCTTTGGGTTTTAAAAAAAGGGGGGGAAGGGAAGGGATAAAAATTTTTTTTTAATTTCCTTTAAAAAATTTTTTTTCCTTTAAAAAATTTTTTTTGAAATTTTTTTTGGGGAAAAACCCCCCCAAATTTTTTTTTTAAACCCCCAAAATTTTAATCGTGTTCAAAGGTGTTTGTTTTGATTCGGTTTGTGAGCGGGTTAGAAACCACTTAAGGTGGTGTTTGTTTATCTCGGTTCAATACCTACAAGGGTATTGTTTCTCTCGGTTCCACCGCCTGGAGGTGTGCTTGTTTGTTTTAATTCGGTTTTGACCCACACATGGCTTTAACAAGGGTGTTTGATATAGCTTATTTGGTTTATGCCTATTCGTGGAAAGAAACCACCCAAATGGGTGTGTTTTGTTTGCTTATCTCTGTCGAACACCGACCCAGTGGTGTGTCTGGTTTGTTCTTTGTCATGACCAACACCCAACTAGGTGCGTTTGTTTGTTTATTTGTACAGCAAGAGTGTTAGTATTTTTGTGATTGAAGAGTTGATTTTAGTTACTGAAATAAGGTGTGTTTGGGATCTGTTTTGGTCCAGTTGGTTATGGTTTGGTCTCGGTCAAATAGGACAACCGAGGGGGATGTTTGTTTGTTAATGGGTTGTGTATTTTTGGGCTCAAAGGTGTCATCTTTATGATCTTTTTGATGGGTTTTGTGTGTTTGTGGATTCTTGATGATCTTTTCATCCGGGTATGTGGGTACTATGTTTTAGTGAAATCTTGATGATGGTTTTATCGGTGGGTGGTTTTGATGGTGGAAGGTGGGTGGTTTTATCGGTGGGTGTTTAACAAGTTTTAAATCGTTTCTCGTTTGCTTGAGCCACACGATTCACACAGGTGAGAATTGGTGAGTTTATCACCCAGCCAAAACAAGAAAATACGGCCAAGATTAGTGACAATGGTGGCTCGTTTGGGGTTACAGTGGCGTGTACCTCCAAAACACATTCTGATGGTGATATAAGGTGGGTGTGGTGGTGTTTATTTGATAAAGGTGGCGGTGTCACGGTGGTGATGGTGGTCGTATGAAATGACATTGCGATAGTAGAGAGAGGTGGGAGATGTTTTATTTTAGGTTTAGGGTAAAATGAGGGTGGTGTAGGGTTTAATAACCCCAAGGGTAGTTGTGTCAATTTTGCAAAGAAGAGGCGGTGTAACTTAACGGGGACCATCGTGGGTTTAGGGTAAAATGATGGAAATACCCTTTAAAAACCTTAGTTAAGCGGCGTTAGTGGGAATTGGTGGGCCCAGGATGAATGGAGGGACGAGCAGTGCATAACGTTTCCACTTACAGGGCAGACGGTGCAACTTTTTGGTCGAAAGGACGAAACCTGCGATCAGCAAACCACAAGGACGAGCGGTGTAATTTACTCTTCTTAAATTAAAGTACCAATAACCTTCGCTAAGATTTAAAAGTAACTAGATCTATGGTTTTAATATAAACTTGTCTCGTCGACCGTAATGGTATATGTTGTGTACTTGTAAAAGCTATTAGGCCGATGGTAATGGTAACGACAAATATTGTAGTCACTTCTCGTCATATTAGCGTTACAATAGCTTTCTCTCTTTAATACTACACCCAATCACAATTTGCTAATAAAGAGACCACAACCAAAGGTAAGCCGCTTTTCCCTGATCTCACGAGATGTTGTCTCCCCACGTTGACGCCGCCTGACACCTAGTCTAGGGGTAGCTCGACTAGCCATTCCATGCGTGCCAAGAACAGTGTCAGAACAATAACCAGGTATAGTACTCGGAGTGGTATAAATACCCCCACCTTTATTCATACACATGTAGCATTCATTGCACTCACACACACATTTATTACTCTTACCTTCCGCAATAACACCCATACCCCCACCTTTATTCATACACCCGGCGAAATTGCGCATTTGTTACATCTATCTGGTGTCAGAAGGGTTCTTTAGATAGAGGCGGAGGTATTTGATACGATACGCTCTGAGCAAAAATTACTATGATCGGTTGTCTTCTTTTTATAATATTGGGGGCATCCATAACTCACTCAGCAATTGTGGTTATAGCCTGTTATGGATTGAATTTTTAACTTTGTGCTTGTTAGGTACAAAGATACTCCACCTATTAACAATTGAGTTATATGTCATTGGCAGAAAATAATGGAAGTTAATATTGCAAACCAATTGAGAGTCGCATGTATTATCAACTATTGAATAAACAGGGTGTGTTTTGTCATTAGGATAAAACGATTAATGTAAATGTAACACAAGCCCAAGAGGATAGAAACAATAGTTAAGGTATAATTAAGTGGACACATGTCCTCAAACAATTGATGGATCTGGATCATATAATAACAATCAACATGAGTAAATAATAAGTACATAAAAAAACACCCTTATAAGAAATAAACAAAATACAATTGCATAAACAAAAACACCATATATGAGAATTGTGAATTGTCTTCTCACAAAATGACATTTCAATAGAACTTATTTGTCATGTGATATGATTTTGATACATAGTATTTATTTGTCTTTTCCTGATTAAAAAGTTAACGAACTTAACTAACAAACATATTTCGATAATTTGTCTACTCATATGTTACAGTGAATAAAATAGCTTTATAGAGAATAGAACAACTTAAAAGTGAAAAAAGAGAGAATTGTATTCGCCATGATCACAAAAGCAAGCAATTGCGTGATGGTGAGTGCACAACACTTTGAAGTTATGCTTTTAAGCATATATCTTATTCATGAAATTATATGAATAAAACGAAACTTTTCTAGTATAACTTAAAATTTTACGTACTCCATATATTTTTGTTCATAGGAATAAAAAGAAACTTTTTTGTACTTTGATTTACTCATATTTGGTGATAACAGTTTGTTAATTCAGCTACGTGAAAGACAAAAGAGTATTTGTTTTTACATAAACTTAAAAGAATCCTTTTAGAAAATGTTAGTATTCTTATATATCTTATTAAGCGAGCATACATTTCTTACCGTAGCGTGTCGATCGTTAATTCTTAAAACTTTCATGAATGCGAAAATAGTCCCGAGGTTTAAGTGTCGTTCTGCAAAGTAAGTCAGGTTGGCAAAATAGTCCCTAGGTTTAAGTGTCATTGCAAGTAAGTCGCTATAAAGAATTTTGCAAAAATAGTCCTATCCAAATTATCGTCTACAAACAATCACATTGCGTCGCGGGTTTCATATTCGTTACTACAGATGTACGATACATACAATATCATAATTAATACTGTGTTCTTCACCTTCATATTCCACCACCGTAATCAATGTGCACCACCCTCACCAAAGTTATTCTAATTGTAATAAACATTATCTAGTTTTGTACTACAACAAATTGAGTAATTTATTGAGAGACGTATGTATCATTTCTTTTATCAAAGTAAGCTTGTTTAGTTGTTTTCATTGACATCTTTAGCTTCTAAAGGAAAGCTTGACTATAGCTTAAAACTAGAATAATGTTACATCCACATGTAATGAATTACAATACTCCATATATTCGTATACTTTCAGATATGTTTTCTTATTTAATTTTGCATTTGCTAAAAATGCATACACATGTATAATGAATTACAAATTATAATACTTCATATTTTAGAATTTATAGAGGCATTAAAAAAATTATTTCATTTGTACGTACAAATGTAATGATATAATATATTCCATCCGCAATCATATCCATTTGTCACTATTTAAATACATTTTTAAGCACATTAAAACAACTACGATTCCGTACCAGATAACCAACCCAGTTTTCTACACGTATTCATACTTCTACAGTTCTACTAAGCCAAACTAGTCGAACTCACTTGACAATACTATCTGTAAGGCAAACTCAACCAACCAACTCGAAAATAGTACATGATCTAGTAATAAATCTTGTTACGAAAAATTCAAGCTCAAACGATTTTAGAGGTTGAATAACTAAAGAAATATTAGTCACGTACAATAAGCTCGGATTGATTTAACATGAGCTTTTCTAACAATATCGAATCATATATAAACGTACTATTTGTTTTTGTACTCGAAGTTGCACTTGTTCAACATGCTTAAAACACTGAATCCTAAAAGTCTCTCTATAAGATGTAAAAAAATTTATTGCTTTTAGAATTTAGATAACATTGTTGATTGTTGTATAACTTTCCTCACACGCTAAAATAGCTATACAATTAAGTATCTATTTCTTACTACATTAATGTCTTCTAATATCAACTTGCTTTGAGTGGTAGTAGTTTTAGATTTCCGTGCACGTATGAAAATTTGATTTTGATTTTTGTTAAATTAGGCTTTAACTTAAGTTTTGTTAAATAAATTGTTGTTGAAAATAAATATAGTAACATTGTTTAACAGGTGTTTTTGGATATATTAAGTTGTCACACAAAATAAATATAGATTAGGATGAGAGTGAGAGTGTTTTCGTTCCTATTTCGTGAGGTGTTAGACTCTTATCAATATTCTAGCATGGAAATTTTAACTGCGCATTCATTGATGATGTATCTTTTGTAGTCTAAATTGGTCTACTTGAGGGCAAGTAGAGTTTAAGTGAGGGGATATTTGATAACATCAAATAGTCCTGATTTTCTAAGCGTTAATTTCCCCCTTTATCATCACATTTTGAGTAAAATACTCGTGAAAACATCCTTATTCCTTATTATTTCATTTGGGACCTATTCAATGTAAGAAAGCGCAATTGAGCGTTTTCAAGCCCTATGGATAAGTTGTCTCTTAACTACGGTAACCAAGTGATGAAGTTCGACATAACTAAAGATTATGAAGGCTACGGCGTAGAACCTCGGCTCGAGTTCGCCGTAGTAACAATGATAAACACCTTATTGACAAAGACTATGGCGTAACCCTCATTCGAGTTACGCGTAATGAAAAACACATGATTTACTGAAGCTACTGGCGTAACCCGGCTAAGGTTCTGCCGGTAGCTATGGATAACACAAATGATTGAAGAGGTTCTGACGTAACTACCTAATAAGGTTCTGCCAGTAACTAGTTTGAAGCCTATAAATAGTCGAAGGTTTCACCAGTTTTAATCATCTCTCCTTTCCCAAACCTTCTAGGGTTTGGGGAGATCTAAACACAGAAAGAGAAGTATGGCTTAGGAGCACTGAATAACGAAGTCCTCGTCTACGATTTTCATTGTATTCGAGTTTGAATTCTTTTTATATTTTTCTAGGACTTATACTATGAATTCATATCATTAATTGAAGTTTGCATTTATGTTATTGTTGTTCTCTTTAATTCTTATAGACATTTGCTAGTCTTTTCATAGATCGCTAGCCTTGGTAGTATTATAAGCTTGGTAGTATCTAAAAGGCTGGGAGATATGACCAATTGACCCCAGTCTAATAGATTGCGAAGTATGGGAGGAATTGGCCATAGTACAACCACTTTTCGTGTGCGAACTGACCAAATGATCACTATCAGTGGAGGTATTTAAGAGGTTAGGGGAATCTAAGTTCTAACTGCCGGGTTCCCACCGTCTAGATCTAGTAGATTTGGTACTTAATGAGCGCTATTAGGTTGCCGAATGATCCGGGTGACATGTTCATCTTGGTGAGGAATCTAAGAACCATAGGCCATGACGAATTGACCAAAGGAGTGCGGTGATAATTAACCACTATATTGAACCTTCATATCAAGAATCAATTCATATTTGTATTATTCGTTAAGCTTAGTTTATCTATCTCTTTACCCTAAATTTACGGTGTCGTGTGGTAGAATAATAGCATATCGATGAATTATAACAACTTTGTCATACCAATATATTATCAATATCATTTCTAATCATCTTAGTTCTTTTAAGGTCATGACTCTCTTGGGACGATACTCGGATTACCTAAGGCTTTACTACATCGATCGGGTTCTACGCCCATTAGTATGTGTCTATCCTAAGATATCTAAGTTTTATAAATATTAAAAGCATGATGAAATAGTACAAGCGTCTTTGCTAAATTCGAACAATCCTCCCCTAAACTTGTGATTAAGTTTCTTGAATACATATTTTTCTTCATATTGTTAGGGAATTTTGCAAACATCTACTTTCTTGGCTTGCTTGGTCTTTGAGCTTGAATGAATATCTTGTTCACCAGTTCTCTTGCCATTTCATTATCCTCTTGATGAGTCGACCTTGAAGATAACATCACTATCAATGTCTTCATTCGGCGGATACTCCTTTTCCACAAGCATAAACTAATCATGAATACTTGTGTAGACATGATGTACACCAGATGAGCTATACAAAACCCATGTAGTTTCTGGAACTGTTGCATCTTGATTCCATAGTCTGTTATAAGGATCAGGCTCAAATAATCTTTCCAATTCTACCCAGAGTTCCTGCTCCTTTTCATCTGGATTTTCTTTATGATTTAGTCTTTGTTGTACCAGTTCCCATAGTTTTACTAGATCATCTTTGTCAAATGATTTGCACATGTCTGCAAATGTCTTGTACATCTCCACTATATCTCTAACTCTGATGATCTTCCAAGCTTTCCCAAATTTGTCACTACGAATTTCCCAATCAATTATGGGATGCTTAGTCTGTAAAGCTTCTACATGCGTTCCCTCATCAGGTTGAACATCAACTCCTTCAATGCTTCATCTTCCAAATCAACCTTTCTTTGGCGATGAACTCCTTCTATCTTACGCTTTTAGATATCTCGATTCGATGTCGGACTTGCTCTTTAGTTCTAACGATTGCTTCCTCTGTTCCTCTTGGTTTGAAATCTTCTTGAATACTTTTATAAGCTCTAACATACATCTCTTGTATTTCATCAAAAGTCTTGCCCTTCAGTTGAAAATATTTCTTATGGTCTTGATGCTTTAGATAGATCTTCATGTTTCTCATTTGTTGTCCTTTTGTTGGAGGCTTGACTCTTTTCTTTGTCTTTTGCTTTTCTCTCATCTGATTATGTAAGTCTTGGATAGCATCCTCTTTCTCTTCCTTAGGAATTGCTGCAGCTTCCTCTTCTTGCAATATTTGAGCAAGCAGTCTATATGACTCTTCAACAGATAATTCAGCAGCCTTCTTCATCTTTTGCTTTTCCAAGAATCTTAGAACTTCTTGTTCTTGCACCTCTTTTGCCTTTTTTTCATCAAAAACCATTTGTGCATTAATCTTTGGCTTCTTTTGAATAGGTTCATCTTCAACCATAATACCCTTTCCTTTATCAATTCTAGCAGTACCTTTGTCTGAACCAGCAGTTTCCACTACTTTCTTTGTACTGGTAGCAGTATCAACAACATCCTCTTGTTCTTTTATAACTTTTATTGGAGCTTCAAGATCAACCTCTTCAGTATCTACTGGTTCTGTTTCTTGCACATAATCTCCCATATCTTGATCTTGATTCCCACTTTCAAAACTTAAAGTCCTCCCCTGAGTCTCTGCATCTATTTTCCTCCCCTGTTTGTGAAATTCCCCAATATCTTCAGGATCACTTGAACTGGTATAATCCACAATGTTGGCCTTTCTGGGAGCTTGCAGAGTTTTAACCTTCAACTTCAATATTTTTACCTTCTGGACCAGAGTTGAGTAGACTTTGGCATACAACTTCTTTGTGTCTTCCAAATCTTTCTCCAAAGTCTCTACTTTAGCTGTCAATTGAGTACATTTAGCCGTCAATTCAGTAAGTGATTGGCTGCCCTCAACACTTCCAGATGTGTTACCTTTTAGGAGAGGTGCATCATAAGGCAAAGACTCAGTTTTCTCCCTAGTTTGACTAGGAGGATTACTGAAGCCACCCATATTTTCCAGTTGGCCTGGGATTCCAGCAGTTGTATCCAGTCTGTTAGGACTAGAAACATCCGTTGTTGCCATGGTTGGGGTCTTATTGATGTTACCACTGCCATGTGTTGCATCTAAGCTAGACACAGTAGTGGTAGCCCTTCCATTTACAGAGCGGGTCTCGTGAACTCCTAGAGTCTGAGTAGGAATACTAGGATGAGAGGCCATAATACACTGTTTGTGTTTTCTCCTATAGGTGTGTGTAACAGGTGGTGTATAGGTGATATTTGGAACAACAATGGGTGTGTGTTGGGACTCAACTAGGATTGCTGATCTTTCACCTAGTACCTGCACAATCATGTTAGGATATAAAGGAACTACCACCTCATTAACCAACCTTGATGCCATAGACATATTTGCAAAAAGTTTTTGTTGCAAACAAGGTGTTGGAAAAATTTCTTCATGGGTGAGTAGTTTGCTTTTCTTCAAAATCATTGCAATAAATCTTGGATACATGGGAAATTTCATTTTGGAATCCACATTCTTCACCATATTTTTAAAAATACGTTTAGAAAAGTTATAAACCCTTCTAGTTGATAAACAGATGAGAGCAATAGCAATATTGCTACTGAATTGCTCCCAAGAGGTTTACTTTGGACTTAAACAGTGAAGAAGTGTCTGTAATAAAAACCTCCATTGAGGGGAGAAACAACCTTTTTGAAAAGTCAGTTTTTGATTTGCTGTATCATACCTCATTCTGGATAAGTGATGAAAAATTTTAGTATTTGGTAAGTCAAAATTCCACCTCATCTTCCAGTGGAGATGTCTCCTCAAGGAAGATTCGGATATCTAATTTTCTTACCATCTACCTTAGCTTTTATTTGTTTGTCCCCACATTCCAATGTTTTGTGATGGTAGTCTCACAAAGCTGTTGAATATGGGAGACATAGATAGTGGGGTTTGTGATAAGAGCATACGATGTATGATTGGTTTAGAAAATCCACTATCGATGAAATATTCACTACCCTCAGGTTTTTCCAAACGCGACTTGATTGTGAGATTTAACGAATTCCATGATTAAATTTTAGGGATAATGTTGGATTTTGATCGGAATAGGTTTAATTAACGGTTAGTCGGCAATTGGAATTTGGTTGGGGTTTGAGAGAGTTGCGTATGTGATAATTATTTCTTAAAATAAAATCGGATAAAAGTGAGGAAAGTGTATAATAATCACAATTAACAACCCTATAAATATGACTTTATGGATAAAAACCCCAGCGGTAGTAACGGTTTAACATGACAGTACTATGACTACTCAAAGATACAAAAATTCGCTAGCAGATCACAACTTTATACTAGCGGTACAAACTTTTGACAAAAATTTATCTGACAGTACAAAATGGTTATCTATGAAAAACATATTGTCCACCACATTTTGAGAAAATTAAGTGTAAATTAAGAACATTTATCATAGTTTTTAGTAAACTTATCATAGTTTTTAGTAAACTACCAGTTATCAACGGATTTGAGATGTCTTTACCAATAGCCGCTTGCTTTGGACTAGTTAACTCTTCACTGTGAAGTATGGTGAGTTAAAAACCATATAGTTTTGGTAAACTATCAACCATGAATGGATTTGATAAGTCTTTACCAGGAGCCGTTTGCTCTTGGACTAGTCGTTCTTGAGTATATGGTGAATGATTACCATTGCACTCCTTAGTACACAACTCCACTCCAAATGTATACATGCTCTAAACAGTGCAAGGAGTCTTTCATATGATATTCATGCACCACTCAAGGGGAAGTTTTCTTAACCTGCAAATGTTAGTAGACACCAAGAAAAATACAATCCAAGATGTTCTCACATATTAACTTATCAGGTTATAAAAGCACTACCAAAATTTTATACTGACAGTACAAACTGCTTTTATGAGAAAACTTAATGTAGCAGTAGAAACATACTTTGACCTCAATAACAATATAAATCCTTTACAAAAACACAAAGAGATAAGATTTTTTATTAGAGATTCGTCATACCAATACTTGCAATTAAAAACTAAAATCTACCCACATCAAAACCTTTTGTGAGCAAATCTGCAACATTGTTATCAGTATGAATTTTAACAATTTGAATAAGTTTCTTTTCATAACAATCTTTTATAAAATGATGTCTTATCTCAATATGTTTTGTTTTGGAATGAACAACGAGTTCTTAATAATGCACATTGTACTCCTATTGTCAATATAAAGCTTGGTGTTCATGAAATTGTACCCGTAGTCCGATGGTGATTTTGAATCCATAACACTTGACCACATCAACTTGAGCGACAATGTACTGCCTTGGTGGTAGAATTGCCATCCTTGTCTATTTCTTACACTTCATGAAATCAACCTATGTCCAAAATCGACATCCTCCAAGAGTTGATTTCCTATCGAAACATGCTCCAGCGTAATCACTATCCGAGTATGCCACGGATCAAAGGTGAGTTCTTAGGATACCAAAGGCCCAACCTAGGTTGACTCCTTAAATACCTAACGATCCTCTTTACAACATTCAAGTGAGACATCTTGGGAGACACTTGAAATCTAGCCTGACCTTGTAACAAACATAATGTACGGTCTTGAAGCGATTAGATACATCAAAGACCCAATCATGGACTTGTAGAGATGTATATCAACCTCTTCACCATCTTCATCTTTAACGAGAGGTTTGTTTGGATTCATAGTAGTCTTAGCAGGCTTCACATCATTAAACCCAAACTTCTTCAAGATATCGATCATACTTCTCGGTGATGAAAATGCCTTCGATTTCTTAACTCAAGAGCTAAGAAAGTCAGTTCACCCATGGAACTCATTTGGAACTGCTATGCATTAGCTTCTCAAACTCATCACATAACACCTTATTTTTGAACAAAAATAATGTCATCTACATAAACTTGAACGATAAGATGTCACTTTTGTCGTTTTTATGAACAAGGTTTTGTCAATTGTGCCTCTAACAAACCCATTGGTCAACAAATACTTGGATAAAGTGTCATACCAAGCTCTGGGAGCCTGATGTAATCCATACAGTGCCTTCTCCACCTTGTAAACTTTATCTGGAAACATAGGATCTTCAAAACCAGGTGGTTGAGAGACATATACTTCTTCTTTAATTGTCCCATATAAGAAAGCACTCTTTACATCCATCTAATACACTGTGAAGTTCTTGTATGAAGCATAAGCTAATAATAGTCTGATAGCCTCTATTCTTGCCACTGGTGCAAACACTTCATCAACAACACCTGAACCACGACACCTGCTACTTGGAACTACGACACCACCACTCTCCTCGTCTCGTCGTCCACCGTCCAACTAGCACCATCCATCGGTAAGTACCAAGTACTTAAAAATTATGGAAATTGATCAATTGTTAAATTTATATTGTAGAAACGGATTATAAGCTGCTAAAATGTAGTTGTTCATAAAAAAATATTAGTTATTTATTGTTAAAATAATGTCATCCTATCACTTGGTGTATGAATTTAATCATTTATGCCTTGGAATGATGTGTTCTTGTTGACCTTTGATATAGTTGTAATTAACTACTACATAATATATCTTAAGTTCTTAACATAGTGATTGTGCATTTAAGAATACCTCCTTTTTACTCATCTGGTATATATACTTAATGGCAGTGCACCAGTGTGCTATATATAGTGTGCCAAATACATATATACTCACTCACTTCTCTATTTTTTTTGGAAAAACAGGATATACATGATGGCTAGTGTAGAGTCTAATTTGGATGGTGCGGTTCCAACAATAACTACAGAGGGTAATTCTTGCACAGATTCAGTCTTCAAAAGGAATTCAGGGGATACGGGATGGAATTATGGGCATTTTGTGTGATGCTACAAATAAAGATGCAATCAAATGAAATTTATGTGGATTCATATCTAGAGGAGGGATTACTAGGCTAAAGTACCACGTTGCAGGAATAAAAAGAAAAGGTGTATAGGAAAGCGAGGAAGATAAGGTTGTGTGTACCACTTTACTTGAGAAGCCAAAAGAGAAAAATAAACAAAAAAGAATCCAAAAAGAAGAAATGAGGGCTGTTGATCCCAGTTGAGCAATTGATCAAGTTGTTTGAGCTAGATAAATCTAACACAAACAATAATATAACAAGTTGTCTTGTGTCAAAGATTAAACAATATGCGAAATCTAATGTTTAATGATAAAGAGAATACTTAAACACAATTTGTTTCTCACAAAACCCTTCAATATATTATATGAATACTCAAAAGTATTAGGGTTACAAAACTTTGAAGTGATCGAATCTTAGAATAACTCATACTCTAAATCTAACCTAGGACCTCCTTTTATAGGCTAAGGAGTTCTACTGGGTTTACAATAACTTTTTACACAAGATACATATTATAGAATTTTTTATATAATTATCTAACCTACTATATAAAATCTTATAAGCAGTACTAACTTATTGTACTAAGAGTTTGTACTGCTAGTTATATTTCTTCGAAGTCCACAGTGTAAGGCTAGCGGTACTAACCTTTAACCTTGGCGATCTAAAGCTCTTTGCTAAATTCTAATAAGGCGAGAGGTTGAAATTGAAGGCGAAGACATTGCTTTCAACGTTGGGTCATAAAAACAAAAGCGAAAGAATTTGGGGCCAATGGACAAGTTTGCGAATCCTATTGATCTGAAGGTGTAACTCTTAATGTGAAACAACAAAATCTTTTAGATGCAATTGCCAAAGAAAGGACATACAATGTACATAAATATTGTGCTCGATGGATATATGAATCAGGTATTCCATTTCACTCAATCGATAATGATGGGTTTAAGAAGTTCGTTGAAGCTGTTGGAAAATATGGTCGCGGTTACCGTCCTCCAAGCCAATATCAAGATCCTTTCATTGACCACTAGCTCTTCCGGCTGTGAAAGAAATTGGAGTGCTTTTAAGGGGGTAAGTAATTATGTGATAAACCTAAAAACTTAAAATGTAAATATGTAAATAATGTTGTTATAAACTAATATTATTTTTAATTTTCTTAATAGATACATACAAAGAAAAGAAACCGCTTGATAGCCACGGTTTACATGATCTAGTTTATGTTCGGTTTAATGCTAAACTAATCAATAAGTGGGCAAAGTGAAGAATCATAACATATATGTTTTGTGTTCTCTTGATGCTAGTAAAGCGCAATAATGTATTGTTGCTATTAGTGATGATGATGAAATAGAAGAAGATGGCAGTCTCGAGGTTGGTGGAGAAGCAGTTGGTGTTGATAGAGAACTCCATGAGGATGATTTTGTGTCAGCTGAAGAAGAAGTATAGGGTAGGGAGGATTTTGAATTTAACAACTCAGATGAAGAAGGTTTTATTTGAAGAAATGAAGAAGATGCAAGACTAGTTTAGTTTTTACTTTATTTCTTATGCATATCACCATTTGTAAGCTCACCTTTTGTAAACTTGATATGTATAAGAAATATGATATTATTACATAAATCTATAAATATTTTTTGCCGCTTTAGTCACGCCTTGAAAAACGCCATGGCTTTGCAAAGGCTCGTAAGGCTTGAGGCTTGGCGTCGCTGCCACGCCACGCCTCACGCTATTTATAACCTTGATTAGAATAGCAGATTAGGTTAATTTTTCCGTGACTTATACATATATCAGTACATGGCTCAATTTAATAAAACTTACAATGATTTCAGGGCACCTCTTGATCGACAAGGATGGTTTAAGGAGACAAAAACAAGATCACAACCCCATGAATTTTCAACACTCGATCACCTAGCAGATATACCCACTGCTATTCCCCATTTTGATCACCAAAGCACACCTTTCGAACCTCCTTGAGTCTTGAAGAAAAGTGACAACCGCTTATTTTGAGTTTTACGGTTTTATGAGCATGTGAAAGTGATAATCGGTTTCAATTATAAAAGGGTGATGGGAGTTAATTGTCTTGAGTCATAGGGATACCCAATCCTCAAATCCTTTCAAAATTTATTTATCTTATCTTGATTTAAATTATGTGTACACAATAAAAGTATTCATCCTAACACAAGTGACTTATGAGGCGTGTGATGTTTTATTTTAAGTGTATAAGTCGACTTAGTTGTTTACATATGGTAGCTTAGTTAAATGAACATAAAGAACAGTAGGAGTTTATGGAGAATGAAACATACCGGTTTATTATAGTTAAATTCGTGATTTATATGTATTTGTATTTGAATGAGTTATATCGTATAACATAAAGTTGTATTGTTAAAATTAATTATTTAAGAACTTAGGTTAATTTACGAAGGCGTACTAACATGACATTCCAAATTTTAGGTTGTAATAGAAGTAACCAATGTTACTAATGCACTAACTATACTAAGACACTTGGTATCTTGATGAATATGAGTATTCTTCTCTTACACTTGTGATGGAAGAATGTTTGGATCACTTTTGAATGAATTCAAACATATTTTATAATCAAAGAAATGAAGCTAGGAAGTATAAGATGATAATTAATATAAAAAATTTAGTGCAAAGATATGAGTGAAATATGAAAAATGATCCATTATTTATAGGACAGGAAAAACTGGGCGTCTAACGGACAAACGATGGGAAATGATGGGGAGTAAATGGATATGGTAAACAAAGACTATTGTTGTTTTTGCTTATAATGAAACGGAAATACAAATTGAAAATGCCAAATGGGAAATGAAAATGCAGAATGATTGCAACTTTTGTTTACGGTACGGAGTAAATGCATTGCGTTTAGCTTTCATTTTATTAGTCAACTATTTTCCTTTGATACAAATTATTTGGCAGTATAAAAATCCCTACAAGGTATAAAGCAGTTATGAACGAAAAAATCAAACAAACTTCATAGTGGTTAAGGGCATAATGGGAATATAATGATGTTAACTTATTTTTAATTGATTTTATAATCAAATAGGTAAATATGACAAATATGATGTTGTAGTTGGGTATATTTGACATTACAACATTTAGTGAATAAATATGTCATTATAAAGTTTAAATTAGACATTATGGAATTAACACTTACTCTTAATATTATGATCACCGCAATTGTATGTTCTTTATGGTACATTTAGAAACAAATCACATTTTGGCGATTTCCCAAACTTCACACATTAACCCATTGAGTCATTTTACCCAACAAGATCTTATCATTTTATAATCAAAATTCACCAAATTCCCAAAAGCTCCAAATTACGGGATCCCAAGCACATGTCATTTGTAGGTTTGATCATATATCAACGACCAAAGAATAAGAATCAAGATACATCATAAAAATGGCTACGTTGGTGGTTCCACCAATTTTATCTTCGCCTCGTGATGATGCCATGAATTTATATAAAGCTTTTAAGGGTATGTAAACATGCATCGTACCCCACATTCCATTTCTTTCATTATATTGTTGATTATCCATAAGTTTGTTCATGTTTTTTTGTTGTGTTTCTAAATTATTTTTCATGTTTACATTTCATATTTGAATCTCGTGCTTGTCAAATTTGATAATTACTAAACTAGGATGCTTAATTTCTAACCATTTATTTTATTTTGTAAGCTTAATTTTGTTAAGAAGTTGGCACCTAACTAGAAACCAATGGATTTGTAGTCATACCCACACATATGCGCGCAACACAAAAGTATAATGCATGCTATGTTGCAAACGGACTTCTCCCAATGATATACTTTTATGTTCTTGAGTTATATTATCATAGATAAAGTGAACAACTTGGTTGAAGATACAAAGAGACACAATATTTCGTGTTTTTAAGTATTTTTGGAAAGTATGGAACGTAATTTTCTCTAAATGTTTCATCACAAACTTGGTTACAACATAATCTTAAAAGCTTTATATACTCCGGGTTGTAATAACGATGGTGCGCCTTGTTAACTCAATGAATTAACATATGTCTGGAGTCTTTAGGTGAACCAAAATTTACTTTCGCCATTATATTATGTTTCATTTATTAGTTTCAGTCTTCATGACGCATTATAATTCAGACCGAATCACTGTATTAAATAACGATATGTATTCAGGAATTGGATGTGACCCTACGACCATTATAAATATTCTTGCCCATCGTGATGCATCACAACGCGCTCTCATTGAAAGCGAATATAGAGCCACATACTCTGAAGACTTGAGAAAACGACTCTCTAAAGAGCTGGGCGGTAATCTTAAGGTAATATCCTTAGAATAATGTACTACCAATTTGTTGCCAGTTGAAGTCTCAAGTGACAACTTTTTGTTTCTTTTCCACAAAGTCTAGTACATGAATAGAATGCTCATGTGCCCTATTAGTAATGTGATTCAGACCTACTCGATGATAGGAATATAACATGCAAAATCAACATACATGCAATCAATTTCTATTTTTGGAAATGTAATTTAAAATTCAGATCATATTTTATAAGTTTAAAGATTACAATCAAATAAGTATGTTTCTAAGAATATTGAGATTAACTTAATGAAAGCCTATTCCTTTTATGTTTTAAATGGTCATATTCTGATGCTGCAATTGTACATTTTTAACTCAATCAAGTACAATTGTAACTCAACATTGTATTTTTTTGGTCTCCAATGGTTACAGAAAGCAATGTTACTTTGGATGCCTGATCCAGCACGAAGGGATGCAATAGTACTGAGAGAAGCCTTTGATACCAATCTTGATATAAAAGCAGTTACTGAAATATTATGTTCTCGGACTCCATCCCAATTACTACATCTTAAACATCTATACATCACATTATTTGGTGTTTACCTTGAGCATGACATTCAGACTCATACTTCCGGTGATCATGAAAAGGTATGTCCATAAATTATGCTCATCTTTTTTAGTCCTAAATCATAATCAATGGCAATACAAGCAAATGGTTTCTTTTTTATGGTTGTAAACTTCAACAATAGGCCCTTAAGTGCTAAATTTGTTAGTTTGACCCTCAAGATATAGAAGGCCAAGAAATAGATGTATTGTTGGTGCATTTTTCTTTTTGCATTTTGGGAATAATTTTCATCAGTATAACTTACTAAATGGTTGTTCTAACTTGCTTTTTGCAGTTGCTTCTTGCATATGTAAGTATACCTCGCAGCGAAGGGCTCGAATTTGATAAATTATTGGTGGATCAAGATGCTAGAGCACTCTACAAAGCCGGAGAAAAGAGGTGGGGAACTGATGAGACAACATTCAGAAGCATGTTCAGCGAAAGAAGTCGGGCCCACTTGGCTGCAGTCAGTTCTACATATAAAATTATGTATGGGAACACGTTGAGGAAGGTAAGTGTTGCCTTTCTTCCATATACATTCATAGGACTTACAGGCGGCATAATGGCCGGTTAGCCATGTTTGGATCAAAACTAAAACGGGTAAATGTTGGTACGGGACAGAACATATCTGATTGGGTTTACCTGAAAGTTTGAAAAAAAATTTCTATGCCCAAAAAATAATTTAAACATATTAGTGTTTTAAATATGACTACAAAATCTATATGGTTGCATAATTAGTACAGAGTACTATATTTATTTCAATGAAAGGAATTTGGGAAGTGGCATAAACAATAAATACACTTTGTATCACTTTTGACCCTTTTGACCTATATTACAGGTTTTTAGTTAACCAATTTTCTTAAATTACTCTCTTAACTTTCTAGAGTTTTAAAATAAACCAGATTGATATGTTCATTAGTAAATATGCCGAAATTATGACCTTCCATCAGTTTTTTCATGATACGTTATCGTAGGCTATTAAAAAAGAAACATCCGGGAACTTTAAGGATGCTCTTGACACTATTTTGCAATGCGCTGAGAATCCCGGGAAGTACTTTGCCAAGGTATTCTTTGTATATGTTTTACTTTATGCAGCTTCATTACACAATAAAGCTTTAGAACCCACACGTGGCGTTGAAACTTTTCGTATATGCCATTAGGGCACGATGGTATTTATTGGGATTTCTAAATAAGCAGTTTAGAATACACTGGTTTTTACTGTCATCCAAACAAATAGATCACTAAATCCCAAAAAACTGAGTGGAAGTATGCAAATGTAGGATATGCTTGTTTAGGAGCGGAGCCAAAAATTGCAGGTGTAAAAATTGATATTTTTCATGGGTTGAAAATTATTTTTAAAAAAAGCATAATCTGGAACATGTATATTAAATAAAAAGGGCACTTCTTATTTGATCTAACTAAAAGAGATATGATGATACATCATTTGAAACTACAGATAATACGAAAAGCAACGAAAGGCTTGGGAACTGATGATAAGACACTTATAAGAGTGATTGTGACGAGGACGGAGATGGATATGCATTATATAAAAGTCGAGTACCAGAAGAAGTACTGTAAAACATTGAACGATGTTGTTCACTTGGAAACATCCGGCAATTACAGAACCTTTCTACTTTCACTATTGGGTCCTAACCAGTAATCACAATTACTCCATGTTTCACATTTGTTAAATCTGTAAGATTATACTATCGAATCTAGTACTTTAGGATGTTATATGGGATTTAGTCCCAGTGTGACGCTTCGACAAAATGGTTTATGACACATTGGTATATTTGTGATGGCATATTAAGAGTGTCATAAATTTTCATAACATTTATAAATCTTTTATATAATAAGAGAACCCACTTTAGGCCAAACCGAGGGATTCGATTAACCAATGAGAGGGCTCGATTTTGCAATTGAGCCCTCTCATTGGTTAATTGAGTTTTTAATTGAGAAAAATTCGAGTCATTTTAGGTGTTTTCTAAAAGGCTCCCCAAATATAGACGTGTCAAAAACGCGAATAAAGAAACCTTTGAGAAACCGGGTGCGTTTTCTGAAACTTTGGTGTCGTGGAACTCTTGGGTGTATCATATACGTGTTTCCAAATATAAGAGGCATGTTCTAGAAGGTTTTAAAAACGATGTTTATCCTGATCGATATCTTTTCTATATTTGAATTGCGTTATCTATTTGGCCACGGTTGCAAAACCCTGATCCTGAGCCTATATATACTCGCCCAATGTGGTTGCTGATCGTTCATTGGTCTTCTAACCCTTATGCCTTCGTTTTCTTATCGCAGGCAAAACCATGTTCATGATTTCAGTTTCTGATGTTGACGACATGTCTGGATAGTGCATACATTTGAGTTATATTTGATATTGGTTATTAGTTTGCATTTAATTTGTGTTGTGTTTTTCGCAGAGTTTATTATAAAGGTTTTGAATCCAGAGAACAGTCCTAAATTATGTTTAGGATTTATTACTATGTTGATAAATTTTTTTGCTGATTTGCGTAGATATGTGAGAATCTCAAACAAATTTTTGTTTGATCTATCTTTAATCATGCTAGAACATGGTACATGTTGCTGTAAGTCATTACGATAATTAATTAACATATTATTCAATTATATATTACTTTGAAATTAGAGGATTTAACTAACTTTACTGTCTCTCAATAAGGAGAGTCAGTCCTCTTTCAACACCTATCCTCATTCATTGTAACATTACCCTTATCTCTTCTCTGATTGTCACGTTCCCCTGGGTGAAAGAGAAATAGTTGTTTACCAAGACAAACCATAGCGGGATGTATAAGAACTTAAATGAACATCATGGGGAGCTACACCTACGCTTAGACGAAGAATCCTGTGACCCTCCCATGATTGAATGACTGAGCTATGCCATGGGGAAGTCTTTCTCTGAACATGCAGTAGAAGAACTCCCCCGCTTCCAAGTTTCATATTTTATACCTGCATCCCTTGCCCTGGACAAGCCCTGCTATTTTTAGTCGTTTCCAGAAGAAAGAATTGATTGATGAATCTCCGGGTTCACTCCCCCACTAATGGACTTTACCGGCGCGCACATAAAAAAACTACGTATACATCACCTATCATTGTATCGTACCTTATTTATATTGGTAAAACATCAAAACTACAATCCCTAAAATCTCTAAACTAAACTCCATGTTCTCGATAATATAATATAAAAATACATATAATCCTTAATGAACTTAAAAACAATCACATCACACATGTACATATAATTGTCATAAAAAATCAAAACTTTATAAAAACAATTACCTTAATCAATATAATCTTGATAAACTAACAATATAGTATTATTGGAATCAATCAAAAAGCATAAGAAAATCAGTAATCTACAGTTAAATCAAAAATAGGGTTTTGAGCAACGAAAATATGAAAAATCAGTAAACATTTCCAATGATTCAATATAAATACATATATTATTAAAATCAAAACAATAAATTCGATGATTTGAAAGAAAAAAATTGTACCATAATTCCTGAATTTGTAAGAATCGGTGGTCGATTGTTGTTCTGGTTGATTATAAGAATCTAATCGGTGGTTGATTAGATTTAGGGTTTTCTGTATTAGGATTTTTGTTTTTGTTTTTGAGAGGCTGAAAAGAATGAGAAGAAGGCGAGTTTTAGTTTGCTTATCAGAAGGTGTGAGCTTTGTTTCTGATGGGCTTCGTTTCTGAATTTGCTAAACAGTCCCTCTGCCCATTTTAATTTTTTTTCCTATTTTTGACACATGTGTTTTTCATCATCATACTCAAAAAACGAAAATCCATCATATTTTTTCTCAATTAAAAACTCAATTGACCAATGAGAGGGCTTGATTTTGCAATTGAGCTCTCTCATTGGTTAATTGAATCCCTCGATTTGACCTAAAATGAGTTCTCTTATTATATAAAAGATGTTTAGCTTTAACGAGGTTTAAAAATAGTAGTAAAAAAGATAGCAAGTAAACCAAGTAAATTCTGCTTGACATTAATTTATTTTCCATTTGTGTTAAATTCTACTTGACATTAATTTATTTTACATTTTGATCTATTTTGTTTACATGTAACTAGTTACTTGTGTACTAAGAGAATAGAGATCTAAAAAGTACAAAGACTGGATATTGAAACATTGATGCTTCTATAAAAAGAAACAAAGTAATGATCGAACAAATTCCATTTATCGTAATACTAAACTTATAAATTATGTAACCGTGTCGCTGTTTGATGGTTTTGTAGTCGCTGTCGCTTTTATTATAACTAGGCATATATCCGTACAAAATGATAAAATTTTGTAACGGTGAATACTTATAGTTCAGATATTCTAATTATGCGTTTCAAGTAACGTTTAACAATTGATGTTGACAAGTATTCTAGATCATCCGAGATGACAAACAACATTAACCAGTTTCCGTTTAACAAATCGGGATTGAAATATAGATCATAATTTGGATGAATTTATTAAAAAAACATAAAATTTGGTAAATATTTGGTAATTTTAGGAACAACATTAATTATAGAAACAAAAACTATTTTATGGCAACTATTTTTAAAAACGTTTTTATGTTTTTAAAATATTAAAATTTAAGTTTTAAAAGGGTATTTTTAAATTAATTTACTCATTTTTATGTTTTTTAAAGATTGATGAAAAACATTTGTGTATTATATGTAGTACAATTTTTTTTTGCATTATATGTAGTAAAGATAAGATTCTTCTCTTAATATATACTTTTTGCGTGTGTTTATTTAGGATGCATTATTATTATTATTATTATTATTTTCAATAAACACAATTTATATACACAATAAATACTACATTATTTTAACAAATTTAACACACAAATTCTCTTTGAAAATGTTTCAACTCTTTAAAAAATATGATATGGCTTGTTCACTTCCACATACGATCAATGAAATCATGACTTTAGTTGATAAACTAATTGCGGAGGATAGAGCTCATTAGCAAGAGTTGTGCAAATTAGCCGTGCAATTTGAAAAAGCGTGTGAGGCTAAAGATAATCTGAGACAAGCATACGAGAAATGGAATGACATTCCGCCTGAAAATCGTGCTCGAATAGAGACTTTTTTAAACGAAGAATATTCGAATGATTACGAGATGCATAATGCTCTGTTTAGCAAAGCGGGGAAAATCGAAATTTTTTTCTAGGGGAAGTTTATTTGGCTACATGAAAAATACACTTAGGACGATTATGTATTGTATTTTAAATTTTGTATTGTAACTTTTATGTTTAAATAAATGAATGTACTTTTAAATTTTTAAATAAACATAAAAGCTTGTTTTCTTGTTTATGGATCTAGGTTTCCTTCTGCTAGAGTTGAGAAAGTTACAACACATAAGATGTAAGTGAAACAATATTGTAAGAATAGAAGGTACCATCACATTTCATTCAAATTATTCATTAAAAACAATACATAGCTTAATCCGTTTCATAATCGGATTCAGGTTCCCCAAATTCCAACAGGAACTCATCATGTTCTGCTTGTTCTTTCATACGTTCCGCTTCCTACTCTTTCTGAACCCTGTCTTCTTTTTCTTGATGCTTTTCTTCTAACCATTCATTTAATGCCTCTTCATCACGCATAAGTTGATATAGTTGTTTCTCGATCGTCTGCTCTCAACAACCGCCTCTTACGGTTCCTTTGCTGGTGGAAATGAAGAAATGGGAGACATGGGTTGGTGCATATCTTGTTTTGATGATGAACCACCCATAGTGTTTTTCTTATCGCCATCATTGATTTCTTCGAGATTTTGTGGGAGATTACAAGCCAGGGTTTTCAGAAACGTAAAATGTATTTAAATTGTGATTTGTGAGATTACAAGCAATGGGGTATTTATAGGCAACTGGGGTAACTTTTATTTGAATTTGAATTTGAATTCGTACTTTGAAAATTTGAATTTGAACTGTAACTTTGAAATTGAATTTGAATTCGTACTGTAACTTTTATTTTGAATTTGAATTCGTACTGTAACTTTAAATTTTGAATTTAAGTTTTTGCAGCAGTTTCAAAATTTTAATTTGATATCCTCCAACGGCTATTTTCCCCTATAAATACCTCTTTACCATAATTCCTTTTCTCACACTATTTTTTATAAAACTCTCTCAAGTATCACTCAATTTCACACAAACGCTATAGTTAACGAACCAGCTGAGGTGCAAAAGGCTATCCTTAACCAAATATGCAACGAACAAGAAAAATAACTCAAGCTGAGTAACAACTTGCTAGGTGAGATAACTGGTATTATGCAACAAATGCATGATCATGCTCCAAAGGTCGAAAGATTGCGTGGGCTACCTCAAGACCATTCAACTATCAGGGTCGGTCTACAAACACTATTAAAAACTGAGGAAATGGATGTGCGTCTTCATCTCTCTTTGAAGAATGTTAGGGAACAAGTGTTGCAAGTCTGGGAGGAGAAGACATATCTCATCTATAATTACAAATCAATATAAAAGCTTCATGAGAATCGTTGGATGATTTGTGTTTTCGTATCGTATCGTCATTTGTGTTTTAAATTTTGTATCGTAATTTGTTGTGTTTTTTTTCTTCGTATCGTAGTTTGTTTCGTTTTTTTCGTATTGTAATTTAGTTTCGTACTGAAGTTTTATTTTACGAATGAATTTTAGTTTATGAATGAATTTTATGTTATTTGGAAAAATGAATAAAAAAATAAAATAGAAAAGTGGTGGGACCCAAATGAAGTTGTTGTGTTTAGCTGTGATAAGGGGGGAGGGGTTGTATTGTGCTGATGTGGCACGCGTGGGGCTCAAATGACAAGCTTATGCATGTCACCACACCTCAAGCTCTTATAGTCTTATACATGCACTAAGACTGATCGGAGTGGGCATGAATGCTCACCGAGTGAGGCATGCCTCACGCGTGAGCCCCAAAACCAACACCACCCTCACGCGCGACACAACAAGGTGAAAGGTGAGATGGTCACCTTTGGTATTTTGAAACAAATGCCCCCTCTTTTATTTGGTATGAAATGTCTCACTACCATATTTTTACTTATAAATACCCATTAACTTTATCATTTTTAAACACAACTTTACCATTCTATTCTCTCATACTCTCAACACTTTTCCTTCTAATTTTTAGCTATAAAAATGTTTCAAGAAAACAATCCTCGAACCACCAAGCTTCAACAATGAAAACTACCTGAAGCACTCCCTCGACACCCGAAGGAACATTTACTCTCGGAATTACTCTACCATAAAACCAACAAATGAATTTACGACCACCATCATACTATTATAACCATCCTTACCCAAACCAACCATACAGAAACCCATACCCCACAACAACGCTTTTTGCCAATTCTCACAAACGAACACGTTTAGCCTATTCTCCTCACAACTAAATGCGTTCCTATTTGATAACCCCAAATACAACTCACAAACACATATGCGTGGTTCGCATCACAACAAAATTTGCACCAACCCATGTATCACATTCTCCCATTTTTCATTTGAAGAAATGTACGAACCTCAGTTTTTGGACTGTTATCAAAATACTGCTTGTGAGGACTCTTCCGTGGAAGTCACAACCCCGTCAACGCCACCGGCTACAACGAAGCAGTTTAAAAGACGCCAAAAGAGGGCGGTTCAAAACGAGGATGTATCCCGGTGACTTCCATGGAACTGAGGAAGAAATTGCGTTGTGCAAAGGTTTGGTTCATATATCTGAAAATAGCGTCATGGCTAACGCGATGAGGGAGAGTGAATTTTGGAATGAGGTTGTAGCGTACGTGGAGAGCAAAAAAAAGTCAATCGGTCGTCGAACGTATGATATAGTGACTGGGAAATGGAAGACGGTGCACCCGAACATGGCTCAATTTTGTGGAGTGTATGCTAACGTCACGCGTAGGGCACCGACGAGTGGAGCCGGAGAAGAAGATTACATCGAAAAGGCACTTCTTGACTATGAAGTTGAATACGGAGTACCATTTAGTTACACTTCGTCATTGTTGGGAGATTTTTAAAAAATGTTAAAAATTGATGGATACTGAAGTTCCAAGCTTTGGAGCAAAGCAAAGAGAAAAGACCAAGAAATACAAGTCATCTGGGTCTAGTTCGTTCAACCTAGAGTCTAGGGATGCTAGTAGTAATCTAAATGTGGATGTTGGAGATGTCAAGGAAGATGAGGTACAGGAAGTTGTACGACCAATGGGCGGGGACAAAGCGAAAGCAGCGAAGAAGAAAGAGGCGGGATCATCGAGATCAACTATGAATGAGGAAACATTGGTTAGCTTGATGGTCTACGAGAAGGCAAGTCACAACGAACGTGCCATGACAATGAAGAAAGAAGAAGGCGATGCTTTTTTGGAGATTAGAAAGAGGGATGCAGAAGTTCGTGAACAAGAGTTGGCAATGCAACAATATAAACAGCGTAAAAAAGACATAATGTTCTATATACAGCTATATGATCACTTAGCAGGAGTAGCATACAAGCAGATGGAAGCGATAAGGGGTGGCATCAAGGCGAAGTGAGATTTGCCATTTTAGTTTACGTTTTTTATTTATCTATGTATTGTTTTTAACTTCGTACGTTTACGCTTTTAACAATCTATGTAATATTTTTAATACTCGAAGTCTATGAATATTTTTAATTTATAATAAAAGTTTTAAATTTCGTACGTTTGCATTCATATTTACGTTTTAGTTTTAATTTATGAATAAAAGTATTTAAATAAAAAATGGGTATACAGTTGAGAGAATGTGACCACTACAGTGAAAGGTGAAAGGAGTGAGAGAGAGGAGAGAAAGCTTTGACGTGGTCTTGATGTGTAAAGTGAGAGGTAGTGACCATTACCTTTAATTCACGATGAAAAGCGATTTATTATTTGTTTTATAATCAAAACTTGTATTGACATAATTTATAGACCATTTGGTTAATAAATAATTTCTCCATTACATTACATGCATAAATTAAACATGTATTCATCACAAATCAAGAAACTTAACGATTCCATAAGCCACAAATATAATTTTGGTCCTTTTGATACTTGTTTTGTACGTCATAGCATGATAAGACGAGTGTTACAAGAAACTTGTATTATGTACAAGTGTTATGATAAAATATTTTCTAATCAAAATTTTGTAAGTTTATGCTATATAATAACGTTAATCAGCTTGACATTCTTGTTACTCTTTTAACCTTGTTGGCCATCAAAAGCCACTTGTATTAATCTTATTATGAGTTCGTTTCATCATGAAAATATTAGGAAAATCAAGGCAGGCGAGGCACTCCAACTAACTCTCTTTTTTTTTTTAACTGAAAGTTTAAAATATAGTCGACATGAATATAAAAGCAACACCTTTAATTTAACCTATGACCTATCGAAACTAAACATTTGACGACCCTATGACTAGATCACCACTTAAACCGATGTTTGTAAATGTTTAACTTAAAATCCACTAGCAAAATGTTTGGGACATGAGTCAATATCTTGATCAAAGATATATTTAAATAAAATCATAACTAATTTACAATATTTGTCTTTATTACAAGAATTTTTGCCTTTATGACAATTCAATTTGTCATGGCTGCTGTGATCGAGTCCAATTATTTAGGTAGGTTCTGAATTGACCCACACACACGTGTATTTTCTTTGAACATGCAATTTGACGTATTTTGTGTTACGTGCAATAGATGATTTTATCATCAGCTAACTAATAAAAGTAACACGAGAAAAAAAATATTCATACTTTCACTTTTACCTTTGTATTGGAAGTAATATACTCCGTAGTAAGTTTTGTTCACGACAGCTTTAAGAGCCGTGGTTAAGCGAAGAGTTTTCTCTCGGTTGTAATAAACTTCACTATCTGAATTTTCAAAGACTATTTTTAACTTTTTGGGATTTTCATCAAATCAGAATCATTCATGATAGTTATGTAATGTAAAAGACTTTCTTAACCACAAATCTATAAGTTTTTCATTAGCAAAACCAAATAGTACTTAGCAAAAAGATTGTTTTTCTTAACTAAAAATACAGGTTATTGCTTTAACAAGTTATAAATTATAAAAAGTAGTACATCACTAAAAACAACAAACAAATAATTTTTATTGCTAATTTTATATTTAGCGTTTGTGGAATTGTGGGTGTTTTCTAAATTTTGGATCCTTGTTTTGGGCTTTTTAGCTGTAGTGGGCTCTCCACTCCGACTTTAATAACTAGTTCCGTTAAGGAAAAAAAAAAAAAAAAAAAAAAAACTATTGTTATACCACTAACTCCCAAATATTTAATCGTCGTTTGATTTCCACTTAGCTGTTCTTATTGAAAAAATTATATAGCATGGTACAATAAGAGTTTGTGTCTTTCTTATTGCCGACTTCTTGTTCAAGAAAGAAGAGTTTGTTTCTTACAAACTTAATCTAGAAGTATGATTTAATATGAACAATTTGAAGAGTGTAGCTTTTTTAATTAAGTTACTCATGTATCTATAATTATTGTAATTTAGACACTTATTAAACACGAGACATTCAAATCCGTGCGTTACATCGTTTTTTTTCACGATAAACTATTTAACTCTTACTTATGTCTTAAATTGTGATGCACCGGTTTTGTTTTTCGATAAACCATTGAACTTTTGCTGCGATGTACGGGCTTTGCTCACCGTAGAGAGTCATCGGTTTTGCAAGAGTTATGCAAATTTAGTTATTATGCTTAGTTTCGATCAGGGATACTCAGCCGAATAAACCAAGATTGTTTGGCTCAAGTTGACTCATTGGTTCACTTTTAATAAAACGGGTTTGGGTCAAATCAAAAGTTATATATTTTTTCATTACAGTGTGCTAAAAACTCGAATAAGAAATTTTATCATTTATTATATAATTTGTTGCAATAACTCAAATGCACGGTATTCATTTTCCCAAGTGTAACACAAAAATATTAATCTATACTACCTAAAGATTGAAGTGCTTAATTTAATGTGCAAGAGTTGTTGTGCACAAAATTAAATATGATACAACATAGCTAAAGCTACACAAAATTACATCGATTTATCGATATGCCGAATTGAATAACACGCACGAAAGGTCTCCTTCATGGAGCACATAAAAGTCTATGGTTTTAATGTGAGGTATCAAAGTGTTGATCAAAAAGTTGGACGTTCACGATTTGGGCTCGGTTCTCGTACCAATTGAGAATTCTTGCTTGAGACCTGCGCACTAAGAGACAAGAAACACCGTTAGGCTTACCGCGGATTGTCTCCCACGATTATCCTCCGTGAGTGAGTAATCGGTTTAGGGTTTAAGGAGTTTTAGGGTTATGAGATCGTACTTAAACAGGGATATGATTCCTTTATATACGCACGGAATCCTTGTTGGTTCCGTGTTCCCAACCTTCAGCGTATCCCGCCTAAGTCGGTTGGAATGATTATCTTCTTGTTTTAGAAGATATCGAATATCTATTCCGTAAATAGATATGGGCTTGGCTTCGTGAGCCCAAACACGTATTAATATTGACCCGGTTCGTACCAGGCTTGAAAGTATTGGGTGTAGTCGGGTTCATGACCCGACTCCAGACTATACGTCATCACAAAGAAACATGAAGTTATTAGAACTTTTAGATGGCTCTTAATAATGATCTCATTTATTATCAATTGTAAACTTCGTGTATAAATACCATGCATGTGGATATGTCATATAATTGGTGGTGACGGAAGAAATGGTGGTGTGGCTCAGCCAAAGGTGGAGGTGGTGATGGTGGGCCAAGTTGAAGAATTCTGGCATGTTAGTGGTTGTAAACATTGATTGAGGAAATAAGTTATATGATTAGTTATATTTGTAGAATATGTGTATTACTTTGATTTGGCGAGTCTTTGTGAAACTCCTGTAAAGAGTGGATGTATATGAAACAATGTTTTTGCTTTTTGGTTTGTTCTACAACTACTTTTATAGATTGGATGCATTTTATATATTGATTCAAAGCTAAAGTAGTTTTATTAATCAAGTTGTATCCATTTCTTGGGCCTCTCATGAAAAAACCGGGAATCATATCGAACTTTTCAAAGATCGAGAGCTGCGACAATTAGAGAATCGACGGTATGTTTACCTTCTCATGCTCAAGAAACCGAGGTTCGTTTTCAGAACTCTTAACGCTTATAGTGTGAACGATAGGTTGTGCTCATTTTGGCCATTTTTTCATTTTGCGGGTTCCATTATATGGTATGAGAAGAAGTGAAAATGTGATAATAGGTTCGTCTTACTTTACACTGAAAAGAAAAAATAACACCAAACCAAAGAACCATAAGCAAATCAAAAGGTTACGACTTAGATCCATGCATTAAGTAAAATAAAGCACGCTTAACATTCTATGAACATTTTAACTATTATGCACGCATGCAGGGGTGGAGCCATGTGAATGGTAATGCAGTATGTGAAGCAATATGTTGCAAAAAGATGTACCCAATAGGTACTGATGTCGTTAGACTAACCTCAACATTTATAATTTAAGAAACTAAGCTTCCTTTTTAACTGAAACTACTGATTTGACCACCACACGCCAACTGCAATTCAATGCCATCACCACAATACAACCCACCTATTGATGGTCAATTCCACCTAAGTTAAACACAGATGCCGTGAAATAATTGAATACTTTAGTGAAGGTAAATGCAAAAACTCAGTGACACAATATGACATGCCACACAAAAATAAAAATCACAATGCATTTCAAGCCATATCATCTTTAACACACTCGCCAATTTTTAGACAACTATAATAGGTTGCTTGATTTATTTAGAACAACAACGACTAAATACAATGAAAGAGATATAACTTTCAAAGAATACATCACAGGCTCTTACATTATACATTAAACATAACCCAAACACTTATGACAACACATATTATAGTTTAAAAATTTATAAAATCCGCACCTAAGAACGCATATTAAAAAATCAAAGAACCACAAAATAAGCCAAAATATCATGCATCAATCAAAATTATCAAACTAAAATACATCTAAAATAATAATAGCACCATCATCTCTAAAAAAAACGGCATAATCTTTTTTTCACATAACACTACAATTATGTAAACCCAAATATTATCATCAATGCAATAAACATCTCTAAAACTAATTGACATGAATCAACAATATCAAATAAAGACAAACCTTGTACATGCAGTTGAAGCATTATATGTGTGGAAAACTAGAAGGGGGGTTGAATAGTTTTACCGATTAAAACTTCGTTTTAAAATATTTAGATCGACTTATGTCAATCTATTTAAATGTGTATCTTGGATGTTGATAGATAGATATGTAAATATGCAATGCAAAGGTAAAGAGTAAAAAACATAAAACCACGACACGAGTGTTTATAGTGGTTCGCCACAAGGACACCTTCCTCGCCTACTCCACTCCCGAGTCACCTACTCGAGTTCGTAATCACTACACGACACAAAACTCCTTATAGCGGAGAAGCCTTCACAACGTCGCCTACTCTTTTTCGGGTACAAGGCTAGACATCGGGTTCTTCCACGGTGGAACCAAACCTATCACAACGACGCCTACACTTTATCCGTGCAAGGCTAGATACCGAGTTCCATTACAAAGGAGGAACTACTACCCAACACTACACAACATCTATCCCAAAGCGAGACCCACCTTATTACAACATCATCAAGGATATCAATATCCTTAGACACAACCTATCTCTATTGTACATCGATGCACCATATCGATTGTACACCCTGGCATATTTCACTAATGCATTTGACATGATCTTTTGGCACCTTTCACTAATGCCTTCGACTTGACCCTTTTGGCATCCTTCACTAATGCCTTTGACACGGACGTTCGGCACCTTTCACTAATGCCTTCTTCTTGACCCTTTTGGCATCCTTCACTAATGCCTTAGACACAACACTTCTAGAGAGGAAGAAAGAACTATCGCCAAGAGAACTTCAATAGTCTTGATGATGACGGCATAACAACTCATGGACTTGAGCTTGCTCGACTTCAAGGTGGTGATCTCGCCTTTAAGAGGAACCTAGAGAGTCACACAAAAAACACAAACTACATAGAAAGATCCTTTGATCCGAGGTTAGAGAGTTTACAATACTAGGAGAAAGTATGTGTAGAAGTGACAACGTACAATAAAGAAATGACTCACTATTTATAGGCAAAAACATGCTACTGTTCTACGAATCCCTTGCTTGAGGGATCTGTCTAGTGTATTTTGAGGGATCCGTGAGATGCTCCTCATTATCCATGGGTTATGGGTCATGGGTCCTAGACTTTGGACCATGGGTATCCAAGTAGATACATTGTATCTAGAAGATGCAATGCATCTAGTCAATGGGTTATGGGTTAGCTCCATGGGTCATGGATTATACCCATTATGACTTATGCATGATGTCATGTAATGGGTCATGGGTTATGGATTATGCTCCATGGGTATGGGTCATGGACTTTGGGTTTTACCCAACTACATTCAATGTATTAAGTCAATGGATTAAATATTTAAACTTCTACCCACTCTATTACCCATTATAATACATACTAAGTATGTATATATCTACCCAATATGTAACCACTAGTTGTTATACATATGCATTATTATAACATGAAAAACACTATTACTTGTTTAGTGATTTATATGAAAATGTAAGTGTGTTAGTAAACTATTGGCTCAAACTATTTACGTATTTTATTTGTTTCGTTAAAATGATTTTACGTTTGTTATCGACAAAACATTAGAAGATCGTAAATTATAAATAAACGTTTTTACGGCTTATTTGTATTAACAATATGTAATCCTCGCATTCGTTCAATCCTAGATGTATCGGCAAAACAAACAGGGTGTGTTTGTTAAAAGCGTGATGAACTACTGACGAGCCACAACTCACCCTTCGCATCGACCGCTTCTAAAGAAGCGTTCAAAAATAGCGTTCACAAAAAATAGCAAAGTTCACCGCTCATTTGCTAAACGAATACTAAAACCAAAATACTCATTGTTCACCACTCCAAAAAGCTCCACACCGCTCCATGCCAAACATACCCGCAATCTCTCTCACACACACTACATAAACTCACTGATTAATCGACATGAGGCAAACTCGTATGTAATCTTCGCCTTCGTTCAATCCTAGATGTCTCGGCAAAACACACAATCTCTTTCACACACAGGCTCAGTTTTGTAGGTAAGAATCTTATGCATACTTGTTCCCGAAGGATATGAATCAAAGACAGATAACCGTAGATTTGAGACACGTATAAAACCAATCACAAAGCAAAACGCCATTGTTTTTATCTAAAGTTAAAATCAAACATGAAACAACGTCATTCCAAGCCCATTCGAGGGTTAAAAAGAGACCAAAATGGCGTCGTTTTGAAATTCTTTAAAACGACGTCATTTACCATGATAAATGTAAAAGAGATAATTTCTGACATTTGGATTAGGGAGGTGATTTGCACACTCCATAAAATGATTGGAACACTCTAACTAATTGTGTTTGGATATTTATGTCCTCACATGGGTGAAAGTGTAAGGGTAACTATGAGGGTATAAATGTACAAACACAATTATTTGAAGTGTCCCAATCATTTCATAAAGCGTACAAATTAATATATATTTACTTTAAAAAAAAATAGTAAAATATTGCCATCTTTAAACAAAAATCTTACACAACACCCAAAGGTGTACCAGCTTTAGAACAAGAGGGCCCTAGTTCTTTAAACTCCGAACCCAAGTACACATTTCAAGTCAAATCTTGTCTCAAATTTTTTGTTTCAACCCATCATATAAAACCCAAAGATTCTTGATGAGTTTTGAATATTCAGCTTAAAGATTCAATCTTTGGAGCCATTATCATTTTGGGTTAGTGTTTCTTATGTTTTTCATAAGGGTTTAGTTCATAACTTGTTAAAATTGCTTCTTGTTGGTTAACTATCATTACTGTTTCTGTATCTTGATGGTTATGTATCTTATTTCTAGGTAAGATTGGTTTTAAGAAGTGGGCTCTTGGGTTTTTGAAATTGTCCCAAAAATTAAAATGCTATTTAATTAAAGTTTGAATTTAGTTCCTTCATCCAGCTCACTCTGCTTTCTAGTTGTTGTTTAAGTTAATGCATGTTGTTAGATTTTTAATTTGGGTGGGGTTTGTTCCATTTGGCCAATTTCTCAGTGTGTTTAGTTTTGCGTTTTGAGAGTGATTGATGGCCTGGTGGTCATGTCCTCACAAGATGTGTCACACACATTTTTGCAGGTGAGTTTATTGTCATCAACTACTCGTATTAATTTAGTGTCATCGACTATTTTAGCTGATTGTGATGTCCTCACAGGCATCCCAATCAGGGTTCGGGCAGCGCCCCGACCCAAATGGTATATTTGGTGCTCCAAATTAGTTACGTTATTTCACACCGTTTCCCAACCGATGTGACTGTTGGTTTCCAACCGAATTTAACTGCTTCTCATCTGTCGAAAAAATCTGTTTTTAACAGTTTCATTGGTCTCATTTGAGCATACGAATTTCACATAATCTCTTTGTTTTGCTTTGTTCCCTTGTGCCTAAAAACAAAGTGGTCTTCTTGATTTATCCAATAAGGATTTCGTGATACCATGGCATCTATAGGTTCGAAATACTTTATTCAGAAAGTGAACATACACGATTGAAACGATATCCAAGATTATCATCTCACCCTAACCTCAATTTCTAACAATTTTGGGGGTGGCCAGGAGAAGAGTCGGACACGGTCTTGGGGATACCGTGGTTAGGCAGCATACGTATTAGTCAAAGACTCGCCTTCCCCGCGTAACCTGAATAGGGAAAACCTCATGTGTTTACCCGTTTAGAGTGACTATATAATTAGTGTCTGGGATAATGAAACTACTATTTATCGGGTAATATGCTCATCCTTTGGATAATTATATTAGGACTTAGGAGCAGCTCAAACTTTTCCAAACACAATTGATTACCTGATCAGCAAAACTTCGATCAAGCACATCCAAACATTATATTCTGCATTATGTTTTGTTAAAAGTGATTATCATATTTTTGTTATCCCATATCACATAAAAACTTCCAGGATGCAATGCCATATACTCTTAAATAGCAAGTGCAAACGGTTGTTAATTATTGAGTTATACAGTGTTGTTTGTGCGTTGATTATGAGTAATTTTTATGAAATCTTGCCATTAAGTTATCACTTTTACTTTTTTGGGCCATTGTGTTGGGGGACTTAAACTTGAACTTGTCTGGTATCCAAAGCATGTTATAGTCTAACTCAGTGAGTTTGGTCTGGTCGGTATACTCTAAAGATAGATTAATGTGACTATGGAAGTATTGTCACTTGTTTCAACTTATTATCTTAGTGTTGACTGTTGAGTATTCGTATAGCTGCCAAAGGCCTAAATTGTTAGCTGGCCCTAATTTGGATGTGCATTTTCATAGTGATTATTGCAAATTCAAGAATCAAATAATTTCTTAATTAAATCAATATGTGATTGAAGTTGATGCTACTTATGTAATAAATTCTAAGTATTTTGGTCCTAAAATATCGAAGTCAAAATCAATTTGGCCAAACACTTAGGAAAAAGCTATAAGTACTTTTGCAGCATATCCAAACACCCTCTAAATTTAACTAGCATCTGGTTCCTGTTCCTTTCAACTTATTTCCACGGACTTACAAAGTGACAAATTTGATTGGCCTGTGGTAACAAATCAAGAAGCGTAATAGCCGTATACAGTCAAAGTGTTTAAAATCGTCTCCCATTCATGTTTACATCTATGGTCTATATTTGACCCATTGTGCTTGTTCTCCACGAATGGAATGCTTGGTTATAGACCCGTGTATATTGTTGCTCCTAAAGTGCATGCCCTGAGCTATTTGCTTAACGTGAAATTCATGATTTTCTTGACATAGACATCTTTAACTTTTGTTTCCATGAGTTCTGTAGTTATGTATTAATTTCATGAAATTTACCTTATTTATCCAAGAATGGCGATCTTTGCTTACATACTATGTACTTATTACTTCATTTTTGATACTTGTAGCATATAATAGACGCTGCAATTCATAAAACTCGACCATTACATACAAGAATTGTGACCATAGTCTACAATTGATATCAAGATTACTAAGAAAACATGGTTCCAACACTCGAAGATATCAAAGGTGGTGGAGGTTCCATCAAAATAGGAACCACTGGCACAATAAGCGTCTTAATGTCAAGGGAATTACATGCAGTCAAAGACACATCTCCGAATCCTGCCACGAGTACAAGTCTCAAAACAAGAGTACAAGCAGATGAAGCAAGCTCGAGTAACACCACCAATACGAACGAAACGACCAAACCCCAGAAAACAAGAAAAACCAACAGAAATCCCAATAGACGGAAAGGTTCTTATATAGTTGAAGTTGTGGACATAAAGTGCAAGATGCCTGACCCCATCACAAATCGGCTAAAGAAGCTTCATTTCTCAAAGCTTTCAGAAACAAACGGTTAAATCAAGAATCTTGTCGGGTTTTTGTAACTTTTAACCGTGATATCATTTTAGGCCCATTGCTGTTTTCCACTTCAATAGCTGAACAAATGCTTGGTATGAACCTCTTCTTTCTTCTAGCACTTGTGCGTGATTGAGCTGATTCTTGGACTTGTAAACTATGATTCCGAGAATGTACTTCAAGCTTATTAAAGTACTCGATCTCTTGCCTTATGAGCAATCCAACTGTACCTTTTGTACCAATATTAACAGGAGGTTTTGCACCCATTTCTTCAGGGATGTATGAAGAAGAAGATTGTGATTTGGTATTGGACATTTTCTGTAGTTTTATAATTAAAAAAATGTTGTTGAAGCTGAAATGTTTGCCTTATGATTTACATCCAAGGGGAAAAGTAGGGTCTTGTTTTTGTGAAGATGATTGGGTGGTGATGTGTCAACGTTTTCTTCATGGGTATGGAATGTAATCAACATTAAATTTTGGACCAACTCTCAGCATGTGGTTCAGCTAAAAACATTGCTTTCTTCGCATTTTGCTCTAGAGTTGTAAACTTGCCTTTGGACCGCGTAAAAAAACCTGTTTGCTCTTATACATGTATTAGCCGAGTACACGTGCTTTGCAAGACAAATACTTTCATCTCTCCTTGTATACCATTGTCTTAGATTGATTTCATTTTTATGGTATGTTTGAATTTAGCTCAATTTTGGGACTTATTGCCTTATTTGGTTTCCAAACACATCAAGCTAAAACCATGGAGCTTATTAGGGTGTTAACCGGTTCGGTCAGTTCGTCGTTTTTTTTTTTTTTTTTTTTTTTTTTTTTTGATAATACCGAATTGAACTTAATTCAATTGGAGTGAACCCAACCGAAAACCGAATTGGAATTTGGTTCGGTATTCTATTGATTGGCCGGCCCTAATTATATTATTTATATATATTTTTATTTAATTATATAGTATTTTAGAAAAGAAAAAAAAAAGAATAATTAAGCTTAAAAAATGTTATATTTATACTAGAAAAGAGTTAAAATGTTTTTATTATATATACATTTATGTGAATTCATTTTTTTATTCATTTTAATAAATTTGGTTCGGTTTTTATTTGGTACAGTTTTAGGTTTCAATTCTTGCGGGCATTACCGGATTTGTGAACGCCATGGAGCATGGAACCTATAAGCTTTATTTGAGTGCTTGTGGGCTTGTTTAGGTACCACTTTCTTTTGGGCTGTTGAAACTACAATTGTCCACATCTTTATTTATTTACAAATAGATCAGCATAGACATGCACAAGAGAACCGGTTTTTTAAAAAACCGCCCAAAAACCGGAACCGGTTTTAGCAAAAACCGGTTTTTACTAAACCGAAACCGGTTTTGTAAAACCGAACCGGTTGCACCGGTTTTAAGTTTTTCTAAAATACCGGTTTTATCGGTTTTAAACCGGGTTAAACTGGTTTTAAAAACCGTTAAAACCGTTTTTTTTTTTTTTTTTTTTTTTTTAACCGTATATGTGGCCAATTGAAGAAGAAGGAAAAGTGAGAACAATGAACTCAAAACAAGGTACTTGATCCGACACGCACGAAAGCATCGAAGCCCGGAATCTCTCCAATCATCACGGACCAAGAAATTTCCAACACCATCCTTGAGAGATTTTTCTTTTGAGGGTAGATTGAAATTGACCATGGAAACTTGCGTTAGGAGGAGAAGACAAAACATTGATAGTGATTTACGGAGTATCATTTTACCTTGTGGAGCAGAGATAAAGGAAAAGGGGACAGCTGCTTTTGGGTGTGGTGGTAGGCAATGATATCAAAGCTAGAGTAGGTAGTATTATTGTATCTTATCCTTTTATTTATTAATACAGTATACGTTGTACCCCGTGTTTTGTCGAATCCTCGAGTAAACGTACCTTTCCGGTACCCGAACAATGTAGAAATTATGTTTTCGAAAACGATTTCTTAAACGTAATAATATAACATTCTTATTACGTTTAATTTTGATTATGAATGTTTGCCGTTATTAGTGGACAAGTATCGTGCGTGCGGTGTCTTATTTCTAAAGAAACGAGATGGCCTTTTGTTTTTAAGTCTAATTATCGACATCTGTCAGAAAATAATCGATTTGAATTTTTTGACGTAATAAATATTATTATAATAATCCGAAATTATCGACATCTGTCAGAAAATAATCGATTTGTTTTTAAGTCTAATTATCGGCCTTTTCTCATAGTGATAGAATTATATAGGAAAAAAAGACAAAACTAAGCCCCGAATCGGCCTTTTCTCATAATGAAAGATCGTTGGAAGGTTCGATTGAAGAAATTGAAGAAACTATAGCAGAAGAAGAAGATGAAGGTGAATTTGACCCATTTGATGTTGAAAGAGTTAGATGTAGAAGAATTTTTGGATGATTTAATTTCTTGAGTATACACGGGTGATGGCAATGCCGAAGCTCGATATACTTGAGTATACTAATATGTTTTTGGGTGATGGCCATGCCGAAGCTCGAAATTTATTAGTATTTATTTTTAGTTCTTATTGTATTGTTTAAATAAAAGTTATTATTGTATTCGAAATGTATTCGTATTTTATAGTTGTATAATTGTATTGTTTAAATAAAAGTTATGAGTGTATTCGAAATGTATTAGTATTAAATGTTTTAAATTCCGAAAAAAACCGAACCGGTAAAATACCGATAAAAAAATGGATCCGAACATTTAAAACCGAAAAATACCGAACCGGTAAAAAACCGATAAAAAACCGATACCGAAATTTGAAACCGAAAAAAACCGATTCCGAACTTTTAAAACCGAAAAAAACCGATTCCTATACAACCGAAAAAAACCGAAACTGGTTTATGGAAAAACCGGTTTTTCTAAAACCGGTTTTCCAAAAACCGAAAACCGGTAAAAACCGGTTTTTGTGCACCTCTAGATCAGCATGGTTGTTAAGATCTTGATTCTAATTCTAGAATTTTACGATTTTACGATACTATAAATAAAAAATGATCCTGATCCTACGTAAGATCTTTATGAGATAGGATCCTAATAGGCTAATTACTTAAAAAGTCATCAAACTTGACACTTTTTGTTATTGTGTCACTGAATTTTTTTTTCTTATTGTGTGTACTGAACTTTTAAATTTCGATCATTGTGTGTATTTTGTGACTATTCAGCCATGTAAAATGACCATTTTACCCTTTGAAATTTGAAAAAGGTAAGAGTAAAATGGTCACAAAATACACACAATGATCGAATTTGAAAGTTCAGTACACTCAATGAGAAAAAAAAGTTTAGTACACACAAAGACAAAAAGTGTCAAGTTTGATGACTTTTTAAGTAATTAGCCCGATCTTAATAGGATCCCGGTCTTAACCATAGAATCTTAAGATCTTGATTGATCCGATCTTACTTTTCTCGAACTACAAGCTAAAAAACTAAAAATTTATGTATTCAGTTTGGTAGAATATGAAAAACAATAGGCTAATTGTATTGAACACTAAATAATAGTAATTTTGACATACATTTTCATGATATATGATATATAATAATATGTAGATTTGCATAATTTTATGACGTGTATTAAGAAAATGACATTATAGCAGGATCTTAGGATTCCGATCCGATCTTACGTTCACGATCTTGCAAATACGAAAACGATTTTAGGTAGTATTCCGATCTTAAAAACCTTGGATCACCACACCATTAGCCCTTCAAAGATATTCTACCATCTCTTTTATGCTATAAGATTGAACATTTGAGCAGGCCAAAAGTGATTAGAATTCTTTATTTTTTTACAAGCCATTTGGTATGAGGGTTTCACCCAAAACATTTGACTTTGGGGCTCAATATAGACGTTTGGTTAAAAAGAGAAGGTAGGATGACCCACTCAAAAACCCATGAACTCCATCATACGTAAATCTCACCCTTCCATATGCCATTTATGACACACCTTTATAAAAGTTAATTTTTTAATATTTTCTTTGTTAAATTTAATTGGGTCACATCTAGTCACTACATTATTTCAACATAAAATATAATTAAATTAATATTAAATATATATATAATTTTATAAAATAGTACTTTATCAATTTTTTAATATATTTTCTCTTTCTTAAATGAAATCCAAATCCTAATCCAAATTTAAATCCAAATCCTAAACTCACCTACAAACCAAACGGGCCCTTAGTTTTAGAAGTGAAATAAATTCTTTGTAAATACGATACATTATTATCTCATTGCTTTATAATACGGTGAGACATGCGAACACATGTATATGTATATATTCTTCTACATATTTTGCATGTATATGTGTAAAATTATATTTGTTGTCCCTAGTATGAGTCGATACAAAGTTGCAAGTTTACTGAATAATAATGTGTATATCGTCTAACCTTATAATCTGTTACATACATACGTTTATATAGAGGTTCCAGCGAACCATCATGTCTGTTCGGTAAAGACATAACCGAATCCTAACTAACTTAACTACCATAACCGTTTTACGGTTACAAACTATCTATTTAACGTACTTAGCCCTTGGGCTTTAGTTTATTACATAAGTGGCAGGAGCAATGTCGAGATTATGTCCACAATGTTTAATAGCATTTAGGTTGAGTCCGAGACACAAGAGATTATCTGCGGTTGGTTCAGATTCAAGATGCGAGGGAACGGGTAAACAGTTTCAGAAACATATCGATTGTGAAAGGAATACTTCCACTCGTCTCTTATCATTAATTGTCGCCGTGAACTAGAGAACTTCACATGGATGCGTTTTATTATCGACATTCTCAATTACTTAAAAAAATGCATGTTGAAATGTCTGTAGCAAATAGACTCCATCGGAAACTTAAACCAACACATTTGTGAGGTATGATTGACGGGTAGTACGTAATAGATCACAAGGTATTGGTATTATGATAAAAGGGAAGACTCAAAGTATTCCATTTCAATCATACACCTTGTGATGATAATGAAACGACAAAATAAGTTATCAAATGACGAAAGAACGAAGTCAAAGAGTAAAAAGCGTCAATGATGAGAAGAAAAGATTAAGAAAACAGGAGTTATGTCTCGACGAAATACTTTACCGGATGACGAACGAATGAAGTCGAGAGTAAAAGTGTCAACGAGCGAAAAGATCAAGAAAACTTGAGGAGTATGTTGCGACGTGACACACCGCTAAGCCTCGCAACGATTATCACATAGAAAATTATGGTATTTTTCGCAACCTAGGCTTCGTTACGCGGATCTTTGTAAAATGATATTCGCGTCATGACGATGGTGCTCATGGTGAAACAGGATCCGCTAGAAACCCTAACTCTTCATCTATAAATACAACGCACTGATAACGCTACACGCGTCGTCGGGTCAAGGAAACTTCCTTTTCTTGAGCAAGTTTTATAACACCTAGGCGATGAACCTAATCGTTGTAGTGTAGTAATTAGGGTAAGCCACGGGTATTGATATCGTTCTCTGGGGAATAGGAATGCTAGTAAGGAGTTACTACGCTAAGGTTAAGGTTGAGGAAGATTATTTTTATCTTTTTATATTTTATGAAAATGGAAAGGTACGAATCTCGGGTATTGGATTTGGGGGGTTGGTATTTCTACCGATTACTCTACTATTATCTAATTATCTAAACTAAGGTTGTGGGAGTCTATGTCTAATTAATGTGTGCTCGTATGATAGTTTAAAGATGTGTTTACTTGGGTTGTATTACTCCTTAATTATCTCCTATTGATGGTTGAGTTGTCACGTCTTATTCCTAGTTGCGTTGTGTGTCTAAAGTTGTAGGGTATCGTTTCTCCCTAACTCTTGAACTTACCAAAGGGTCTCGTCTACAAACCCACTAGGGATGATAAACTCCTACTCTAAGGCGCTCTTTGGATGGTTTAGCCTACAACTACTCGGTAATTATATTCTAAGGTTCACAAAGATAAATCAAGCATTAAGTACAACGAATGACCTATCGCATTACTAGATCATTAATCAACTAAGATAAGAAACAACCAATCAATATTCAATAATTAAGTTTCATACTTCCTAAGCAAACACACAAATAAATTAGCGGGACATGGAGAACATGCAAGCATACACACAAATAATCAAAGACATAATTGAATTAATGAAGTAAAGACTTATCTTGATGTAAGATAGGTTTAAAACCCTAAAATCTTGTACAAGACACCTTAGGTTCGGTTTTAGGTTTTACTCCAAAAGACTCTCCACAAAAGACCGAAAAATTCGGATTCTATATATAAGATTACATATCGACGGTCACCTTATGTTTAGTGACGCCGTCGTGTCGCCGTCATTAGGGTTTCGTCTTGGCCACGTTAACCTTGCGACGGCGTCACCTTATGTCCGTGACGCCGTCCTCTTGACCGACGTCGTCTCAATCGCATCTAGGCCGTCCGAGTAGCGACGGCCTACTCTTTCACAACTAGACGTCGTCACTTGAAAATACGAGTTTGAGTTACGCATCGTCACAAAAATCTTGGGACGGCGTCGCCATTAGCACCGGCCGTCACCTTCTAATTTCAAAGAATCTGTGAGTGTCTCGATTTTGACTTTGGCCATTTTCTTCATATATTCGCGCCTTTTCGTCCAAATAAGTGCCATTCCAACATTTTGCCTTCAAGAGACCTAAAAGTGAAAAGGAACGATATTAAGCAATAACGGATACAAAGTGATCAAATAAGGACTTAAACGACCCTCAAAATGGTACCTTTTAAAACCTTATCAAATATCCCTACACTTGTTATTTGCTTGTCCTCAAGCAAATGTGCTTTTGCCAATTAATTTATAAGTTAGGGGTCATGAAGCATTAATTCAAAACGGTCCACAACACATATAAGCCCATAAAAGTTATAACAAGCATCGAAATTACATACTAGCACCTCACATGGGGTGTTTGGATACTCACATCTCTCTCGGTGTATATATGAAATATAACAAAAAGAAATGGAAGATAAACACTCATTAACCGTCCTAGTACATAGATTACCATAGGCTTGAGAATATATCAAACCTCCATCGCTTTGGCGTAAGCACCTAGGAAAGACTATCAAAGAGGTCTTTTAAAGGGTTGTAATGTTAGGCTTACGGTAGGAAACAAGGGTTTGGTGGGATAGGCTATTTAGTGGTGGCAAGTCAAAATCTCTATGTTAAATGCATATGAAGAATGGCGTTGCTAAGCCAAGACTCGACACTCTAAACTCTAGATAACTCGAAATAAATAAACATAAATTTAAAGGATAGATGTAGGATGGTAGCAGTATGGTTTTTTTTTTTTTTTTTTTTTTTTTTTTTCACTCTATATATATATTTTTTTTTTTTTCTCTTTTCTATTTTTTTTCGATTTTTTTCCATACACTTTTACTCTACCATCCTCTAAGATAACATCAAAATACTAGGGATTTATAGGCATATCCCTACACTTGAGTTTTGTTTTACTCTAACACTAATTTGACCCGAATTGAAAGATCAAAACACTTGGGGTACATTATTATGCAAACAAAGGAATTTGAATTTAACGTTCCCTTCCGTCATTTCATAAACTTTAACTTTTCCCATGAATCCCAATCGTCCTAAAACTATATACAAAGGATATGACTCGACTTAGCAACTTATGCAAGCAACTAGATAATTGAACTAAGGGTTTAGGGTGATAACAAATATTTGCACTAAAAGTGAGTGCATAAGGGGTAGGCTAAGGCGATTTGGGTGTATATTTGGGGTGGGGTGTAAACAATGCTCTTCATTGATATTCGGAAAACCGAAACATCACGAGAACCGCGAAAAGGATAGGCTCGAGGGGTTAACTAGGGTATCGTGTACTAAAGATGAGTACAACGCAAAGGGTGTGGGGAATTACTCAACCGATGTGGAAGAAGTAATTATATTACGGTATCAAACAAGGGTTATCCTAATGCCTCTTATCATTTAGTTATTCCTAACTACACAAGTGTAGCCTCACTTGCGATCTCGAATGCATCACAAAACAAGTTCTAGAATCTAATATACTACCGGTTCACACTCTAAGCATTAAAGATGAATGCTTTAATTCCTACTAATCTAAGGCGATCCTCACATTTTGGTGGAATTTGGGTGGTAAAGGGTTTTGTGCTAGTCATGCAACTTCCTATCCATGAGACGCTTTTGTTAAGACTAATGGCCCACTCCTATATGTCATAAAAATTTTAAATTTGGTGCCAAAATTACCCTAACCGACATTTTCTCATGGTTTATTACACAATCACAATTGGACAAAGCAAATAGTCAATGATAAGCATAGTTTCAAAGTTCCGTTTTATTTTCCTCCCTACACTTAAACCGAACATTGTCCCCAATGTTCCCCGAAAGTATCAAAGTTATGATAAAAGAAGGTAATTAAAATGAAAGAAACTAGTACTCCCAGATTAGCTCGGTAGGATCCGTGTAAAGTGGTGGTTAAATCCTTTTCAAGAAGAATTATTGCGTGAAAAGCTCCTTCCAATTTTATGTAATTTCTTCTTGACAAACTAAACTGCACACTTGAAGAAAACAAACGAAACCTTCGCGTAAAATCGGCGGTAATAATATATATAAGACTCGATTTAAACTAAGATATAATGCTTGTAGAATGGATGTTTACGAATTTCTAAGAAAATTAAGACCTTGAAAATTCCAAAATTTATAAGTAGCTCGAAAACGAGAAAAAAATAATCGATGTTTTACTCCTTCCCGACGCCGTCGGTTGCAATCTGACGCCACAGTTATCCCGACAAAAAGCGGTCTGCGATTTTACGGAAAAATTCGGAAAATTTACATCTTTAGAATCGGAAAATTTACGCAAAACATCCATTATGACTCGATACAAGCATTTGACTCGAACAAACAAACAAAAATATCTTTTAGTTAATTGTTATTCTCATGTTTACGTTTCTTTTGAAAACGTGTGTAATCTTCCCTACACTTATCCCTTATGTAAAATACCTTTACATGCAATTAAGACGTGGTTAAAAACAAAATAAAGCATTTTTACAAATTTAAACATGAGGATAAACAATTAATAAAAGATATATGACACTAACAAGCAAACAATTAAGCATGGGTTGCCTCCCACGAAGCGCTTTTCTTTATTTAAGAGTCTTGTAGCTAGACTCATAGTCGTGCTTCTACGTTTCCTCACCTATCCTCTCGTGCTCATACTTAAGCCATTCCAACGCTCTTTCATTCTTTTTGTAATCATCTCCTAATTCAAGGCATTTTTTGTAATACCGCTTAGTTTTCTCATATGGGTACCTAAGCCCACTCTGCTCATCCCTTTCACTAAGCAATGGAATAGGGGTCATTCTATTACAAACCTTGATGTCCTTATGTTTAAACCTAGGATGAGCGTGGCATTTGGTAGATGAAATCTTCAACTTCATCGAGAATGTAATTAGACCATCAATCATCCGTTCATTCAACCTAGTCAATTTTTGAAAGGTTTTCCAAAATTACTTGAGTGAGGTCCTTATCTATAAATTCTCCTAAGTCCTCTAAGACCATGAATTCTACCAAATAAGCAAAACTTCCGACAAACACGTGCAAATAAATGACTGCTTCAACAACATTGTTCCCTTGATAAGTTAACTCATTGACCTTGATTTTGTTGTATAGGTCCCTTGAGATTAAGTTTAAAGGTAAGAATGAATTCAAATAAGCATCGAACCCTTCTAGTCCTATTTTGCAAGGAATTGCATGTTAAAGGGCCATCTTTCTCAATCCTACACCTAGGGTCAAAACATTGGGAGGGTCTTCCTCAATTTCATTAATGACCTCTCCGCTATCAAGTGCCTCACCATAATCAAATTCCTCATCGAAATCGAGTAATAGAAAGGACTTTGTTGTTGCCAATTTATCTCATTATGCCCTAGGTGATTACCAAAATGGTGAGTAGGTGAAGGGTTTTGTGGGATTGCGTTCTCAATCTCGGGATTGGGAGCGGTAGAGTGAAGAATCTTGATGGAAGATCACGAATCATGTTGAGTGATAGTTTTTTTTTTTTTTTTTTTTGACGAGCGAGGTCACGAAGAAGGGGATAGACTAAGAGAAAGCTAAAATGAGAAAAAATTTACTTGATAAGAATCAAGCAAAGAACCTAAGCGAGGTGGACTACTAACTAGCTATTCTATTCCCGTGGCGCCAAAACTTGATAACGCTACACGCGTCGTTCGGGGTCAAGGAAACTTCCTTTTCTTGAGCAAGTTTTATAACACCCAGGCGATGAACCTAATCGTTGTAGTGTAGTAATTAGGGTAAGCCACGGGTATTGATATCGTTCTCTAGGGAATAGGAATGCTAGTAAGGAGTTACTACGCTAAGGTTAAGGTTGAGGAAGATTATTTTTATCTTTTATATTTTATGAAAATGGAAAGGTACGAATCTCGGGTATTGGATTGGGGGTTGGTATTTCTACCGATTACTCTACTATTATCTAATTATCTAAACTAAGGTTGTGGGAGTCTATGTCTAATTAATGTGTGCTCGTATGATAGTTTAAAGATGTGTTTACTTGGGTTGTATTACTCCTTAATTATCTCCTATTGATGGTTGAGTTGTCACGTCTTATTCCTAGTTGTGTTGTGTGTCTAAAGTTGTAGGGTGTCGTTTCTCCCAACTCTTGAACTTACCAAAGGGTCTCGTCTACAAACCCACTAGGGATGATAAACTCCTACTCTAAGGCGCTCTTTGGATGGTTTAGCCTACAACTACTCGGTAATTATATTCTAAGGTTCACAAAGATGAATCAAGCATTAAGTACACAACGAATGACCTATCGCATTACTAGATCATTAATCAACTAAGATAAGAAACAACCAATCAATATTCAATAATTAAGTTTCATACTTCTAAGCAAACACACAAATAAATTAGCGGACATGGAGAACATGCAAGCATACACACAAATAATCAAAGACATAATTGAATTAATGAAGTAAAGACTTATCTTGATGTAAGATAGGGTTTAAAACCTAAAATCTTGTACAAGACACCTTAGGTTCGGTTTTAGGTTTTACTCCAAAAGACTCTCCACAAAAGACCTAAAAATTCGGATTCTATATATAAGATTACATATGCGACGTCCACCTTATGTTTAGTGGCCGCGTGTCGCCGTCGTTAGGGTTTCGTCTTGGCCACGTTAACCTTGCGGCGGCGTCACCTTATGTCCGTGGCGCCGTCCTCTTGACTTCGGCGTCGTCAGATCGCATCTAGGCCGTCCGAGTAGCGACGGCCTACTCTTCACAACTAGGCGTCGTCACTTGAAAATCTGAGTTTTGAGTTACGCATCGTCACAAAATCTTGGGACGGCGTCGCCATTAGCACCGACGCCGCCTTCTAATTTCAAAGAATCGTGAGTGTCTCGATTTTGACTTTGGCCATTTTCTTCATATATTCGCGCCTTTTCGTCCAAATAAGTGCCATTCCAAGATTTTGCCTTCAAGAGACCTAAAAGTGAAAAGGAACGATATTAAGCAATAACGGATACAAAAGTGATCAAATAAGGACTTAAACGACCCCTCAAAATGATACCTTTTAAAACCTTATCAGCACCCTAGCTCATAACCCTAAAGATTTGCCCACGAAATCTCTGAGAATATTGAGGTTCGAAGAAGGCTGTGAAAATGGTAACGAAGAGACATTCCGCTTTCATACGTCGTGTTGCAAGGATTCTCACCCGTATAATGTTGGTTTGTGGGAGTTTCAAACACACGTAAACACTAAAAGTGTGTGAGCCTATAGGGGCACACACGATAAACACGAGAGTATGTGTCGAACGTATATTAATACTTGAATAAATACCCGATATACATGCATGAAACTTGACCCGATATTCTGTACGACCCATGGACTGTTTTGTGATGGACTTGGGTCGAATATGGATGGACTAGCCTTGGGCCTTGATGTCTCTAACTGATCGGGCAGAAGAGTTGCTTGGGCTTGTTTTGCTTGTCGACCAAGATAAGACCCAAACAAGGGTCGATTGTTTGAGCTATATAAACAAACATAAACCTCACATGCAAAAGACGAACGACTAAAATCACTATCCCTAATAAATCGACCATTATATTCCTAATATACATGCTAATTGATCCTATTATTTTGTAGGTCCAACCAATCAGATTTTCCTCTAAATTCGATTGGTTTATTTGGCATATTGAATTCGTGAACTTTCATGTCCAAGATGTATTACTGAATTCAATGTCTTGCTTAATTCCTATTTACGAATTGTAACAACAAAGGCTAAGGTGGTTTTTATGTTAGTTGGTTTCAAGGACAGAAAGGGTACAAGGATACAGACATGCCTTGTCCGATATCAGGTGTAATGTAAAAACTGTTCTCGGACAGTTTTATGATCTCAGGCAGAAATAATAATTGGTTCTTGGGTTTTTCTAGTTCGTGGTATTCAAGTTATTCAAGGTGTTGATGGGTTAAACATTCTCAACTAGCATCTATTCGAACGTACTTGGTTTAAGTGTTTGTGTGTGATACTCGTAGAGGTATCTATTTTAGATACTTGGTTTCTTTGGTTCTCTTATTCGTTTGATAGCGTGCAGTTAACGTCAAAGGTTAGTTTTCTTATTTATCTTTTATACGTTATTGTATATTAAATAAGTGTTAACCTAATTGCGTAAACTATATCCATATTCCGCTGCGTACTCGTTGCGTTACTTGGTTAACTAGATTCTAAAATCCCAGCAGTGGTATCAGAGCCATCTCATTTTTGCGATTATGGGTTACACGTTTCTTTTAATAAAAATGATTAAAAGGTGCATGAAATCTAATTTAGTTATTCGTTTTATTATTGTTTTGATAACTATATGCAATACTTGTCAATTATTAATAAAAAAATAACAAGACACACACAAATTAAATTAAATTGTTAATTAGAATTAATTTTTAATTAGAATTAATTAATTGTTAATTAGAATTATATTGACAATTATAATTACATATTGTTTATTAAATACATAAAAAAGCGTAATTAATTGTTAATTAAGTTTGCCATGCTTTTTATGTGTTTTCCGGCCACAAGACCCACTCAATTGATTTTTGTGATGTATGGGGCGATCTAGGTATTGCATCCTAGTGACGGTCTTATGGTTCTCCTTTTGAGAAAGACTCGCAAGAGAACTCGGAACAATATGTATTTATATATTGATGTTTATGCTTATATGTTTGTGATTCTATTATGTGCATTATTGTTACTTGCTTTGACACCTAATTGTATGCAATATGGAATAATACATATCGTAACCATAACATTAATATTGGTCTTTATTTACACGCATAAATAACATGCTCATTGTGACCTGCTATTTGATTCGTGGAAAATTATTTTTGTAAAATAAAGTGACCTAATATATTGAAACAAGTTTTCATGAATTTAAAAACTAGACGCTATGGACACTTGGGATGTACGGCTCATCCACTAGAACAAACTATAAAGGGGGTTTAAAGAGGTGCGCATAGTCACACCAAAAGGATTTCCGGTTATTGCTTCAGCGCTGACCTGGTCCTCTGCGTCCATGTGAGTTCGATTGGAGCTACCGTGAACCATGATGATCACTACAGTGTCATTACCAAAAGTTTTTAAAATAAGTGTTACAAAGTTGTTTTGCATACTTCTTTGTACACGCCTTTTACCACATTTATTTATGTGCATACATATTTGTTAATTTTAAGTCTATGTCATCCAACTATGAACACGTGCATTTGGATTGACTTCTCTGGTCAGATCTCAGGGCCTTTCCAACCCATGGTGATTATTTCACTTAGGTCAGACCTTTGGTTATTTTTACACGTTCATACTTGGTCGACTTATTTCGAGTTGGCTTGGTCAGACCTTGAACCCGAGGCATAAGATGAGAACTAAACATGATTTTGACATTATTACTTGATACTAATGCCTTAAACAGTCTCATAAATTCTAAGAGTTGTATTATGCAATTAACGCTCGTCGCTTACCTATTGTCCTATTTTTTTACGCACTGGTCAGACCTCTGGTAATTAAGTGGGAGTGCAAGATGGATCTTAGTCTCAGTTAGTAATTAATTGGGTAATTAATTCTTTTAAGAATGTAATTATCGAAAATACTATAATTGAACTTTCTATGTTCTGATAAAATTGTATTATTGCAACATAATTCGTTAACAAGTTGTTTTTCTTTGAAAGACAAAGTTAGTCTTTTTTCCAGGTAAGAAGAGTGAGACTTATTCATATCTTTTCTCCTTAGTTGACAAACTAAGATAGGATTACAAATTATTAAACTCACTTATGATCTTTCATTACCCTTTTGTGGTCTTGAAATTAATTGAAAGATATAATATTTTGTGTAACTAGAAAACATTTTGTTTATAGCTACCAAAATAAATGGCATGCTGCACTTGTCACGATATATGAGTTTAAACTGCAAAGAATAAATAAATTACTAGAATATTTGCTAGGTAATCTTCTTGGACTCTTATTATTCCTAAAGTGCTAAATACCCTTGGGGCAATGTAGACGATAAAGGAGGAATTGCATGCTAAAAAATTCAGGTTAATTGAATATAAGAATGGCTGGTCCATTATCTACATAAGTAGAACTTCATATACTCTGTTCAATACCTAAGTACATTGCTACTCGTAGGCATTTGAAGATAATGGGAAAGTATATGAAACTGCTATATGCTTTCTACTGGAAATGTAACACTTACAATGTTGACAAATCCAGTGAGAGCAATTGCTTTTTATTACTGAAATAACATTCTTGTAATGTTGTCAATTTCAGTGGGAGCTACGGGGATTTATTTCCTTGTTAGTCACCCATATCATTTCAAACTTGTTTTGAAATAATTCATTATTTTCCGAATATGAACGACCATTGCTTAAAGGAAAATTGCATTTTATTTTATAAGATAACACGTTGCCTTCCTGCTGTCACTCTCTGAAGCGTTATCTATAGAATAATAATCCACAATTCCTTATTACAGGTTATGGTTCTAAAACTAGTTATAATATTTATGACATTATCATATTGTTTGCACAATCAATCACGTGTTGTTTGTTTTTATAATATGATGTTGTACCTTGCACAAGTGGGAGAAATCTCAAAGTGTGTGCAAGGAACAACAATATTATTGGTATCTCTTGACCGCAAGGTAAAGGAAACTAATAATTTTACTAGGACTTAAACACGTTAGATGTTTAATGCCCTACTACATGTTAATAAGAAGTCTACTAGGACTTAAACATGCAAGATGTTTGTTGCCCTACTACATTCTAATAATGATTCTACTAGGACGTGAACATGCTAGATGTTTGGTGCCCTACTACATTCAAATGTCATGATATTTGTGTAAAGATACTTCAACATTTTACTACATGTTTTAGTCAACATAATTATGGTTATATGATAATGATCATAATTCTGAAGTATAAAATTAACTTGGAAATACTATAGAACTCAAGAGTTTGCGTTTATGATTACTTTTGTTAGTATAATTATGCTTACATGTTAAGACATAATTATAAAGTCCTTGAATTAATCAATGACTTATAACATAAAGTATATATAGTAAAATTGTCATGTCTTCTAGTTAACACATAAACATGAGGCCTTTGAATTATTCAAAGACTTATAATGTATTGTTGACATGTTCTGTTTTCTTGTAAACACATGAACATATAATTCTTGAACAGTTCTGTCTTCTTGTGAACACGTGAACATAAGGTTCTTGTATTGTTCAATGAATATAAATTATTGCATGCACTTGGTTCAGAAATACTTAATATGCAATTTGGCTCGACCCAATTGACAAGTATTTGGTCTAAAGAGAATTAAGTTATCTATGAAATTCTGATATAGTTTCACAATTCTAATACGCATAGAATACCACTTCATTGTTGTATGTCTAATGTGTTGGATCAAACCTTATTCATATTTTTTGGTTCATGATAGCTTTAAATTGCTCTACCTCCAAAACATATCAAGGTTAGAAAATTGCGTGTATCATGGATACACTCAATATAGTTCAAACCAAGAAGGTATTCAAGACAATCTATAACTGAAAACCCTAATTCATTAGGGATTTTAGGTTTTTCCACTCAAACCAATTGAATCCTAAATCCTTTTGGATTTTTGATTATTCTACACTTCCTAGCTTGAAGATTGTAGTTTTGGTAGGGATGAGCATTTCGAACCGAATCCGGAACCGAACCGGAACCGCACTGCATCTGCACCCAAAGCGGTACCCTTGAAATACGATGCAGTGCAGGGACTACGAAATAAGGTGAAAAAAATCGGGACCACTAATTGATGCACGGACCGGTACCAAATAAGGAAATTCTTGTAAAAATCGGGAAAACCCGATTTCCCTGTACCACTATTCGGTACGGGATCGGTACGGGACCGGTACCGTGCTCATCCCTAAGTTTTGGTGTTCTTTCTAGCTTGACGAAACACAAAACTGTTGCGTAGATTTTTGGTTAAAGAGTGATACAAAATAAGAGTTTTTTTCTACAAACCCTAATTAGAGTTGTTGAAAGGAATTCCATTATGTCTTGATTTAAGTTCTGAATTTGTTAAATCTTATGAAGCATTTTATTAACAAATCTAGAGATAAGAACTTAAAATGTATTTTGTGGTTCCCAATAAAAAACAATTTATTGTTGCTTAAATACTTAATATTTAGATAATTGTCTCTACTTACAAAAGTAAGTGAGAGCATATACAAATCTCGAAGTTATTTGAGAACAAAATACGTAGCCTTCTAAAATCCACTTATTAATGTCATACTAAGGTTAAACATGAAAATGTCGTCCGAAGTATAATGATTACTCTCATTCATAAATCCAAAAGGATGCCTCATCACTTGAATGATATTTTTAATATCAATGTTGAGGGATATAAGTTAGAAGATTATTGTAAATCAGGTAACTACTAAAATATATTATCACATCTTGAATCTGATAAATGTTTTAGAACTATGAATGATAAGATGCAGTCCTTAAAAGGCAAATCGATTTTTGAGCTTAATTGTTATTTCGCCTAATAGTTAACATATGAGGTTGGAATGAGTTTCTTTTGAAGAAAGGCTCACAAGGACAAAATTATGTACATGTTAATGCATGGTATTTTATAAGAAGTTTTTAATCATACTTAAACAATTGACTATGATTAGATTTTCTTATATATACACGCATTAATTATATAAAGATAATTAATTGTCATACATGATTCCTTGTATATGGAATATGGAAATTAAGATTTTATAACTCTTTCTTTATGATTACCTTTTGCGAGGACGGTGTGTAATCAAAAGGGTTATGAATCTACATAATCTTTATGTAATATACAAAATTTATGCAATCCATGTTTTGGATTGGATCATGCATCTAGGAGCTGAAATCTTGAATTTAATCACAATATGATTCTGATTAAATTAAGATAACTCTTGAGTACATCTGACATTGAGTGGATCAATGTGTTTTTCCTTAAAATTACATGTTGAAGATATTATTCTATTTAAGCTAGATATTAATCATTAAGCTTAGAATGAAACTTCACTTGGAATTTAGGGAATAAAACAAACAATCTTGAAATAAATGTTTATCTGGAATAAACAAATGCGGAAAATTAAGTCCAACACAAATTCAATATATCATTCAAGCAAGTCTTAAATGGTATATTTCACTTGAAATAGTTTATTACATGGATAGAAACCTTATGTTTTTTAAACTAAGGATTTATCATGTATAAATTATATTGTGTATAGGACTAGATGTTGCTTTTGTACAAGAACAAGATGAGCTGACAAAAACAATATCTAATTGAGAGAGCTTAGATTATTATTAATACATATTTTTACGAATTATAAAGCATAGTGTTGTATAAGTACAAATGATGCTAGAGGATTATTAATACTAGTTGTAGTTGGATTTCATCTTTTATGATAAATCTGCTAACTAGTTATGCTCAACATAGAGCATTGTTGCATTACACATTAAGGAATGAGAATACTTTAAACTTTTAGAAACCGTAAAAATGAATGTCAGTAGGTCGTTGATTTCTACTACCTCATGCAAGGTAGGACGACATCTCCATACTATGATTCTTGCAATAGTATGAGCATATGAGATAAGAAACTCATCTTATATTTCAAATCCCTCACTATATGTGAAATTTGAAACAAGTATTCGGAAAGTTTACTCAGATGACTATTTATTTTTCTTTTAAAGAAAGGTTGAGAATGTTGGAAACATTAGGCTTCAACTTACTAAATTAGTTTCATGCATATCTGTTTTAGTATCTGGATAATTGGGATTGAAAGACAATTTTTACTTTATGATGAATAAAGATACTTGGTATTTGTTATTCATTCATATAATAATTGTTATCCTATATTTGCATGTTTAATCCTTGAATAATTTTATTGTTCTAAATATGTCCATTATCGGTTAACAATATGGGAATATTGTTATGTAAGGAAAATGTGAGTGTTGGTTATATTCTAACGAGAATGTGGACTGTTCCCGCCAAACTCATGTGTATTCACAAGGGATGCATATTGGATACCCCAACTTTCAAACATTTGCTTTTGGATCCTTGTCATAAGTAAAATATTTAAAATGGTTTGTTAAAGTCGTCCTTAGACTTGAGATGCAAGCAAGTTCATTATGTGTGGATATCATTTTTGTAAGTATACAAAACGCTATCCGAATAAGGTAGTTATAAAGGCTATATTTGGAGTGATGTGAGCGACATCCACAACACTTGTAGTCAATAAAGTATTTGTTACTCGACTTGATATGTGTAGAAAGATATCATGGCGCCTCTCCAGATTTAATTAGATAATTGTTTGGCCAAACCCAAAGGGTAATGCAAGATGATTCTTGATTACATTTGGTATATTTGAATTAAAATCTATAACGAGATTTTAAATGGTTAAACTATATGGAATGAGTTCGGATCCATATCCATGGTTTAATGGTATCTATAACAAAGGATGATTAAAAGCAAGACATTAATAACCATGCTACTGAGAAATTTTTGAAATTATTCTCTCAGACACTTTTAGTTAAAAAGCGAGTGAGAGCGTTGCTAGGCGTTTTCGTCGTTAGTTTTGTGTGTCATTCGACACTCTAACTCCCAAGTGGGAGCTGTTGGTTTGTAGGATTTTAAAACACACGTAAACGCTAAAAGTGTGTGAGCCAATGGGGGCACACACGATAAACACGAGAGTACGTGTCGAACGTATATTAATACTTGAATAAATACCCGATATACATGCATGAAACTTGACCCGATATTTTGTATGACCCATGGACTGTTTTTTGATGGACTTGGGTCGAATATGGATGGACTAGCCTTGGGCCTTGATGTCTCTAACTGATCGGGGCAGAAGAGTTGCTTGGGCGTGTTTTGCTTGTCGACCAAGACAAGACCCAAACAAGGGTCGGTTGTTTGAGCTATATAAACAAACATAAACCTCACATGCAAAAGACAAACGACTAAAATCACTATCCCCAATAATCGACCACTATATTCCTAATATACATGCCAATTGATCCTACTATTTTGTTGGTCCAACCAATCAGATTTTCCTCTAAATTCGATTGGTTTATTTGGTATATTGAATTCGTGAACTTGCATGTCCAAGATGTATTACTGAATTCAATGTCTTGCTTAATTCCTATTTACGAATTGTAACATCAAAGGCTAAGGTGGTTTTTATGTTAGTTGGTTTCTCGGAAAGAAAGGGTACAAGGTGTTGATGGGTTAAACGTTCTTGACTAGCATCTATTCGAACGCACTTGGTTTAAGTGTTTGTGTGTGATACTCGTAGATGTATCTATTTTAGATACTTGGTTTCTTTGGTTCTCTTGTTCGTTTGATAGCGTGCAGTTGACGTCAAAGGTTAGTTTTCTTATTTATCTTTTATACGTTATTGTTTATTAAATACGTGTTAACCTAATTGCGTAAACTAGATCCATATTCCGCTGCGTACTCGTTGCGTTACTTGGTTAACTAGATTCTAAAATTCCAACATGAAACTCATCTTTACTTTCGATTGTTTTACTTTCAATCTTTTATATTCAAACTATGAATTCCTTTATTAATAAGAGTATGAATGTTTGTTTCATTATATTTGTTTGCGAAGCACCTTTGTGTACTCGTTTGATATGTAAACTAGTTGTATATTTAGTGACTATGGTTTTTTGTTGCTAAAACCTTTCGCACACGTTGTTAGTTTATTTCAAGATCCAATCGCATTTACTTTTGTGTTTATACTATTTAGAAGTTTAACTATTATAGCTAGTTGCATGGTTAATATCCCCACATGCCTTTTATCTAGATTTAGGCAAAAAAAACGCTTTTTAACTAGTAGAGTAAATGTTATTAAGTAATTATCCGACCTCGGACCACCTAGATCAGAAGCATGTTCCAGACTAGTAGAAGCACAATTACTAGTTATTAGATGTGGGTGAAGTCCCCCAAGATAAGCGATAAGATTTATTCTTTAAACATCTTTTTCCGGTAAATAAATCTCAAACGGCATTACGACTTTTATAAGGACTTTAAGCATAGTGCACAAAGCGGGAATTGACATCCCTTGCATGACTAGCTTATTGATAATATAAACGGCGTAACAATAGTAAACCCGACATCATTATCACATACAGTCAGGGAGCATAACAAATGAGTGTACATTTTTAATATTATTGTTTTACAATCTACCGCATATCGATCTTTTTATTAAGATTATTTATTTTTAGTTTTGTTAGTGACAACCAAATCCCCAAAAGAATAAGTAGTCTAAACACTAACCTATTATTAAATTACTTAAACTGTTTTATCGAGTATCACTTAAGGAGAGAAATACAAGGAAAAATTATTGAAAAAAGGGTGATTTAGTTGATTTTAAAGTACAATTTTTTCTTTGAAAATTAGGCTGAGATTGTTTACTTTTTTTTTGAAAGACAACATTTATTAACGGAACCAAAAAAAGACAAGATACATAAGAAAAGGCAGCCCCTTTTCTAACCAAGATAGTTAAAAAGCCCCAAGGAAAATATAACAACATGAAGTGTAAACTTACAAAAGAAAAGCAAGAAACACAACCAAATACATAGGCCACTGTCACAAGCATTTGAACCATTTGAAGCTTTATTGAAGTCAAAGAAAAGCTCTTGAAACATTTGAAGTCAAAGATTACCAGAAAAGCACCACTGTAATTGAAGCCACAGACCTTGAACCATAATGCCAAAATACTTGAACCATATCCTTGATGTCACATAAAAACACTCTCCTATAGACTGTTATCAATGAATCACATTTCTTTAATTTTCATTACTAAAAAAACTTGAGAACTGAGCATTAGTTTCATGTGTTCGATCATGAACTTACCGCCGATATACTATACACGATAAAGTACATTGTCCGTGTGTATTATGTAGTGGTTTAGTTCTTGTTTTATAAATTTAAAACTCGATCTTCAAACATCTGTAGATTATAAATTATCTCTCTTAATGTAATATGGGTATTTGTCTGCTTTTGTCAACTTGTTTTCCTTTTTATGTGATTTTAATATGTCTGTCTTAGAAAATAAAAAGATTTAGTGCTTCCAAAGGAATCTGCCTTCCTTTTACACTTTTTTTCTTTGTATAATTCTCGAGTCATAAAATAACCGCTCCTCAAACCTGCTTTCGTTGCTTCTTTAGACTATTATTCGCTCGATGTCAAATGTCTTCATCAACAAATTTTTCAATCACATTTTTCCGAAAAGAAGAACGGTCAAAGATGTCGTTGTTGTCGCCCAACACCCTAAGTTTGTTATGCTTTTGATATGATGCTACATTATGAAGATTTGCCGCCGCTTGCTATCAGATTTCTTTATTAAAAGATTAGTTATAGCATTAATATTTAAAGTTTTCAACTTCGGTCTGAGTTTTTACGGTTTCGTCACTCGGACTTTTGAGGAGTATTAGATAATTTATTAATTAGGTTAGTCGGCTCAAGGCTCATGGTGAGCTTAAAGTCCGTTAGGATTCCTTTCTATCTCATATAATCTTTATATACCGTGGCTCAACGATACATCATAAAGTAACTTATATCATAAAGTAAAATTTGTTATTTGTCTATTAAACTGACTTTGCATGTTTGTTGTATTTTGCTACATTAGGTACTTTATATAACTTTTTTTGAACAGCAAAGGACAAAGTTTAATATGCACCCTAGCAAGATGCTAGGGGAAGAGATAATAGGTTCTTCATAACTTGAGTAGAATAATATATAAGTAGTTAGAAGTTTAACATATTGTGTTTTGGTTTTTCTTCTTCTACCTTGAAGGTTTAAGGGTTTGGGACACGGAAGAATGAGTGGATTTACTCACTTTATCCGTTCGCTACAAAGCATGTTGTTACATGTAACAAGTATCTTTGGAATTGGGAATAACCAATTCTAATTCTAAGGACTGCCATGACTGCATCCACTATGCACTTGTGCCTGCCTTGCCAAGATATGTTTTACAAATACCATGGCTGCAACCACATTGTGTATGTGGTCACCTTGCCAACATATAGCGCAGTACATGATTATCATCGCCTGAAAATATTAACTATAGGCCATCCAAAGTATGTATCTTATGGCATTAGCAAAATCAGATGAGTCGATGCTCCGGTTGCAAAAGTGGAGGTTGCTGAGGCAAGCAACTGTCACACTCAACCATCCTTCCATCGTTTGCAAGCACCCAAAGCGGGTGGAAAAAGGGTGCGTCCACCATGGGTGTAAATCTAGTAAATTGGTATGTATATATATCTGCTTAAAGTACCATATTAAATCCATGTAACATAACATCGTATCTACTTAAAACCATCGTAATTAAATTGAACAAAAGAGAAAGCATACCTTTATTAGAAGATTGATGACGAACCAAAATAACCGATCCACCATGAACAACGGGGCCCCCAAATCCAAAGTCAGAACACGCTACCATACACCCAAAAAGTCAAACCCTCGGATCTATTTGCATGTATGCGTAAGCTTCGAGAACACACACAGAGTAAACACATTTGTGTGAGAGTCATATGAAACCCGTGGATGGTAATGAACTAATGATAAATGATTTTCGAGTATGAACATAAACCATGCAGTATCAAAGCTGGAGGAACATGAGGTTCAATTACTATCCCTAAAGACGATTACCTCTCTGGCGACTTTACGATTTACTATCCCTAATCCTCAATCCTTATTGGTCAAGCTCAATTACTTCTTTTCAATTGTCACATAATTGTTTATTCACAATCGTGGGTCGGTGCTTGGAAGTCATAATTCTGCTTGCTATTCCTTGGATTAGTTTAGTATATCTTTATTATTCTTGCATGTGTTACTGACCAATACTCTTGGTGTAATATTTTCATGTGAACCGATTCGTGTAGCTTTAATTTACTGAATTGATATATTTGTTATTCATGGGTTGATCTATGGTAGATTATGCTTATAAACCCTCATTTATTACTAGGGTTTAATTAATACGTAGCGATTACGTGGTTTGGTTCGGGTTGTTTTTTCTTGTTTCGATTGTGTTCTTTTGGTTAGGGTTTGTTTATTGCCGTGTTAATGGAGGGTGTGCCTAACGTTGATAAGGATGCCTTAATGGATTGTAGGCTGCGTGAACCTCATGTGGAGCCGGTTCCACATGATGTAAAACCTACTGATTCTGCTTGTCAAGGGGATATGAATGCCAATGAGGTTTTGAAGTCGGTTTCACATGCGAGTATTGATGATTCAGTGTTTTGGGATGCAGGGCCTCTTGGTGTTATAAGTATTTTGAATATGCAACAATCCCCATCTACGGTTCTGATGTCGAGGACACCACTAGGGGGCTAATCACCTAGTGGTGATGGTATTAGTGTAGCTCCTAAAGTGGAAGGGTACATGTTTCTCCACCTAAGGACAAATTAACCGTGCTACGCCAATTATTCAATCTGTTGGGGTTAATACATTACCTATGTCGTATGTTGGTGTTACAAGTGGTACAATTACGCTAATGAATCGACGAGCGCAAATCAAATTTTCGTAGGTTGGAGTGTAGTAAAAATCTAATGGGTGGATCTCTCCATTCCTATGAAAGTTGTTGAGGAGGTAAACTCTAAATTTGAGAATACCCTTTATGGTTACTTTCTTGGTAAGCGTGTTGCTTTTACGGTTGTTGATTATTACGTTAAGTAATACATGGGCCAAGTATGGTATTCAAAGGTTATGATGAATGCGAAGGGTTTCCTTTTCTTTAAGTTTTCCACTCGTAAAGGTGTTGATGATGTGCTTGAAAACGGACCGTGGATGATTAGGAATGTGCCAATTATTTTTAAACCGTGGAATTTGAATACTAATCTGCTTAAAGAGGATTTGACTAATATTCCGGTATGGGTTAACTTTCATGATGTGCCCCTTGCTATGTTTTCTGATGATGGTCTCAGTCTCCTAGCTACATTGATTGGTACTCCAAAAATGTTAGATTCTTATACTAGTCAAATGTGCTTGGAATCATGGGGCCGAAGTAGTTTCGCTAGATGCTTGATTGAAATTAAAGCAGATCAGGTTCTTAAGGAGAGCATCACTGTTGAGATACCATTACTTGATGGGACATGATCTACTATTGAAAAGATTCGGGTGGAATACGAATGGAAACCGCCTCGGTGTGATACATGTAAATTATTTAGTCATACGCTGATTGATTGTCCTAAATCTGTTCCACTTCCTACTCACCTAAACAGATCATAATGATGGTTTCAACCCGTCACTAACAAGAATAAGGGTAGGAATGGTGGTCCAAGTGTTCAAGGTAAGGAGGTTCTACTAAAGTGGGTCCTAAATTTAGGTATCAACCTAAAGTGCCTCCTCCGAACCCAAGAAGGTGGATAGTCGAAGAAGACACCACTAATGTGGCAAATGCAGTGGGACGAAGATTGCTACATCTAACCCTTTTCTTTGCACTTAATACGATTGATTCGATGAATCGACAATCCTACTGATGTAGAGGTTTCTAGTAATACAATGGAAGCAAAGGAGGTTGGGTCTATCAAGACAGGTAATGTATCACAAGATCCGCTTGTGATTGATTCAATGGTAGCTAACGTGGCTGGTCCTACACCCATTGTTGAGAAAATTGGGGAATTTGAAAAGCTTCTTATTGATGGGAAAGCTACTCTTGTTGATGATAATGGTAATCCTATTAAAAAGGTTGATTATCAGGGTTATAATAAGGATTTCCCGGCTACTTCGTTTAATAAGAGGGTTAACCCATTCACTAAGATGGGAGAGATTGTGGATTCTGATAGTGATGATGAGGAGGTTGTGAACACCTTTGATGAGACGAGTAATCTATTTGGTGGTGGTCATGATCGTGAAGATGACTATGATGACTATGGTTATGATAACTATGCAGATCAGGTTTACGATCTTCCAGGAAACTTGGATGCCTATTATGACACGTATGGTATCAAGCTCCAAGGCCTTGGTAGGAAGTAACTTTATCTCCATAGGAGTCTAATGTTATATTTTGAGTAGTGGTTTACTTTCTTATATAGAGAATAGGAAGTATCTTGTTATATAAGCTTTTTGCCTATGTAACGGGCTGAGATATGGGATTCACCCATATCCTTTGTACTTAAACATTTTTTGGAGTAATATATTTACCGGGTCTTTGACCTTTTACCCAAAAAAAAAAGCTGGAGGAACATAGACCATAAAAAGTTTATGTTCATATCAAAAGTGATTTATGAACAACCAAATGACGAAACCGCACGTAAGGCTAATACAAAATCAAACCAAAACCTAAAGAAAAAATGATACGACACATTTTGTTTTTCCACAAATAGTATTTTTACCTTCAACACAAATAACATAAGCCTGAGACCAAATAAGCATGCAACGAGGTTGTGGAAAACTAAAAGGGGGGTTAAATAGTTTTACCGACTAAAACTTTGTTTTAAAGTATTTAGATCGACTTATGTCAATCTATTTAGTTTGTGTGTTGGATATTGATAAATGAGCATATAAGTAAGTAATGCAAAAGATAAAGACTAAAGAAACACAAAACCATGACACGAGTATTTATAGTGGTTCGGCTACAAGGACACCTTCCTTGCCCTACTCCACTCCCCGAGTACCCCACTCGAGAGTTTCTAAGCACTAAACAATATAAGATCCTTGATGTGGTGGAGAAGCCTTCAATACGTCGCCTAATCTTTATCCGGTACAAGGCTAGACACCGAGTTCTTCCACGATGTAGAACCAAACCTATCACAACGTCACCTACACATTATCCGGTACAAGGCTAGATACCGAGTTCCATTACAAAGGAGGAACTACTACCCAACACTAAACCAAAACACAACTACCCAAAGCAGACACACTCCTTTTTACAATACTAGAAAGGATATCAACATCCTTTAACCCAAACTACACAACTTGTACATCGACGCACCATATCGATTGTACACCTTCGGCTTCATTCACTAATGCCTTCAACACGAAACTTCTATGGAGGAAGGAAAGAACTATAAACAAGATGCACTTCAGTGGTCTTGATGATAACGAAGCTTAGCAACTCATGACCTTGAGCTTGCACGTCTTCAAGAGGTGGTGATCTCTCCTTTAAGAGGAACCTAGAGAATCACACAAAGATAAAACTACATAGAATGATCCTTTGGATATGTGGTTAGTGAGGTTAGAATACTGAGAGAAAGTATATCTAAGAGTTGTAGTGAGTAAGAGAGAAATGACTCACTATTTATAGGCAAAATGTGCCTACTGTCATACGGTTCCAGCGGATCGCTCACCAGAGGGGTCCGGCTAGTGCAAATTATGGGATCCGACTACTGGGTCAGTTTAGTCTGGATTTTGGGTTGCAAACGGGGTTATAGGTTATGGGTTATGGACCATGGGTCATGGGTATTGGATCATGGATACCCAACAAGATGCAATGTACATAGGCATTGGGTTATGGATCTTGGGTCATGGGTCACGGACTTTGGGTCATGGATCATGGATAATATCCAACATGACTTTATGCATGATGTCATGCAATGGGTCATGGGTTATGGATCATGCTCCATGGGTATGGGTTATGAACTTTGGTTCTTACCCAACAAGATTCATTGTACCTAGTCAATGGATCATGGGTCATGGGTTATGGATTTTGGTTTTTACCCATTACTTACCCATTACAACATATACAAAGTACATATACATTTCTATAAAATGTAAACACTATTACTTGTTACACATATATATTTTTATAAGATGTAAACAATATTACTTGTTAGTGTTTTATAAAAATGTCTTTGGTTTTGTATAACTTATTTACTAAACATGTTTTGATGGTTTTAATATGTTTAGTAGAAGTGTGTTAGTAAACTATTGGTTCAAATCTTTTACGTATTGTATTTATTTCGTTAAAATCATTTTATGTTTGTTATCGACAAAACATTAGAAGATCGTAAAATATAAATAAACGCTTTTATGGTTTATTTGTATTAACAATCTCCCCCTTTTTGTTGATGACAAAACATAAGATTATTTTAAGGAGAAAATAGAATTCGTAAAAATTTGAATTGGATTTTTTACTCTCTTCTCCCCCTTTTTGTCGAAACAAAAAGAGCGTTGAAAAGAAACTAACATATAGTGAAAAAATGGTTTTGAGAAAGGCTTGTGAAAAAGTAACTAAATGAGAAATAGTTAGAAAAAGAAAAGTAAAGAGAAGTAGTAAGATGGAAGAAAGATTCGTCTTTGCTCCCCCTTGACGGATGCTTCCCTTTGTTGAGGGCGTCAAGTAATTAGGAAGGATAAACGAGTGTATTGCAAGTATCCTTGCAATAGTTTTAACTTTGAGGAGATGCTCCCCCTTGTCTAGTGCTCCCTTTTGAGGGCGTCAAGTAGTTAGGAGGCCTAAGTGAATGTATTGCAAGTGTTTTTGCATTGCTTTGCTTTGACGAAAAGCTCCACCTTGTTGAGGGTGTCAAAGTCTTCATGTGTATTTTGAAAATCTACAAAACAAAGGTTAGAAAATAAGTATATGGTGCATTGTTTCCTGCAAATGAGCTTCAAATTAGTTCAAAATTTAGATTTTGTTGGACGGTTCTGGTGGATCCTTCCTTTGAGGGATCTGTCTAGGCAAAAGTTTGGGAACCATGTACCTGCAGCTTATTGACAGCAATGTAGATATAAATGGTGACGTAAACGTCCAAATGAGTTATGTATTGTTGCACAAAACATATTCACATAACTATATAGCATACAAACATGTAGATTCATTCAATAAAACAAGAGAAATGATACACATATCTCTAAACCTAAGAAAATGATACAACATGTAGTAAATTTCCTAACAATTCTAAGTTGCTCCTAAGATTAGAGAAAACACCACTTGTGCTTGCATTCCTAGGTTTTAGGGACGATTAGATTTGTTGACTTCATCAAAACGTTCGAGAAGGTGATAGAACATGAAACGTAATTAAATCACGCTTCATGGACTAACCCTCGACATGTTGACAATAAGCAATCATTGTCATGGCTAGGAATGGTGGTGGTAAGAATGGAGCGGTTTGAGGTGGAAAGTTTGATGAGGAAGGTGGAGGTTCCACAAAGGATGGAGGGATTTGTGGAGGAAAGTTTGATGAAGTCGGAGGTGGTTCAACTAAGGGTGAAGGTGGTGAAATATGTGTTGGTGGTGGAGGTAAAGAAGTATCTACTTCCATGTGGTCCGGTTATTGAGTTTGGTGATTCCTCATAATCCAAAATAGACCATTTGAGGGTGAAGGAGAATAGGACACTGGTGCTAGTGTGGTTTCAACACCAAAGTTTTGGTGAGAGGGTTGTTGTGGCATGTTAGGATTTAGTAAATCCAGTAGTTAAAGTCTCGGTCATCTCAAGTATATATACTCGTTAGAAAGCTCGTAGTCGTAGTCATTTAAGGAAAGTAAGTAGTTTACTTAGTAACACCGTGGAGGCGGACGGGTCTTTACCCATGTATATACGATCCACGACCTAAAGTAGGCGCCTATGTTTGTACCTATAAATACCCTTTGCCCTCCAAGGCAAAGGGTTGGGCTTCATAATTCATTTTCTTTGTCTCACTAAGGTTCCCATTCTCTCCCACTTTCTCTCTCTAAACCTTATGCCTTACGCCTAACATATGTGCTTATGATGTGTTTGTGATAAACCAAGATACTACAAATGGTATCAAGAGCCATGGTTTGATCATCCATCTCTCATGTTCTTGGTTTGATAGTTATTGTTGGGTTAAGGTTTGGTTTTTTACGCATATCTTTGTGTATATGCGTGGGTTTCGTATACAAGTTTTTGATAAGCTTAAAGCACTAAATTTTACACTTAAAAACTCAAGATTCTTATGGGTTAAGGTTTATTGAGTGTTAAAATTTCAGTTTCTTGCAAAAAGGTTCAAACTTTACGTGTTCTTATTGATTTTTATACGTGTTTGGACATGAGTGAACTATCCTACGCGTAAGAGTGAAAAGTGGTTTGGATCATCAAGTCTTAAACTTTGTTGCTGTTTTGGTGTTTTTAAGGTTGTTTCATCGTTATAATCTGGTTTACTAAACGTTTTTGGTCATAAAAATAGCGTTTGGTATTTTTGACATTTCTTACGCATAAGAAAACCCTAATCTTACGCGTAAGGTGTTCTTCACGTGATCTTCAAATCTAGTAGTTTACTCAGTGTTTTCTTGCTTGGATAAGCCTGAAAATACTTCGACTTTGGATATCTTTTACACTGGTATAAGTGTAAAGGATTTTTTGGTTAAAACCCTAATTTTACGCATAAGCATAAAAGCTTACGAGTAAAATCTTTATGCCTAAGCCTTTTTCTATGCATAAGCTTGTCTTACGCCTAAGGAAAACTTACGCATAAGGTTCTTACTACTAAGCCTTGGTTTACGCTTAAACTTAAGCCTTTTATCCTAAAAGTCTACGCGTAAGCTTTAGTCTATGCGTAAGCTATTATCTACGCTTAAGAATCTACGCGTAAGCTATTGTCTACGCTTAAACTCGCTCACGCGTAAGTCTTTGTCTACGTGTAAGCCTGTGTTCTACGCCTAAGTGTATAAGTTTCTGGTTTCTCTCTTGATTTTGTAAAATCCGTGAAAGAATCTATTTCCGGTTAAATCATAGATTTGTAAAATCCGTAGATTTTAAACATGTCTTCCGTTCTTGATGATGTGCAAGCTGCGAGTTCGATACTAGTCCTCCCATGCTTGATAGAACCGACTATGAATCTTGGTCACAAAGAATCAAATTGTATTGCTTAGGAAAGGAAAATGGAGTTAACATCCTTAAGTCAATTGATGAAGGGCCATATCAAATTGAGACTACCGAGACATTCGAAAGCTGCTGGCGATGGTTACGTGACATTAGGATGGATAGACCAAAGACATATGATGAGCTTTACGATAAGGAGAAGAAGAGATACGATGCGAACATCGAGCTTCAAACATTGTTCTCAAGGTCTACCTAAAGATATCTACAAGTCGATCAATCACAACATCAAGCAAAGGTCATTTGGGATAACGTTAAGATGCTTCTATCGGTTCTAAATTGACTCAAGAAGATAGGGAGTCTCATTGTATGATGACTTTGAGAACTTTGAAATGATACCGGGGAAAGTGTGGTGAATATCATGTCGATTCCACAAGCTTGTGAATGATATGAGGAATATCAAAATGACAATGCCAAATATCCACTAAATTCAAAGTTTGTGAACAACATGACTCCAAATGGCACAAATTTGTCACAATTGTCAAGCTTAACAAAGGATTGAAGAACACCAATTATGAGCAACTGTATACTTATTTGCTTCAAAATGAGAAACATGCTGCATTTGAGCGAATGATCATGGAAAAGTTCAAAACTAATGCTGGAGAAGCAAGTTCTTCAAATGATTCAACTGCATTCTACACTAATGTAGGGATTACTACCAAAGTATCACAAGTCATACCCACTAGAAATGGTAACCACAAGCTCATTCCTGATCCAGGATATAAGCCTCCTGATTCTAACGCAGTCATGGAACACTTTATCAGTCAAGTGGCTCTCATGGTCAAGCAAAACTTGAATCTCACCCCACACACCAACAATTATCTCGAGCGCATCAAATCTTCAAAATCATGCTCTTGTGAAAGACGGAAGATAGTGGTGCAAAATGTGCGGGAAGACATAATGCTTACCTTCCACACAATGAACAAGGAATGTAGGTCTTGGTTATGGGAATTCGGTGTTGGTGGTGGATATGTGAAATCGAAATCGTGGAAGGAATATGGCTCGGGGTCAAGGAAAACCAATCAAGTGCTACAAGCGTGGTGGAGAAGGTCACATAGCTAGGAACGCACTCAACCAAAACGTCCTCAAAATGCGTAATACTTGAGGACAAGATGTTCTTGGTTCAAGCACAAGATAATGGAGCAATGTTGAATGAAGAGGAGTTGTTGTTCTTAATGATGGGAATGCTAAAACATACGATCTTGATGTGGACGAACAACTTTGTGCATGGTCTTTTCGAAACAATCCCAACGCCTTTCAAGTTGCGCATCGTGATGCATTTGACTCGAGACGTTGATGATGAACCATATGCACGAGACTATCTTCATGGCTAATATCTCTCAATGGTCTCTTCACCTCAACAGTCGGTCCTCCAAGGATTCCATCATATCGAGGTATTGAAACTATATGATGTGGTTGATATGCAAAAGATTCACCATGAAGTACAATCTACTTAAGTCATTGAATCGATATTGAAAATATGGGAAATAGCAATGTTGTCCCATATGAACAATATGTGAAGCAAGATGATGATCTTATTGTACCAAGTGATGAATCTTACGCAATTAACAATGAATGCATGCTGATGAATACACCGCATTTGTGCTCGATGATTCCTTGACCATCGAACTCAATACATATAAGGATCAAGTTGCCATATATGAGCAGTGCTAAGTTTGAACCGACCACTCGTGAGCGGAGATGAATATCCAAATCGTATACTTATCGGAAAAAGCAATTTTAGGGAAGAAATATTAAAACAAGAGTTAAATTCCTTACAAGAAAAGCTTAATAAAGCGCTAAGCAAAACAAGAACTTCAAGAAAATATGAAAGTGCTTAGCGAAATTTAATGCTAAGGAATCAAAACTTCTTAATGAATTTTCAACCTAAAACTTTGAAAAACAAACTTGAAAACAAGTTATGCGTGAAGGAAACACCCTTGATCGCTCACATGGTTACTAAGCATAGAGTTTTAGCGATAAGCATAGTATTCCCATTGTAGAGGAACCCGATCCACGAGTATGGTAAAATAGCAAAAGCTTCTCAAAAGGTAGTCTATGATGTTGATGAGATCCTCAAGGCTAGACAAAAACCGTCATGCATTGAGTGCGAGGAAGATAGAGAATTAGAAGATGCCACTAAGAAAAATTAAATGATAAGCTTAAAGATCCTGGTGCATTAAATATAACATCACTTTTAAATCTCATGATTACACTAAGGAAAATTGGATCTCCTTGAACAAGTTTAAGCCTCAAACACTATTAACGCTGAACAAGTGTTCGGAAAAGGATATGGATAAACAAAAGCGAGATAACCTTGTTGAAAAGAACCCCCACAGGGAAATTGTCCTAAGCAACTGTGTATCCTCCAAATACACCAATGCATTTAGTGCCTAGAACACTTCCCACTAAAAGCAAGACCTTAATCGATTTTATGTACTTTACCAACTATTTGTTGATTTTGAGAAAACGTGTAAAAGAGAATCACACCCATTGGGATAATCAAGGGAAGGGGTTTGAGCAAACTAAAGAATGATATTTAACCGAGGTCATGCATTTCTTTAAACAATTAAAAGGTCAATTTGAGAGTCTTAAAAAAGGGGATAGATATTGAGATTAAAGAAATGGAAAAAGAATTTGATGCAATGATAGTTGAGGTCAATAATTATGAACGAAAACTTAAATATAATGAAATTGAAAGAAAGAATCTGCACATATTTAATGATAATCTGATTTCTCAATGTGTTGCTCAAGATGTGTTCTACACTGCTACAAATTCTTCTATTACTGCATCGCAATTTCATGAATTATCTGTCGCTTTGAAAGTTTCCCATGATCGTGTCATTGAGCTTGAAACAACAAATTCAAAATTGCATGAGGAAATAGAAAGGATGATCACGATAACCTGGTCAAACATTTTTCTAAATTAGAAGTTGAAAATCTTGCTTTGCAATTAAAATATCAACATCTCAAAGAAAATGTTAAAACCTCAAATATCAAGACATCCTCGATGCTCCCCGAGTTTGATGCGCTTTTGAAATTAGCAAACGCGATGAACAAATTCGAGCTCATTATAACACGATCAAAGATTGAAAGCCCAAATTTCACAACCGAAAGGTGAAAAAAGGATGTGTTGGCTCCCATATGCCTCCACCTTTAGATTCTCGAATTTCCAACTTCAAAACATTATTGATAACTTGCAAAGGAAAATGATTGTTTTAAAGCTGAAATTTCAAAGGTTAATGATCAAAACAAAGAATTATGTGATTCATTCAAAGCTAATCATGATAAACACATTGAAAAGATAACTTCTTTACTTAACAATATTGAGAATCTGAAGCGTGAGGTGAAAGGAAAATTGCCAATCCCTAATTGCAAATATTCTGTTCCTAAGATTTCTGCTGGTGATAAGTATGCCATCGATATGTTATATATTCCCCCCCCCATTAGGAACAATGAACCTGCACATAAAGCATATCTCTCATACCTTAAGGATAGTTTGAAAGGTCTCCGTGAGATAATTGAAGATGAAAGAATAGAAAAACCTTTTGATAGCACTATAGCCTATGCCTGCATGGATGCCAAAAGATCTTAGGAACTCTTAGAGTACGTAATTGTCACAAGTCCGAAATCCAGTAATAGGCGAGATAGAATAGTTGCACCTAGTTCTATGCCTAAGAATGTGACTCTTAATGTGCCTCACAAAGCTTCAGATCCCAGCACTTCTAGATCACTAATGCAAAGAGTAGTATCACCAACTAATATTCCTGTTGTTCCTTTTACAGGAGTAATCAGCAACACTAAGGTTAGCGGGTCAAAGCCTTCAAGCAATACAATGCGAAATAGGATCTTGCCAGCCAAAAGTGTTGAAGAGAAGAAAGTAGAAGAACACCCTAGGATGAATAAGTTTGAGCTGAATAAAACGAATCGTGTTGATTCTAGTATTAGCTATAAGCGTACTGTAATTAATTGAATTGTCTTTGCGCTTTTGCAAAACATGTAAGGAATGTTTGATTTACGGTCTTAATCATGAATGTATTGTGAATGAGGTAATGAATGTTGTTAATACTCCATCAAAAGTATAAAAATGTTAAGCAAAGTTAAGGAGATCTGGAAGCCTAAAAGAAAAAGGGTTAGCAATTATTGGAAGCCTACAGGAAGAAAATTTAGCAATGTGGGTTATCAATGGAAACCTACTGGCCAAAAATTCAAATTGAATGAATTTTGTCCTAAGATGTCTAGATCTATGCCCTCTAAGAAATGAAAGCCAACTGGTAGGATCATACCTTTAAGAAGTTCTCACACATCAAATAGGTCCACTGCCACTACTAGTTTCGCATCCAACACTAATGAGGTCATATCTTCTATTGCTGATGTGAGTGCTCCAATACTTTGTACTAACCAAACGGAACCCATTCTCTCATGGGGATCCAAATTATCCATCATCCATACTTGTCTCGTGTTCAATCGCAGTCGTTCAAATTGTTCGTGGTACTGGACTCAGGTGCTCAAAGTCAGTAACATATTGGATTTCACAAACACATCAAACCAAGTTTTAATGGGCGATATTTGAGGTTTTAGAGAGAAAGTTAAGAGGTTTGGGAACTTTAGTGAGAGAAAGTAAAAGTATTATTATCGGCTCCAACCCTCACCTTGGGAGGTAGAGGGTATTTATAGTATCATACATAAACGCCACCTACGGGTGTGGATCGGGCATACAGGTGGGTAAAGACCGTCCGTCCTCCACGGTGTTACTTAACTAAATACTACCTAACATAAAATGAATACAACTACGAGCTTTCTAACTATTACATATACTTGAGGTGACCGACACTTTAATAACTGGATTTACTAAATCTTAACAATTTCCCCTAGGAGGTCACCAAATTACATTTAATACAAACAGATATTACATTAAGATTATTCTTGGATTCTTGTTAAAGTGGAGGTCTTTAAGCGATCCACGTGATAATGAGTTTTGAGCCGACTTTGAGATCATCAACTACCATAAATCTCGACTCTTCCTTTGTAGTGTTGACATTATGTGATGTTGTGACTTTTGGACCGACATGCTCACATTCGGATCATGATTTCATCTCATCGAGTAGCGGAAGCTTTAGTTGATTCATGATATTGGCGGCGTAGCGAGCGCATGGAGTGATAATATCGATCGTTGATGCACTTATCATGATTTCTTTAGAAATGAATGTGTTGTGTGAGCATGCGGCAATGGATTGACCTCTCAATTTTGATAAGTCGCAAGCGTCGGGTGTACCGCATACAACGATTAGCAATAAAGTGCACGAAAGTGTCTTTGATCACCTTCATTGAATTGAGGTACACGCCCACGGTTCCCGTTGATCGATACAAGTCTTGCTTGTGATCGGTATAATTCAAGAATCTCCTTGACGGGGTTTCGCATTGTTCTAGCCGTTCTCAAACCGGGCGTCTCAAAGAAGACAACACGGAGTGAGTGAACCAATAATTTGAGATTCACCGATTGATGAAAAGAGATTTGAAAAACAATCGTGTCTTGCTTAATAAAGTGTTTTGCAATACAACGAAGGTTTTAAGGAAAATCAATTATCAATCATAAATACCTTTATTTTGAAATATTAATACACGATCGATGTGCTAGAGGAAAGAATTTTAAGCACAACGACCGGTTTTCAAAGGTATCCGTCAATCCATAACCCGAACCGAGATTGATTCATGATTTTGAATCGCCCCATTGTTTCATTCGGTTGTCACATGGTTGATCTATTGGATAGATCTCACATGCCACCTACCAAGAGCTTGTTTGATGTTGGCTCTAGAGGCTTTCCATCTTCATTGTGAATATGTTTGCATATCACTCGGATGTTCGGCAATACCACAAGGATAGTCGTGGGACTCATAAGATATATTCTCACTTTCCACATTGTGTGAAACAACGAGTCTTCATTGATTGTGTCCTTAATGAGATTTATTGATGATCTCGTGGCTCTAGACTCAATTGTGCACATTTGGTTCCTATCTTGGGAGACTAGGGAGGGTCTCCTTCTTCAATATCAACCATTTCTAAGAAGGTCGATAGATAATGTAGGTTCCCCATGAGAATGAAACAAGTCCTTTTAAGAGAAACTTGAGTAGCTTGGGAAGATGTAGTGCGGTCGTCCTTTGGGTCCATGACGTCTTGTCTTCAATACCAGTGTTACCTTGGTAACCACCGTAGCATATGAATTGAACCCGGTTTTGCCCTAAGGTTGAATTAATAGAGGCTATTTATTTTCACCCTTTTCTCATTCAATTCTTTTTATTCTTCAACCCCTTCAAGCTTACCGAGACTTCATAACTAGAACCTTGTTGGGTTTATTCGGTACTAGCTCACCTCGATCCGCACTCTTCCCGTTTCTCACTTTTCTCCTTTTTCCATCATACCTAAGGACTTCTATACTATCTAGTGGATTGTCCATGGTTAGATCCTCCGCTCTGGCGGGATCGTGGGAACGGATGCCTAACCTAACCATCCTTATAACACCATACATAAAGTAAATTTGGTCGGTCTTTTGGTATTGTTCATCCGCCATTGGAACCAATTGAAAACCATTTGAAAAATCAATCCGGATACTTGTGATATATTATCAAAGCATTTTGTACTGAATTGTTTTGATATTTGGAAAATGAGCTCCCCTCAACATGTGCATCGTATATTTGAAATCATTTTGGCACATGGAGGCAAGAGGAAGAATTTAATTCATTGATTAACATTTTCTAAGAAATATCTATATCACCTTCGATCAAGATTCGTATTTTCATACTTAGTTAAAGATATTTTGGGAAAGAATGTGGTTTCAAAATTGCTCCCCTCAATATGTGCATCGAGATTCAAAGTGTTTTGCACATATAAGGAAAACTCGCACATTGAAACAAATCAATCACGTTTCAATCCTTTTGGTTTGAAATAGATGCTCCCCTCAACATGTGCATGGAAATCACGAAATCGTTTGGCACATGTAGGGAGGAGAGCTAGTAAATCACTATAAAACCATTTATCGAATTATCAATTTAAATCAATTTAAATCACAAATTCTCCCGATCACAATTTTCAAATCATTTGAGATTTGTGATCTCTATAGATTTAAATTGTTTTGAAAGCTTTTGAGGAGAATTGTGACTTGCTTGTGAAAACATTTAACCGATAAGGATCAAATTTGAGACTTTAAACTCCAACGATTAAACATGCTTGAATAACTTTTGAAAACATGACATAAGCCTTGGTCTGAACGAATTGTATGACAAATAACGTTTTGATTTAATTGAAATCATTCTCCCCTCAATCAATGACATAAGTTGTTGATTGAGAGATAGAGATTTTGACAAATGTCAAGTCCAAATGATTTTCAAAAATTGAGTCCGAGTTATTTTTCAAAGCTATTAGTTTTCATTAGTTAACAAATATTTTTAGGAAGAATTTATAGAAGGAAAAATATTTGTGAAGGAAACATTTATCTTTTAGTGACAAACATTTGATTTTAGAATCGAGCATGAGATTTGAAAAATAAGATAAAGCATGGCTCTGTTCTTTCTTTAAAAACGGGTTATAGACGAAATGACTATAAACCTTTTGTTTTCTTTCTCTCATTTTTTAGGGGAAAGCTAAAGATACGCAACGTGATTTTTCGAACTACCAATGTCATAGCAATTTTGAAAATTACCATTATACATAATATACTTTCAAATTTGGAACAATGTACATAATATGATCGGTAACTAACAAGTTACGGTCACAAACTTTCAAAAATAGCGAAATGGTCCACGTGACTTGCGTTGACTTTCACATGTCATCCATTGACTTTATTTTCGGTTAAAAAGTTTGATAATGGTCCTTATGGTCATTAACTTTCGATTTAGTCCGTTTTTCGTTTTCATCCGTTTTGTCGGTTTTCTTACGTTTTATCCGTTTTCTTACGTTTTATCGGTTTCATCCGTTTTGCCCTTTTCTTACATTTTGTCCGTTTTATCCGTTTTCTTCGTTTTGTCATTTTCTTTCATTTTGCTGTTTTCATCATTGTTTTACGTTTTGTTCGTTTTATCGGTTTTAATTCGTTTTTGTCCGTTTTTTACATTTTGTCGCTTTTCTTACATTTTGTTCGTTTTGTACTATTTCAACATGTTGAAAATTTTTCCAAAAGAAAAAATTTCCAAAAAAAAATTAAATTTTTTCGCAATTTTGAAAAATAAATAGGAAAAAAAAATTTCGAAAAAATTTGAAAAAAATTAAAATTTTGAATAAAAATTTCAAAAAAATTTGAATAAAAAATATTTTCAAATATTTTTTAAAAAATATTTTCAAATATATATATTTTTAAAATCTTAAAAAATTTTTGAAATTTTTATTTTCAAAATTTTAAATATTTTTTTTAAAGATTTTTAAAAACAATATATTTGAAAATATTTTTGTAAAAAATATTTGAAAAATATTTTTAAAAACAATATTTGAAAATATTTTTAAAAAAAATATTTGAAAATATTTTTATTCAAAATTTTTTTGAAATTTTTATTTAAATTTTTAATTTTTTCAAATTTTTTTCGAATTTTTTTTTCCTATTTATTTTTCAAAATTGAAAAATTCCAATTTTTTTTTGGAAATTTCTTTTCCAAATTTTTTACAAAACGAACAAAACGTAAGAAAAGCGGACAAAATGTAAGAAAACGGAAAAACGAATTAAACCGATAAAAACGCATTTAAAAACGAACAAAGCGTGAAAACAACGGATGAAAGCAGGGGCGAAAGAAAATGACAAAACGTAAGAAAACGGATAAAACGGACAAAATGTAAGAAAAGGCCAAAACGGATGAAACCGATAAAACGTAAGAAAACGGATAAAACGTAAGAAAACCGACAAAACGGAAAAACGGACTAAACCGAAAGTTAATGACCATAAGGACCATTATGAAACTTTTTAACCGAAAATAAAGTCGAGGATGACCTGAAGGTCAACGCAAGTCAGACGGACCATTTCTGCTATTTTGAAAGTTTGTGACCGTAACTTGTTAGTTACCGATCATATTATGACATTGTTCCAAATTTGAAAGTATATTGCATAACGTAATTTTCAAAATTGCTATGAACTTCATCTAAAGACCCGTGTCACTCTTTGAATGACAACACAAAGACCGTAGATGAAATCGAATAAAAGAAAGATGGGAAAAATATTTTAGCATTTTCAAAGATTTTATGATTTTTTTTTTTTTTTTTTTTGAAATTTTATATTTTTCTATTTTCTTTTGAGGGTTTTATAATTTTGTATTTTGCTTTTGAATAAATATATACAAGAGATGGATGAAGAAAAACCCTTTTACTCCTCTTCTTCCTCTTGAAGGCGTTTGAGTGTTTCGGTTGTAGACTCTTTAGACCAAGTCGTGGAAGGATAAACTCGAAACGTTCTCTAGGAAGAGCTTTGGTGAAGATGTACGCTAACGGTATTCGGTCATCACAAAATAAAGTTCCACCACACCGTTCTCCACTTGCTCCCCGATGAAATGATGTCGAATGTCGATATGCTTTGCTCTTGAATGTTGAGCGTTGTTGCATGAGAGAGCAATGGCACTTTTGTATTACAATACGAGAGGATTTTGTTGAATTCAAAGCCATAGTCGATAATTGGGATCTCATCCATAGGATTTGAGCACAACAAGATGACATGGCTATGTATTCACCTCTGTAGAGGATATAGAAGTACTCATTTGTTTCTTTGAAGACCACTCACAAGCTTATCACCCAAAACCGAGCACCTCCTAACGTGCTTGACGTGTATCTTGACATCATGCATGGTCGACATCTGCATAGGTCGTTAGTGACATACCGGTGTCCTTGGTGCCAAATTCTATATTGATGGTTCCTTGAGATACCGAAGACCCGTTTAACCGCTTCAAGGTGCTTTTGGTAGGCTTAGCACGGTATCTAGCACACATGTATACAAAGCAATATACGGTCTCTTGGCGATGGGTACATCGAGGACCCAATCATACTACGATATTTAGTCCGGTCACCATGATCCACGAGAGGTCCTCATCCGGTTTAGTACGCTCTATCATGGGAGTGTCAGCAGGTCACAAGAATCAAATCCAAATTTCTTTAAAATCTCATTTGCATATTTAGTTTGATTGATAAAAATGCCTCGGGACTTTGTGAAATTTGTAATCCCAAGAAAAATGACATTTGTCCCATCATTGACATTTGAAATTTGGAGCCCATCTCCTTAGAAAAAGGTCACATTCATTTGGGTCAATCGAGGCAAAATAATATCATCAACATAGTTTGAACATGAATTAAATGTTTGCGACTTTACGGTGAACAATGTCGGATCAAGCGCTCCTTTCTTGAATGCGATAGATAGAAGAAACTTTGATAGTGTATCATACCATGCCCTTGGAGCTTGTTTCAAACCGTAAAGAGCCTTCTTCAAGCGATAGACATGAGTAGGATTATGCGGATTCACAAACCTTGGGTTGGGCGGCGTATACGACTTCTTTAAGATCTCCGTTAAGAAAAGCCGTCTTTACATCCATCGATGACTACCATATTCTTACTTGCAAGATTAGCCGGAAGATTCGATTGCCTCGACACGAGCAACGGAGGAAATGATTCTTCAAAGTCAATACCCTCCTCTTGACGGTATCCTTTTGCAACCAATCGAGCCTTGTTCTTTAATACATCACCATGCTCATCAAGTTTTACTTTGAAGATCCACTTTAGAGCAATGATCATAGCACGGTCGAGGCGAGGCACTAATTCCCATACATCTAGTCGATCAAACTCATGAATTTCTTCTTGCATGGCATTAAACCAAATTGTCTTCATTCATGGCGGTTTAACATCTTTGGTTCAACCTTGGATAGTACGGAGTTGAAGAAGCACCATAAGGCATCGATTGCAAGTTGTTTACAGTGGATACTAGACGAGAGGGTTTCCAATGATGTTGTCCAATGGATGATCATGTGTCCATTTTCTAATGTGTTCATGTGGTTGTTGTTAAGGAACCTGAAGTAGCAGAGTCGTTTTCTCTTGATGAAGATGGTTACGAAGATGGTTCGAGAGCAAATATGTTCTCAAAGGAGCATCTTCGGGAGTAGCAAAGGGATTATCTCCATCATAGGTGCGAAACAATTCCATGATGTACACTCGATGATTGAGGATTTGATGAAGAGACAGAGTGATCGGAAGCAGCTTCTTGACTCAATGACATAGAAACGAAGGGTTATCTCGTTGGCGAGGATAGGAGCAACCTCTGTTGATGGATTTGACATATCATTAGCAATTGGCTCATAGTGTTCATCAAGCATTGGATCAAACAATTTCTTCAAATCATCTTGAAGGAGGTACATATGGAGTTCTTTGGTGAGGATTTTGTACAAGAGAAGAACTAATGGGACTACTTGATGAAGGTTGTGATACGGGTCCGAACTTGATTGTTCGGAGCCATTTGCCCGAACGACTCATCGAATGTGGCGTGAATAGTTTCCATGATATCTCGAGTTCTTTTGTTGTAGATTCGGTAACCCTTCTTGTTTGATGCATAACCCACAAAACTTCAATGTCACCTTGGCTCTTAATTTACCTAAATCTTGACCGTCATTCATTGGATAACACAAAGCACCAAATACGAAGGTAGGAGAGATCATGTTTTCGTTTATGAACAAGTTCGTATGGAGTTTTGCATGAGTGGTGTGTATGAGGGAGCGGTTTTGGGTGTAGCAGCGGTGGCAATTGCTTGACCCAAAGAAACATTGGAACCTTTGAATAAATTAGCATAGTTCTTGCGGCTTCAACAAGGGTCCGATTTAGTCTTTCAACTACACCATTACGTTGAGGCGTCGTGGAACACTTCTTTGATGACCGATTCAATGCTTTCATAAAATTGACTTAGGTCTTTGTTAACAAACTCGGTGCCATTGTGCATTCGAATAATTCTAATAGTCTTGTTAAGTCGAACACGAAGATGCTTGATAAGTTTGATGATGACATCCGGAGTTTCATCCTTTGTCCTCAAAAACTTTACCCAAGTAAATCGAGAGTAGCCATCAACAACGACTAAAATATATTTCTTCCATTTATCGTTTGCACTCTCATTGGTGCGCACAAATCCATATGAAGGGTATGAAGAACTTCCATAACGAGTTTGCGGTTTGGGTTTGTGGGCATATTTCACCTTTTTCCCAATTGGCATCTTGAACAAAGATGATTTTTCATACTTTAATGCTGGTAAGCCTCTTACAAGGTCCTTTCGGAAATATCATTAATTGTGCAAGTTCAAGTGATTGAGGCGATGATGCCATAACCATGACTTTGTTTTGAAGCCTTTGACAACAAGCAGATTGGAGAAGACTTCATCATGTCTTCGATAGAGATGGTGTATAGATTTGAACCCGTATTCCTCTTAAAAGTTCCACACCATCAAGTTCTCTAACGAAACAAGTATGTTTTCTAAAAGCCACCTCTAGATCGGAATCACGAATTGACCAACGAAAACAAAGTTATGACCAAGACCTTCTACATAATATACCACGGAGATTACACTATCACCAACAACATAGTCTCCATAACCCATAATTGCACCAAAATGGTGGTTCCGAATCTAGGTCTCGATGAATTTACTCACGAAGTTCATGAGCATGAGCGATCTCGGTCATATGCTTGGAGCGACTGAGTCCGGTACTACGAGCGATTTGAAAGATCTGCGGTTGAACACGCACAAGAATGGATAAGCGGATAATTGGGAACCCCATGCAATAATGGGTTCCACTTGGTTAGACAAAGAGATTGGAACAACCACATCAGAAGCAGAGTCAATAAAATCATTAGTGGTAGATGCCGGGCTAGTAGAAACAGTAGATCTATTCAAAGCATGTTCACTTCTTAAAGGTATAGTTCTACCAGTGGGCATCCATTTTCTAATGGGCATTGACTTAGAAAATTTAGGGCACAACTCATTAAGATTAAATTTGCGGCCTGTAGGTATCCATTGATAACATATATTACTAAATTTTCTTCATGTGGGTTTCCAATGTTTTCTAACCTTCTTCCGCCTTTGCTTTCTAGCCTACTTAGCTTGATTTTTGGCATTAACAATTTTAACAGGTATTTAACAGACATTAATCAAATCATTCACACCACATACATGATTAATAATGAAACCAAGCAATCATCATTACATGTTTTGTCAAAAGTAGCGAGTCGCATTAATTACAAAGACGCTTAGAGCTAATACTAGAATCAACACGATTCGTTTATTCAAATTCTCCCTAAGGTGATCTTCTACTCTCTTCCACTGAATATTCCTAGCTTGCAAGGTCCTATCATTCGTTGTGTTGCCTTGAGGCTTTGACACCTTGCTTTGGTGTCACTTTCTACTCTGTAGAGGAATGGGAACATTAGTTGGTTTTGCTACTTTTGCAATTCGGGTTTAGAAGTCTTTGGGATCCGAGCTACTTGAAGGCACATTAAAATTCACTTTTTGATCTTGGGCATAGAATGGGTTGCATACTTAGCACTAGGCGTAGAACAAGGTATCACAACTTTATCTTTCTAACATAAGGATTTAGGACATGTTGCTCTTAAGCATTATAACAGTTCCTGAGATCGTTTGGCCTGAATGCAAGCAAACCTAATTTCACTATCAAGTGGCTTATTTATGTAATCCTCTTCTACAATCTCACGGAGACATTCTAGACTATCCTTAAGATGAGAGAAATAATTATGAAACACAAGTTCGTTATTTCTAAGATGAGGAGGAATGTATTTGACAGTCACAATATATTTAGAGTCTGCAGATGACTTTGATGCAATATTCTCATTAACGACAAGTGGCATTTTCCTTTTACCGACTCCTCGATTCTCAATTTCCTTTTAACGAAGTTATTTTTTCATTATTTTTGTCACGGTGACTTTCATCGAATCGTATAACTCTTTGAAGTGTCGTTTGACCTTTTCATTTTCTTCTAAAAACTCTCATTTTCTTGTTGTAATCGTTAATGATGTTTTGAAGATGAAAGTTTTGAGAAAATTGAGAATCTAAAGGAGGAGGCATTTGGGAGCCATCACATTGTTCTTTTCACCCTTTAATTGTGAAATTTAGGCTTTCAACTTTCGATCGTGTTACGGTGAGCTTGAATCATTCGTCACGTTTGTTTATTTCAAAAGCGCATCAAACTCTAGAACATTTGAGGATGTCTTGATGTTTGAGGTTTTGACATTTTCTTTGAGATGTTGATATTTTAGTTGCAAATCAAAATGTTCAACTTCTAGCTTAGAAAGATGTTTTACCAAATTATCGTGATCATCTGGTCAATTTTCTCATTTAGTTTTGAGTTTTGTTTTCAAGATCAATGACACGATCATGGGAAACTTTCAAAGCAACAGATAGTTCATGAAATTGAGAAGCGATAATGGAATGCTTAGTAACGATATAAAACACATCTTGAGCCACACAACTCAATACTAAGTTCTCATTTAAGATATGCGATTCTTCCTTTCAATTTAATTATATTTGAGTTCCGTTCATAATCATTGACCTCAACTATCATTGCATCAAATTCCTTTTCCATTTCTTTAATATCCGAGTTTATCCCTTTTGAAGACTCTCAAATTGACCTTTTAATTGTCTAAAGAAAGGTATGACCTCGCTTAAATAACATTCTTTAGTTTGCTCAAAACCCTTTCCCTTGATTATCCCCGTAGGTGTGATTCTCTTTTACATGTTGATACGCTTACGAGCGCGTTCGGGTCAAAGGAACTTCCTTTTAGTCGAGCAAGTTTTTCAACACCCTAGGCGATGAACCTAATCGTTGTAGTGTAGTATTAGGGTAAGCCACGGGTATTGATATCGTTCTCTAGGGAATAGGAATGCTAGTGAGAAGTTACTACGCTAAGGTTAAGGTTGAGGAAGATTATTTTTATCTTTTTTTTTTATGTTTTTAGGAAATTGAAAAGTACGAATCTCGGGTATTGGATTTGGGGGTTGGTATTTCACCGATTACTCTACTATTATCTAATTATCTAAACTAAGGTGGTGGTAGTCTATGTCTAATTAATGTGTGCTCGTATGATAGTTTAAAGATGTGTTTACTTAGGTTTTACTACTCCTTAATTATCTCCTATTGATGGTTGAGTTGTCACGTCCTTATTCTTAGTTGAGTTGTCACGAAACCTTCGCGTAAAATCGGCGGTAATAATATATATAAGACTCGATTTAAACTAGGATATAATGCTTGTGGGATGGATGTTTACGAATTTCTAAGAAAATTAAGACCTAGAAAATTCCAAAATTTATAAGTATCTCGAAAACGAGAAAAAGTGATCGATGTTTTACTCCTTCCCGCCGTCGAGTTGCAATCTGACGCCGTCGTTATCCTGACAAAAAGCGTTCATGCGATTTTACGAAAAATTCGGAAAATTTACATCTTTAGAATCGGAAAAATTTCGCAAAAACATCCATTATGACTCGATACAAGCATTTGACTCGAACAAACAAACATACATATCTTTTAGTTAATTGTTATTCTCATGTTTACGTTTCTTTTGAAAACGTGTGTAATCCTCCCTACACTTATCCCTTATGTAAAATACCTTTATATGCAATTAAGATGGGGTTAAAAACAAAATAAAGCATTTTTACAAATTTAAACATGAGGATAAACAATTAATAAACGATATATGACACTAACAAGCAAACAATTAAGCATGGGTTGCCTCCCACGAAGCGCTTTTCTTTATTTAAGAGTCTTGTAGCTAGACTCGTAGTCGTACTCCTACGTTCTTTGCGTTACCGCTCTCTTCACCCTTTGTTTTCCTTCATCGAAAGGTGTAGACGCTGTATGCTCACCGTGGATTCCTTGCCAACGCTGCCAATTATGGTGACGGTTTTATCTTTTAAATTGGTCTCCTTAATCAGTGAAAGGCCCAAACCATCTTGGTTTGTTTCTTCCTCGTAATGCCCTTATCCGAGATCTATACAAGAGCACTTTTTCTCCTTTAAAAATTCCTTAGGGTCCTTTTGTACCTTAGGTATTGAGGTGGGATTGCTTCCTAACTTTTATCGGGTTTCCTAACGTCGCATACAATCCTTGAACCATAAAGTCTCTAAGCCCTTTTTCCGGTCATTCATCTTCTTCTTAACATTGTTGCCCGGCTTTTCGATTTTCACCGTAATCATTTCCATGATCTTAAGAGGGTATCTTGGGATGATGGGTATCCTAGCGTACCCTTCCCGCTTTTGAGTATCATGATGCCTTCTCGCATTTGATGGTTGCCTTGGCGGTGGCGAGAACGGTGTCCCAAGAATGAGGTGCGTTTTATCTTCCTCAACATCAATGATCACGAAATCCACGGATAAACGATGTTAGCCACCTCAATTAGAACATCTACAGATGATTCCTACGGGGTGGACATAAGTATGATTAGCTAAGGAAAGTCTAAGGTCGGTCTCGGCTGGTTTCTCCTTAGTTAACTTATTATAGATTGACAATGGCATTATGTTCACATCGGTCCCTTGATCGGCCAAGGCATTTATATTATCAATGTCACCGATGCTAACTGGTATCACGAAATTCCCTGTGGTGCATCGTTTTCTTGTTAACGGTTTTTTTATAACCAACTCATACAGAGGTTCCATAGGTAAGGCGTCATACTCTTCTTCCGTCATTTTTCCTTCAAGAGCTTCCCTAAGAACTTCATTGTACCTAAAGTTGTTTACTTGGTTTGCAATGGTTTTCTTGTTAATTTCGTGCTTAAGGTAGTACTCAATGGTCTCAGGTTCATCATTAGGCACAGACTCCTCCTTCTTGCTTTCATTAGTTTTCCACATCTCAACCCTTGCATTCTCGGGCATAATGGAAAAGGCGTTAACAAATGAAGTGGGAGGGCAATCGTTGCTTCTACGAGCACCTTTTCGGAACCTTTGTTTTGGTAAATTCAATTACCAAATTCATCATTCTGTCATTTTGCTTGCATTTCCTCTCTCGCCTATAAACCTCCTCTTAAATCGGCTAATCTCTCCGTATGAGCCGCCATGTACTCCTCATTTGATCCTTGAAGCTTGGTGAAAGTGGTATTGGGAAGTAGAACGGAAGCACTTTCGGAACTTGGGTTTGCTCACGACTTGGGGACTCAGAAGAAGGTGTGGGGCGGTTGGTGGAGTTGGCGGTTGTGACTTCTCGAGGAATTTGTGCGGGGCTCTTTTCGCCTTTCCATAAGATAATCAATTCTCTCTCAATGGCACTCAATTGCTCCTCGAGGGTATCGGAGGATTCGTAAGGAGTTGATATGGCATTAACCACGTTAATCGGAGTTTCGGAGATTCATTCCAATCTTCGTAGCTTTGATCGGCAAGCTCCTCTATAATATCCCAAGATTTCTCTGCGTTAAAGTCATTTGAGCCTTCCACCGCAACTCGATCAATGGATCGTCGAGTGATGAAATCGGTATGATCATAGAAGATTTGGATTTGAAGCCAAGATTAATGCCATGGTGGGGAGTCTACTAAGTAGTTCCTTGAATCGAGTCCACGCTTTGTAGAGACTCATGTTGGGAATTATGTGAAGTAGGATTTCCTTTCTTTACCGCCAAGGTTTCTGCTGAAGTAGAAGCGAGAATCTGGCGATGCGATGATTCTCTTGAAGAGTACAAGCGTTGCCGTGTTATTCTTTGAAGGGTATAAGCTGACTAGGATCAGCATGCGCCTTATGAATTAAATGCTAACTCATTATTATCTTTGAACGGCCCGAGGTTGCATGGGTTTTATTGTACTGCTCAAAATAGTTTAGTGTATTAGTCATTAAATGCATGCTTGCATGCTTAGTCGATTGGGTTGTAATAGTTTTAGGGTTCCTTGTCTATAAAAGGAACCTCATCTATACTCCTTTATAAAGGGTTTAGGACATTCTAAATATAGTAGTCTTAAAATTTTTAAGACCAAAAACATTTCTATTAAAAGAAAGTTACTTTTGCTAAGCACAATTAATGTCTTAAATTCTCATATTTGTAAGTTGTAACATCCTCCAATATTGGTGCATCACATTTAAACCATATTAGGACATGTAAAAAAATGTAATAAATTAAAATACGTAGTTTATCGGAAATTAAAATACGTAAAGTTATTGTTAGAAAAAACATATATATGAAAAATATTTGCTCGCCACAAAAATAGTCATCGAGTACCCGCCGCCGCATTGCGCGGGTATCCTTCTAGTAGTTTGTAATAGAGAACTCATTTGAAACATAGAGTTTCAGTTAATAAAAAGATCCATAGAGGATCTAAGTGTTCTTAGTTATAACATCTTGTATTTACTTTCCGCTATATAATACAGGTTGTAGAGATTGTCTTTTAGTTTGCTTATGATCATAGGCAACACTAACGATCCTCGAGTGCTTAAGATCTGTCAAGGTCTGAGTGTTTTCAACAAGTGGTATCGAGCCTCGGGAGAGTCTCTACGATCTTGAGAACCTTATTTACCTCACCCCACACAACCAAAACATATTCACCATGCCCGAGGCGATGATGAATCGAAGTCACCACCAACAACAACATCAAGAACACCACCGTATGCAACAACTTAGTCTCTCCAACGAATGGTAAGTTTCCTTACCTAAAGAAGGAAGAGTATGATCATGGACCATGAAGATGCGAGGCTGGATCTCCAATATTGATTGGAATCGTGGGAGATTGTGAAGAATGGCAACAATCAAGAAGACTATCCTGGATCTTGATGGTAAGTTTACCATTGCTCCTCCCAAAACTGTGAAGAGGTCTTAGCCGTGCAAAGAGAGCACAAGGTAAGAACCATCCTCCTTCAATCTATTCCAGAAGATCACTTGGGTGATTTTCATCACATGGTTGATGCAAAGGACATCCGGATGGCTCAAAGCAATGTTTGGTGGGAATGAAGAGTCCAGGAGGATGAGGAAGTCTATCTTTGAGACAACACTTGAAGAGTTCAATATCTCGAAGAAGAAGGTATCCACAAGGGATACGACGGGTTTCATAAGATTCTCGAGTCGACAACGGTGAATGCAAAGCGACAATGATGATTGCAACTCAAAGTTCCTTGATCTTTGCCTCCATCATGGTTACATGTGAGTATAGCCCTTAAAGCTAAAGGTGGGTGGACATGCTCACTTTTGATGAGTCATACAACAAACTCGGTCTCTCGGAACGATGTCGATCTCCTACCGTGCATCCTCTCTCAGCCATACAACCTTTGTTGGGACATCTCACTCAATATGATGATGCATGCTTCAAGTCCATCTTATTTGCCATCATCATCTTATCGTCCCACTCCATCACATCCTTAGGCTAAAGCGGCGGTGTATTGGAGGAGGTTCTTTACTCATTTGTTCTTGATTATGATACTCGTGACATCGGTATATGAAGACTTTGACCAAGTGGACCCACTTGAGATGGAGGAGATGAAGTGAAATGGCAAGTGGCCATGCTTTCGGTGGATATCAAAAGGTTTGAGGAGAAGGTGGAAGGAAGTTTGGATTCAAGGAAAGGATCCATTCGTTTTGACGGGAGAAAGGTCAAGTGTTTCTCTTGTCACCGATGGGTCATTTCGAGGGAGTTCAAAGCAGGAAGAATGGAGAAGGAGCTAGCTACCATTCATATCGCTAGAATCGGAAGGAGCTAGCACTTGACTCTAGTCACCATGGATGAGCAGTCAATCTGGGTGCACATGAACCGATGAATGAGGAAGGCACGATGCGAGAAGCTTGGATTCTTGGCGGTGCACTTGGAAGATAGGCATGATCAATTTGCCTTCATGGGACTTTCTCGGGATCATCCCTTAAGCATAAAGATATTGGTATTGTTGATAGTGGTACGCTCAAGGAGTATGTCCGGCAATAGAGATATGATGCACAATTTTGTTCCTATTGAAGAAGGAGGAATGTGACCTTTGGTGGAAGTGATGGTAGAATTACCGGGAAAGGCACCATCAAGACTCCTCTTGAACTTTGAAAATGTGTACTATGTTGGGAACTTGAACTTCAACTTGTTCTCGGTCTTACAAATTTGTGACACCAAGAACAAGGTACTCTTCTCTGAAGATGAATGTCTTGTGCTTTCTAAAGAGTTCAAGCTTCTAGAAGATACTTCAATTCTGCTGAGAGTCCCTCGAACTCACAATCTTTACACATTCAACCTCAATGAAGCTCACCCTGAAGGTGACCTCACTTGTCTGCTGGCTAAAGCATCATTGGATGAGTCTAACAAATGGCATAGGAGAATGGCTCATGTGAATTTCAAAACAATAAACACTCTCTAAAAAAGGGGTCTTGTCGAAGGACTACCCACCAAAGTTTTCTCCAATGATCATAATTGTGTTGCATGCAACAAAGGGAAGCAACAGAGCATCCTACAAGGTCATCACTGCGGTGAGCATTATTTCTAAGCCTCTCCAACTGTACATATGGATCTTTTGGTCCAACACAAGTCGAAGCATTGATCACAAGTACTATTGTTTGGTTATCACCGATGGATATAGCGATTTTCTTTGGGTGTTCTTTCTAAGGACCAAAGATGAAACAACTCAAAGGTCTTGAAAGACTTCATCACCCTCATTTAAAATCAGTTGAACAAGAAGGTTAAGGAATTCGGTGTGATAATGGGACGAGTTCAAGAATGCTATTATTATAGAACTCAGAGGTCTAAAGGGATAAAGAGGACTATAGCAATCCAAGAACCCCGCAACAAAATGGGGTGGTGAAAGAAAGAATAGGACCTTGATAGAGGCCAAGATCAATGCTTGCGGACTTCAAACCGCCCACTATGTTTTGGATCAAGTCGCTGGCACCGCTTGCTATGTGTAACAGGTCTCCATTACTAGACCTCACCTCAAGACACTATATGAACTTCTTTTGGGAAGGTTCCGGTCATTCATTACCTCAAACCTTTTGGTTGTCAAGTGACCATTCTAAACACCGGTGATCCGTTGGGAAAGTTTGATGAGAAGGCGATGATGGTTATATTGTGGGTTATTGACTAATAGCAAGGCTTATAGAGTGTACAACTTATCGCCAAAAGATAGAGGAGACATTGAACACGAGATACACGGAGGATAAGCCCAATGTTCAGGACGGGGTCATGTGTGGTCTTTTGACCTCGACTACCTAGCGATTATCCGGGTTATTCTAGACATATGGCTAACCAAAGTGTGGCTCTCAAGAATCTCCCACTAACAATGCGGTACCTTGGATCTTGACTCGGAAGTGAATTTGAAGATGATGAACAACCTATTCTTGTGCCTTCTATCTCCCTAACAATGTTAGGTGTAACTCTTCTAGAGATACTTGGTGAGAGTGAAGATGAATCACACTATCTTTGAGGACCTTGCTAGGCTTGAGACTCAAGAGTTTGCGGCTAAGCTTGAGTCGAGAAGGTGGATGGGGAGCTTGCAAATGAGGTCGTCGGTGGAAACCATGTTTACTGGCGACACCGATGCGATCTCCCATCGTCACCAAATCTGCTGGCTCGTCTCACACTACTCCTATTCCTACTCGGTGTCCACGGACTTTGGGAACCATATACTCGCTTTCCAAGTCCTTCGATCTTGGAAATCATCAACCCAACTGGCATTTTCACCTCACCTTCCTATGACACAACCTTTGTACGAATCTGTGACTAATCTTGAACCTTCCATTGAAGTCAACCCACTGCTACTAAAAGAATCAACATAACTCACCCTCAATCCAATATTATTGGAGACATTCTAGCTCTGTTAGAACTCGAAGGCTATCTCTAGTCCTAAATTTGGACGGTTTCTTTTCTCTCCTATGTCTCAAATCGACAAAGAGACAATCACACGTACTTCAAGCATTGTGCATTTCGTGTTTTCTTTCTCAAGTAGAGCCAACCATTGTCACTCAAGCTCTTGAAGACTCAAGTTGGATTGAGGCAATGCAAGACAATGCAACAGCTTTAGAACCAACAAGTTTGGATCTTGGTACCTTTACCGATGGCAAATATGCTATTGGAACTAAATGGATTAGAAGAACAAAAGAGATGCAAGGGTGTGGTTATTAAAAACAAAGCAAGACTAGTAGCTCAAGGTTACAAAAAGAGGAAGGATTGACTATGATGAAGTGTTTGCACTGTTGTTAGGGTAGAGGCCATTGAATTCTCCCGGCCTATGCATCCTACATGGGCTTCATCTTTGTGTCGGATGGATGTTAAAGGTGCTTTTACGTATGGTGAGATTGAAGAGGAAGTTTATGTCACACAACCCAAAGGATTTGAAGACCCGATCATCCTAATCATGTTTACAAAGTAGTTAAAGCTCTCTATGGACTTCATCGAGCACCACGGGCATGGTATGCTGAGCTTTCATCATTTCACCAAGCATGGCTACGTAAGAGGTGCCATTGACAAGACTCTTTTACGAAGAAAACTCGGCGACATAATACTTGTGCAAGTGTATGTGGATGACATCATTTCGGATCCACTAAAGAAGCTTGGTGTAGGGAATTCGAGGATTTAATGAAGGAGAATTTCGGATGAGTGCTATGGGGAGCTTACTTTCTTTGGGTCTCCAAGTTCAAGAAGAAGGATGGGATATTTATCGATCGGGATAAATATGTGAGGACATGTTGAAGAAATTGGTATGGAAGGTGTCGGGGCGCCACAACACCTTATGAAGCTCCAAAACAAAAGCCAACAATGATCCGGATCTACCAGTAAATGTTCATTTATACTGGATCAATGATTGGTTCATTAATGTATCTAACGACTTCAAGACCGATATTACCTTTCTTTGTAAGTGTGTGCTCTCGACATCAAGTCACTCCACCACTTCCCATCTCAATGCAACAAGAAGATCTTTAAGTACCTTAAAGGCCAACCTCTTTAGGCCTTTGGTACCCAAAAGAGTCTCCTTTTAAGTTGGAAGCATTTAGTGACGGTGATTATCTTGGTGCAAATTTGGATAGAGATCCACAACTGAGGTCACAATTCCTTGGAAAGAGATTAATTTCTTGGCGATGCAAAAACAAACGATTGTGGCTACCTCAACTCTCAAGCGAGTATGTTCTCACAAAGCTACGTGGACGGTGCTTTGGATTCAAAACCAATCTATTTGGATTATGGGTATAACTTCATGAACACAACTCTTTTATTGATAATCGTAGTACCATATGCATTGTCAAAATCCGATTTTCACAGAGAACCAAACATATTGAAATCGTACACCACTTTATAAGAGATGCATATGAAAACATTTGATAAATGTGGCTAAAATTCATACTGAGATGATAATGTGGCGGATCCATTAACTAAAGCTTTTGATGGACCAAGGTTTCAACACCTTGTGGTCAATATTGGAATGGTTAACCCTTAGCGCAAAGTTTAAGGGAGGCATAAACCTCGGGAGGCATATGCCTCGGGGAGGATTTGTTTGTTTGTTTGTTTGTTTCTTAGTTTAAAAAAAAAAAAAAAAAAAAAAAAAAAAAGAAAACTAACTTTCATTTGCAGGTTTGTTGTATGTTTGATGGTTTTATCTCACCGATATACCTTGTGTGTATCAAAGAGTTAGCTAGTCCAAAGGGTACAACTTTGGTAAAGACATGTCAAATCATTGATAGTCGTAATGATTTGCTCAAAATCATAGGTTCTGAACCACCCATGCTTAATTGCTTGAGAGTTGTATGGTCATCAATTCACCATGGTCTATTACTTTTGGAATCCAAGAATTGGCTAGCCCACAAGTATATGGATTGTGGTAAAGGCAACTATCCCCATATTTGGTTATCAATTCACCAATTCTAAGAATTGACTAGTCACGAGCAAACGGCTACGGTAAAGACACATCAAATCCGTTTATATAGTTCTTTGGTTTGCTCATAAATCGGATGGTTATCAATGTACCATAGTTTTCGGACTTAAACATCCGCTACTCCAAAGAGTGATGGCTATTGGTAAAGAGACATCAAATCCATTATTTTCAATGATTCACCTCTCACGGGAGTTAACACACCGGAAGTGATGAGAATAGATTGCAACCGATAAGTATTGATGTACATTATGTCATTTGTTCTTTGCAAAGACACAAGTTTCAAAGACCGATCATCATAGAGATGAATTTATAAGTGGTTCTTTGCTTATGATGTGTGAAAACAGTCCTCTAATCTTGAAGTATCAAAAGATCTTTCAAGGTCGAAACTGGAACTTAACAAGTCAAATTCCGGTTTAGGGAGGATTGTTGGGAATTATGTGAAGTAGGATTTCTGCATCTTTCTTCGAAGGTTTCTGTCAAGTAAGCGAGAATCTGTGATGCGGTGATTCTCTTGAAGAGTACAAGCATTGCCATGTTCTTCTTTGAAGGGTATAAGTGACTAGGATCAAGATGCTTTATGAATTAAATGCTAACTCATTATTATCTTTGAACGGCCTGAGGTTGCATGGGTTTTATTGTACTGCTCAAAATAGTTTAGTGTATTAGTCATTAAATGCATGCTTGCATGCTTAGTCGATTGGGTTGTAATAGTTTTAGGGTTCCTTGTCTATAAAAGGAACCTCATAGTTTGTAATAGAGAACTCATCTGAAACATAGAGTTTCAGTTAATAAAAAGATCCATAGAGGATCTAAGTGTTCTTAGTTATAACATCTTGTATTTACTTTCCGCTATATAATACAGGTTGTAGAGATTGTCTTTTAGTTTGCTTATGATTACATAGGCAACACTAACGATCCTCGAGTGCTTAAGATCCGCAAGGTCTGAGTGTTTTCAACAACTCACCTTGGAGTTCTTTGAAACGTCAAGATGTCTCGCTTAAGTTTGGTGGTTCTCCCGGTGGGAAAATTGAGCAAGGAAGCGAGAGGTAAGATCATCCCATCTTGAGATGGAGTCGGCGGAAGTCGCTCAAGCCAATTACTAGCTTGGTCCCGTAGAGAGAATGGAAGAGACGCAGCGCCGTAGTCTCCCGAGTAGTAGCATCAAGGTCGATGGAATCGACAATTTTGAGGAAATCCCTCGATGTCGATTTGGATCTTGAACGAAGTCCATGGAATGCACATCCGCTTTGCACCAACCGGATGGTGTCGGATCGCAGGTCCGTAGTTTGGGCTTTGTCGGGAAGCTCAATGGTGTTCCTATAGCCTAGGTGGCTTGGTCTTGAGTATTCACCAAGAGTACGGGCTCTTGGCGGGTCATTTGGTGGTGGGTTGATGAGTGGTGGTTGGTTATCACCTTCCATGATGAAAAGTGATGGATGTTACGAACAAAGGTCACGAAAAAGGGGGATAGACTAAGAGGAAGCTAAAAATGAGAAAAAATTTACTTGATAGGAATCAAGCAAAGAACCTAAACGAGGTGGACTACTAACTAGCTATTCTATTCCCGACAGTGGCGCCAAAAACTTGATACGCTTACGCAGCGCTCGGGGTCAAAGGAACTTCCTTTCATCGAGCAAGTTTTTCAACACCCTAGGCGATGAACCTAATCGTTGTAGTGTAGTATTAGGGTAAGCCACGGGTATTGATATCGTTCTCAGGGAATAGGAATGCTAGTGAGAAGTTACTACGCTAAGGTTAAGGTTGAGGAAGATTATTTTTATCTTTTTTTTATGTTTTTAGGAAATTGAAAAGTACGAATCTCGGGTATTGGATTTGGGGGTTGGTATTTCTACCGATTACTCTACTATTATCTAATTATCTAAACTAAGGTGGTGGTAGTCTATGTCTAATTAATGTGTGCTCGTATGATAGTTTAAAGATGTGTTTACTTAGGTTTTACTACTCCTTAATTATCTCCTATTGATGGTTGAGTTGTCACGTCCCTTATTCTTAGTTGCGTTGTGTGTCTAAAGTTGTAGGGTATGCGTTTCTCCCTAACTCTTTGAACTTACCAAAGGGTCTCGCCTACAAAACCCACTAGGGATAATAAACTCTTACTCTAAGGCACTCTTTGGATGGTTTAGCTTACAACTACTCGTAATTATATTCTAAGGTTCACAAAGATGAATCAAGCATTAAGTACACAACGAATGACCTATCGCATTACTAGATCAAGAATCAACTAAGATAAGAAACAACCAATCAATATTCAATAATTAAGTTTCATACTCCTAAGCAAACACACAAATAAATTAGCCGGACATGGAGAACATGCAAGCATACACACAAATAATCAAAGACATAATTGAATTGATGAAGTAAATACTTATCTTGATGTAAGATAGGGTTTGGAACCCTAAAATATCGTACAAGACACCCTTGGTTCGGATTTAGGTTTTACTCCAAAAGACTCTCCAAACCGAAAAATTCGATTCTATATATAATATTACATATGCGACGGCGCACCTTATGTTTTGTGACGCCGTCGTGTCGCCGCTATTAGGGTTTCGCCTTGGCCACGTTAACCTTGCGACGGCGTCACCTTATGTCTGTGGACGCCGTCTCTTGACTTCGACGCCGTCGGATTACATCTAGGCCGTCCGAGTAGCGACGACCTACTCTTTAAAGCCCAACGTTGTCACTTGAAAATAGGGTTTTGGCTTCAGTATCGTCATTAAAAATCCTCCGACGGCGCCGATTAGCGATGACGCCGCCGCTTTTGTTTTCAATGCACTTTGAGTGTCTCGATTCGACTTTGGCCATTTTCTTCAGATATTCGCCTTTTCGTCCAAATAAGTGCCATTCCAGCATTTTGCCTTCAAGAGACCTAAAAGTGAAAAGGAACGATATTAAGCAATAACGGATACAAAAGTGATCAAATAAGGGTTAAAACGACCCTCAAAATGGTACCTTTTAAAACCTTATCACATGTCTTCTCAAAATCAACGAATAGTTGATAAACAACATACAAGCTGATTAAGGTCTTGCTATTAGTGGAAATAGTTCTAGGAACTAAATGCATTGGTGTATTCGGAGGATACATGAGTTTCGAGCACTTTCCTAAGGGAGTGTTTATTTCAACAAGTACATTTGCTTTTGCTTATCCATATCTTTCTTCCAAAAATTTGTTCTGGGTTAATTGAGTTTGAGGCTTAAACATGTTCGGGAGATCCAATTTTCTTTAGTGTAATCATGGGGTTTGATCGTTATGTTTTCTTTTACACTCGGGATCTTTTAGCTTCTTATCCATTTTCTCCTAGAGGCATCTTCTAATTTTCTATCCTCTTCCATGCTTCCAATAAATGATGGTTTTGCCTAGGCTTGAGGATCTCATTACCATCATATACAATCGTATGGAAAGCTTTAGCCTTTTACAATACTGGATTTGGCTCTCTACTAGGGAATACTACGCTTATCGCTTAAGACTCGTGCTTAGTGATCATGTGAGCAATCAAGAATGGTATTCCCTTGTACGCATAACTTATTTTCAAGCTTGTTTTCAAAGTTTTTAGATTGGAAAATCATTCAAAAGTTTTGATTCCTTAGCATTGAATTCTTGTTTAAGCACTTTAACATTATCTTGGAGTTCTTGCTTTTGGTTAACCGTTTAGAAAGCTTTTCTTGTAAGGAGTTTAACTCTTGTTTTAACACTTCTCCTCTAAAATTACTTTTTCTAATTATTGTACGCATTTGGTTATCCATTTCACGCCACGGATTGTTAACTCAAACTTAGCATGTTGTTCATAAATAGCAACGTGTTCTTTATACGTATTCGATTCGAGATATAACAATCATCGAGGCACATGCGGTGAATTCATCAAAACATAGTCATCATTGATCGCAGAAGATGCATCACTTGGTACAATTTCACTTTCACTTTGTATCACATATTGATCATATGGGACAATATTACTATTATCCACATTATCAATATCTCGATTCATAAGTTTCATGAGATTGTACTGTTATGTATCTTTTATTCATCAACTTCATCGATAGTTTTAATACCTCAAATGATTGAATCTTTGGATGGACCAGCTGTTGTGGTGATGAGACCTTTGGAGAGACCATTGGAGAAATGCTAGCCATGAAGATTGTCTCAAAGAGGTTCATCATCGACATCGAGTCAAATGCATCACAACAAGAACTTGAAAGGCATTTTGATGATTGTGACCTATTTCTGAATTGGTCGCTCATCCACATCTCGCATCATAGGTTTTGGCATTTCCTCAAAGAAAAAACGAGAATCTTCTTCATCCAAAACAGCTCCAGATCCGAGCTTGTACCAAGAAAGATCTTGTCTTTGAAATAATCGCATTTTGAGGACGTTTTGGAGATGTGCGCCCTTGCAATATGTCCATCACCACCGCAGCTTGTAGCACTTGATTGGCTTTCCTTGTCCTTGATTTGCATTCCTTCCACGATTCGATTAGTCACATACCCTCCACCTACTCCACCTTTCCTTGTTCATATTGCCTTCCTTGAACGGTTGCACCATAATCTTTCCATCTCGACAATAGCATGATTGTGTAGATTGGATGTAGTTCGATTTCATTGTTAGTGTGTAGACCGTTAGTGTGGAGTGAGGTTCAAGTTTTGCTTAACCATAAAAGCCGCTTGATTGATGAAATGTTCCATGATCGCATCGAGATCGGGTTGCTTGAACCTTGGATCGGGAATGAGTTTGTGATTACCATTTCCGTGAGGTATGACTTGTGAAGCTTTGGTAGTAATCCCTACATTGGTGTAGAATGTTGTTGAGTCATTTGATGAGCTTGCCTCTCCCATTTAGATTTGAACTGCTCAAGAATCATTCGCTCAAACATAGCATGTCTCTCATTCAAGCGTGAATGCATACAATTGCTCATAGTTAGTGTTCCTCAAACCCTTAGTTAACTTGATGTAGTGACAAATTTGTGCCATTCGGGTTCATGTTGTTCACAAACTTTGAATTTAGTGAATATTTGGCATAGTCATTTTGATATTCCTCATGTCATTCACAAGCTTGTGGAACCTCACGTAATATTCGGTGACACTTTCCTCGCTTCATCTTAAAGTGCTCAAAGTCATCATACATTGAGATTCTCTGCCTTCTTTAGTTAATTCGTAACCGAGAGAAGCATCTTAACATTGTCCCAAACCGCTTTGGCTTCAGTGTTGTGGTTGATCAACTTGTAGATGTCTTTTGGAAGACCCTCAAGTATAATGTTTGAAGCCCTGATATCAGCATCGTATCTCATTTTCTCCTTGTCACTGAGCTCATCATATGTCTTTGGTCTATCCAAACCTAAGATTACTGTACCATCCACAGCAGTTTCAAGTGTGTCTCTTGTACTCTCAATCTGATTAGGTCCTTCATTAATTGATTTGAGAATGTTACCTCCATTTTCTTTACCCAAGCAATACAACTCGATTCGTTGAGCCCATGAGTCATAATCGGTTCATCAAGCATAGGTGGACGAGTATCGGATCCAGCTTTTAACGTCTCAAAGAACGGAAGAGATGATAGTGGGTACGTTGGTAGACATGATTACAAATTCTACGGATTTTAAAACTCGTAATTAAACCGAGAAATAGATTCTTTCAAGGATTTTACTAAATCAAGAGAAAACCGTGAAACGTGTACTGAAGAAAACACTAATTTGCTCAAAGAGACAAATCGCTCAAAGTGACAAATCGCACAAAGTGACAAATCGCTCAAAGTGACAAATCACTTGATAAGACAAATCGCTTAACCAATCAACTCGCTCAATAAGCAAGTCGCTAACCCAACAAACCTCTTAAAATGACAAGTCGCTTAAAATGACAAATCGCATAAACAATACAAGTCGCTAAACTCACAACTCGCTTAAATAAGCAAGTCACTAGAAATGACAAATCGCTCACCCAACAAGTCGCACAAGTACAGCCACTACTACCGGACAAATCGCTAAATAAGTGATTTGTATAAGACACAAATTGCTTCCAAACAAGGACAAATCGCTCTTTTGAATACTTTACCGAGACACAAACCGCTACCTTTAAACAAACCAAAAGGCCACTTTAAAATCCAAAAACAATCCAACCACAGTGATTCAAGCCTTCCAAATCAAAACCTAAGCACTTATGATGATTCTAAACACAAAAGTACAATCAAAATCCAAACTTTAACACTAGAAATGGTCCAAATGATGCAAAAACCACTAAACTTTTTCAAACCCAAAAACCATATAAAACCACTAGAAATCCAAGAACATGTAAGAGAGATGATCAAACCATGGCTCTTGATACCATTTGTAACATATTAGATTTCACAAACACATTAAACCATGTTTTAATGGGGCGTATATTTGAGGTTTTTAGAGAGAGAAAGTTAAGAGGTTTGGGAACTTTAGTGAGAGAAAGTAAAAGTATTATTATGAGCTCCAACCCTCTACCTTGGGAGGTAGAGGGTATTTATAGTATCATACATAAACGCCACCTACGGGTCAGGATCGGGCATACAGGTGGGTAAAGACCCGTCAAGTCTCCACGGTGTTACTTAACTAAATACTACCTAACATAAAATAACTACGACTACGAGCTTTTTAACGATTACATATACTTGAGGTGACCGACACTTTAATAACTGGATTTACTAAATCCTAACAAAAGCATATGATCGGAGATCGCCATGCTCATGAACTTCGTGAGTAAATTTATCGGACCGTTAGATTCGAAACCACCATTTTGGAGCAATTATGGGTTATGGAGATTATGTAATCGGGGACAATGTAATTTCCGGGTATGTTACATTGAAGGTCTTGGTCATAATTTGTTTTCAGAGGTCAATTACGTGATTCGATCTAGAAATGGCCTTTAGAAACATACTTGCTTCGTTAGAGAGCTTGATGGTGTGGAACTTTAAGAGGAACACGTGGAACAAACTTATACACCATCTCTGGTCAAGATATGATGAAGTCTTCTAACTGCTTGTCAAAGGCCTCTAAAACAAAGTCATGGTTATGGCATCGTTGTCTCAATCACTTGAACTTCGGCACCATTAATAATCTTTCAAGAAAGGACCTAGTAAGAGGCTTACCAAGATTGAAATATGAGAAAGATCATCTTTGTTCAGCATGCCAATTGGGAAAAAGCAAGAAATATACCCACAAACCCAAACCTGCAAACTCTATTATGGAAGTTCTTCATACCCTTCATATGGATTTGTGCGGACCAATGAGAGTGCAAACGATAAACGGGAAGAAATATGTATTAGTCATTGTTGATGACTATTCTCGGTTTACTTGGGTTAAGTTTTTGAGGACAAAGGATGAAACTCCAGACGTCATCATCAAACTTGTTAAACAGCTTACAAGTCCGGCTTAATAAAACAATCGAATCATCCGCATGGATAATGGAACTGAAGTTTTCAACAAAGAACTTAGTCGGTTCTATGAAAGCATTGGGATCGACCATCAAAGAAGTGTTCCTCGCACTCCTCAACAGAACGGTGTAGTTGAAAGATGAAATCGAACTCTTGTGGAAGCCGCTAGAACTATGCTAATTTACTCAAAGGTTCCAATGTTTCTCTGGGTTGAAGCCATTGCCACTGCTTGCTACACCCAAAACCGTTCTCTCATCCATACCTCTCATGGAAAAACTCCATATGAACTTGTCCACAATCGAAAGCCTGATCTCTCTTTCCTTTGTGTGTTCGGTGCTTTGTGCTATCCAACAAATGATGGTCAAGATCTAGGTAAATTAAGAGCTAAGGCGGACATTGGAGTTTTTGTGGGCCATGCATCAAATAGGAAAGGTTACCGAATCTACAACAAAAGAACCCGAGATATCATGGAAACTATTCACGCCACGCTCGATGAGTCATGCGGCGGATGGCTCTGGACAATCCATTACGGACCGCACCTCAATTTCTATCAAGGAGTCCCATCGGTTCCTCTCTTATGCGTGATCACTCCCAGCTAGCTCCATATGTACCTCCATCGAAGAAGATTTGAAGAAACTGTTTGATCCAATGTTTGATGAATACTTTGAACCCATTGATAATGATCATTCTGCAACATCAACAATGGTGGCTTCTGAACCAATCAGCACAGAGAATCCATCGGTCTCAATGTCTCTATCTCCAGAAGCACCAGCTGCCGATCACTCATCATCATTCTCAAACCCTCAATCATCGGTTGTACATCATGGAATTGGTAATTTTGATGGAGATAATCCTCTTGCTACTCCCAAAGATGCTCCATTTGAGAACATATTTGCTCTGAACATTCTCAAGAACCATCCTCATCAGAGATCCAAACTCGCTACTTCAGTTCCTTAACAACGACCACACGAACATCTCGTAAAATGGACACATGATCATCCATTGGACAATATTATTGGTAATCCATCTCGTCCGGTATCCACTCGTAAACAATTTACCACGATGCCTTATGGTGCTTCTTCAATTTCAGACATCAAAGATCGAACCTAAAGATGTCAAACAAATATGTCCGAGGACACCGGTTTAGCGCTATGTAAGAAGAAATCCATGAGTTTGATTGTCTTGATGTATGGGAATTGGTACCACCCAGATCGTGCTATGATTATTGCTCTTAAGTGGATCTTCAAAGTAAAACTTGATGAACACGGTGATGTTCAAGAATAAGGCAAGACTTGTGGCTAAAGGATACCGACAAGAGAGGGTATTGACTTTGAATAATCATTTGCTCCGATTGCACGTATCGAGGCTATCGTAATCTTCTTGGCTAATGCTTCTAGTAAGAACATGGTAGTCTATCGATGGACGTTAAGACGCATTTCTTAATGGAGACCGAAGAAGTGGTATATGTCATCAACCGACGGTTTTGTGAATCCGAGCATCCTACTCATGTCTATCGCTTTAATAAGGCCCTTTACGGTTTGAAGCAAGCTCCTAGGGCATGGTACGATACGCTATCAAAGTTTCTTCTATCTAATGGATTCAAGAAAGGAGCGCTTGATCCGACAATCGCTCACCCGAAAGTCGTGCAACCATTTAATTCATGTTCAAATCTATGTTGATGATATTATCTTTGCCTCGACCGACCCCAACGAATGTGACCGATTTTCAAAGGAGATGGGCTCCAAATTTCAAATGTCAATGATGGGACAAATGTCATTTTTCTTGGGATTACAAATTTCACAAAGTCCCCGGAGGCATTTTTATCAATCAATCTAAATACGCAAATGAAATTTTAAAGAAATTTGGATTTTATACTAGTGACCCTGTTGACACTCCCATGGTAGAGCGTACAAAACTGGATGAGGACCACACAGGGATCATGGTAGATCAAACGAAATATCGTTGTATGATTGATCCCTGATGTACCTCATGACCGGCAGACTGGACAATTTGTTCGTCAGATGCATGTGTGCTAGATACCGTGCTAAGCCTACCAAAAGCACCTTGAAGCGGTTAAACGGGTCTTCGGTATCTCCAAGGAACCATTAACATGGGACTTTGGTACCCGAAGGACACCGGTATGTCACTAACGGCCTATGCGATGCCGACCATGCGGGATGTCAAGATACACGTGGAAGTACATCGAGGTGCTCAATTCTTAGGTGATAAGCTAGTGAGTGGTCTTCAAAGAAACAAATGAGCACTTCCATATCCTCTATAGAGGTGAATACATAGCCATGTCATCCTGTTGTGCTCAAATCTTATGGATGAGATCCCAATTATCGACTATGGCTTTGTATTCAACAAAGTTCCTCTGTCTTCGTGATAACAAAAGTGCCATTGCTCTCTGTGCAACAATGTTCAACATTCAAGAGCTAAGCACATTGATATTCGACATCACTTTATCGTGGAACAAGTTAAAACGGTGTGGTTGAACTATACCGTGAGGACCGAATATCGCTTAGCGTACATCTTCACCAAAGCTCTTTCTCGAGAACGCTTTGAGTTTATTCTTCCACTTGGCTTGAAGAGCCTTCAACCGAAAACACTCAAACGTCTTCGGAGGAAGACGAGGAGTAAAGGTGTTAATCTCTATCTATTCTCTCGTATATATCTTCTTAAAACAAAATACAAAATTATAAAATCATCAAAAAGAAAATAGAAAAATATAAAACTTTCAAAATCCATAAAAATTAGAAAATCTTGAAATATTCAAAAAAAAAAATTGTCATTTTGTCATGTTTTTTCCGGTTCGATAACATCTACGGACTTTGATTTGTCACTCAAAGAATGGCACGGGTCTCTAGATAAAGTTCAATTATTAAAAAAAAAAAAAAAAACGAGATGGAGAAAATGATGGTTTATTTTCATTTCAGCAAGAACCGTTTTAAAGAAAGAACAGAGCCATGCTTAATCTTAAATTTTCAAAATCATGCTCGATTCTAAAACAAATATTTGTCACCAAAAGACAAATGTTCTTTCCAAATATTTTTCCTTCTAATGATTCTTCTGAAAAATATTTGTCATCTAATGAAAACAAAATTGATTTGAAAATACCTCGGACTCTATTTTGAAAATCATCCGGGCTTATCATTTGTCAAAAAATCTCTATCACTCAATCAACAACTTATGTCATTGATTGAGGGGGAGAATGATATCAATCAATTCAAAAAGAGTATTTTTCAAACAATTGGCAAGAAAACGAGAAAGGTCTACTTTTGGTTAATCAAAAAGAACAATGTTTTACAATGTTTTATACAACTGGTTCAAGACCTTGACTAATGCTATGTTTTCAAAAGATACTCATGCATGTTTAAACAATGGAGTTTAAAGTCTGAAAATCTGATCCTTATCAGTTGAAATGTTTTTCAAAAGCAAGTCACAATTCTTCTCAAAAGTTTTCAAAATTAATTTAAATCAATAGAGATCACAAATCTCAAAGGATTTGAAAATTGTGATCGGGGGAGAATTTGTGATTTAAATTGGATATAAACTGATAATTTGATAAGCGGTTTAGAAATATAACAACAAGCTCTCCTCCCTGCATGTACCAAATTTTCCATGCACATGTTAAGGGGGAGCATCTATTTCAAACCAAAAAGGATTGAAACGTGATTGTTTTGTCTCAAAGTGCAGGTTCCTTCTAATATGTGCAAAACTCTTTCAAATCTCAATGCACATATTGAGGGGGAGCATTTCTAAAATATAAAAAACAATTAAGATACAAAATGCTTTGATTATATATCACAAGTATCTTGATTGATTTCTCAAATGATTTTCAATTGGTTTCAAAGCGGAAGAACAATACCTAAAGACCGACCAACTTTAATTTATGCATGGTGATATAAGGATGATAAGGTTAGGTGTTAGTTCCCACGATCCGCTTGAATCGGAGGGATCTTCCTGTGGACAATCCACTAGATAGTGTAGTCCTTAGGAATGTTGAAAAAGGAGAAAATGAGAATATGGGAAGAGTGCGGATCGAGACAGAGCTAGAACCGAATAAACCCAACAAGGTTCTAGTAATGAAGTCTTGGTAAGCATGAAGGGGTTGAAGAATGAAAAGAAATGAATTTGAAAAGGGTGAAAAGAAATAGCCCTCCAACAATTCAACCTTAGGGCGTAAACCGGGTTCAATACATATACTACTTGGTGGTTACTAAGGTAACGCCGGTATTGAAGACAAGACATCATGGACCCAAAGTGATGCACCGCACTAAACTTCCCAAGCTACTCAAGTTCCTCTTAAAAGGACTTGTTTCATTCTCACGGGGAACTACATAATCTATCGACTTTCTCTTAGAGATTGTTGATATTGAAGAAGGAGACCCTCTCCCTAGTCTCCGGCATAGGAAACCAAATGTGCACTATTGAGTCTAGAGCCACGAGATCATCAATAAATCTCATTAGGACACACTATTCTTGAAGACTTGCTGTTTCACACAATGTGGAAAGTAAGAATATATTAAGAGTCATACGCATTATCCTTGTGGTATTGCCAGAACATCCGAGTGATATGTTAAATATTCACGATGAAGATGGAAATCCTTCTAGAGCCAACATCAAAAAAGCTCTTGGTGGTTAACATGTGAGATCTTTTATAAGATCAAGCTTGTGACAACTGGATAGAAACGATGGGGCGATTCAATCTTGAATCAACCTTGGTCCAGGAAATGAATTGACGAATACCTTTGAAAAACCGGTCGTTATGCTTAAAAGTTCTTTTCTATAGCACATCGATTGTGTATTAATGTTTCAAAATTAAAAGGTATTTATGATTTATGATTGATAATTGATTTTCCATAAAACCTTCGTTGTATTGCAAAACACTTTATTTTGAGCAGTACACTATTGTTTTTCAAATCTCTTATTCATCAATCAGTGAATCTCAAATTCGCTGGTTCACTCACTCCGTGTTGTCTTCTTTGAGACGTTCCGGTTTGAGAACAATAGAAACAACAAGCGAAACCTGTCAAGGAGATTCTTCGAATCATACCGATCACAGTGCAATACTTGTAATTGATCAACGGGAACCGTGGGCGTGTACCTAATTCAACGAAAGTGATCAAAGACACTTTCATATGTTTTAGTGCTAACTGTTTTATGCAGGGACACCTGACGGTTGCAGCTGATCAGAATTGAGAAGTCAATCCATTGCCACATGCTCACACATCGCTCTCACACCTAAAGAAATCATGATAAGTGCATATCTTCATCAACTGGTTATGATATTCTTCAAACCATGCTTCTGCTACTCTGATGCAAATATCTTAATCAACAAATGCTTTCGCAACTCTGATAAGAAGATATCATGATCCAAAATGTGAGCATGTCGGTCCAAAAGTCACAACATCACATAAGGGCGATACATCAAAAGGATGAGTCAGAGATTTGTTGTGGTTGATAATCTCAAAATTGGCTCAAAACTCAACATCACGTGGATCAGTTAAAGACCTCCACTTGTATGAACAAAACATGCAGAACATGAAGAATCAAAGACTACGAGCTACGAGTAAAGAGCTTAATCAAAGAAACCAAGAACATCAAAAGTTATATCTCGTTTGTAATCAATGTAACTGAGGTGACCTCCTTAGGGGAGATAGTTAGGATTTAGTAAATCCAGAGTTAAAGTGTCGGTCACCTCAAGTATATATACTCGTTAAGCTCGTAGTCGTAGTCATTTAAGGAAAGTAAGTAGTTTACTTAGTAACACGGTGGAGGACGGACGGGTCTTTACCCACTCAGTATACACGATCCATGACCTAAAGTAGGCGCCTATGTTTGTACCTATAAATACCCTTTGCCTCCAAGGCAAAGGGTTGGAGCTTCATAATTCATTTTCTTTGTCTCACTAAGGTTCCCATTCTCTCCCACTTTCTCTCTCTAAACCTTATGCCTTACGCCTAACATATGTGCTTATGATGTGTTTGTGATAAACCAAGATACTACATGGCACCATTTTCTCAATTGAAGAAAATGTTGGCAATGGTGGTGGATGAGAAGGCCTAGGTGGTAAGTCCTCTAAGTTGTAAAGGTTTGGGGATGAAAGTGGGGTGGTGAAAGAGATAGCTCTAGGTACTAGAGGTGATGGTTTGGTTGTTTTAGTGGAGGTAGGAGTGTTTAGTTTAGGAGGTATAGTAGTGTTTGGCAAAGGTTATCTTATGGGAACAAGCCTTTTGAGAGTTGGTTTGATTGGTAGAGTTAGTTGTGAGGGAGTTCTAGTGTTTGAGCCTTTGATGGGTGATGACTCGGTTGAGGAGATTTCATGAACCACACGGGCAATTTTCTTGGGAGGTCCTTTGGTTGATAAGTGTGCACTTGGTGCCTTTCTCATGGTGAAATGGTAAGAATGAGAAATGTAAGGAGAAGGTTTTAGCTACTGAGAATGAGTGTTTGAGTGATTATTTGGAAGTACAAACACAAGTGGTTTATAAAGGAAGAGATTTGGCAAATGAATTAAAGCCTAAACCACTAAAATCCTTCAAATTGCAATGATTTGCATGCACAAGAGTCAACTATAGAGTTTTACTGATCTAGGGAGTCATTTAAGACAATGTGGGGTGTTTAGATTAACAAAGAGGGTTTGAAATGATTGTATCAAGTAACTTTAGGTAGCCTGTGCAGACGGTTCTCACAGATCCCTCACTTGAGGGATACGGCTAGACTAAACCCAAGGATCCGGCTCTCAAGAGCCATGAAAAAGTGTGATGAGGTTCTAGTAAGGTCTAGCCCATATATATCTTGAGTGATTTAGTCTCCTCAGGTGTCTTAAATGGTATAATACTTAAATGATCAAGCATAATGAGTGAGGATAGCTAATGATTTCTTTTATGGAAGGAAATGAAGTTTTCATGAGCACCAATGAGTGATCAAGGATGACACTTGTTGGGAATTATGTGAAAGTCGATTATGCCGATATTAATGCGAAGTGTTTCTCTATCAAGTGAAGTGGATTCTCAGAAGACTTATTCTCATCAAGAATAATAGTGATTAGTTTGTTTCTGCGAAGTGTTTATTCCGTATTTAGTTTATTTAGTGTGGATATACATGAGCTTTATTAGGAAGTGATTGTGTATATCTTTATTAGTTTTATGATTATACGTTTCTTGGAAAACGGTTTAGCGATATTGTTTAGGGTTCCTTATCTATAAAAGGAACACATTAGAAAGGTTTATGTACCGATTGGAAAAACTCGCTTTAGTTAATATAAAGATCCATAGAGGATCAAGAAGTTCTTAGTTATTTACTTGTGTTTATATTCACGATAAACATTAGTTGTAGAGATTGTCTTTATGGTGCTTGTGATTACATAGGCATACATAACGATCCACGAAGCTCAAGATCTATTAAGGTCTTTGTACTGTTTCAACAAGTGGTATCGAGCCTCGTGAGAGTCTCTACGATACTAAGGACAAGCTTTTTCTAAACACCCTTACAACCATAAACAAAACATCATGCCCGGTTCGTGAAGGCGATATCGAACTCACCAACAACCAAAACTCCACCCATCTGCAAAGAACTAAGTCTATCTAATAGCAATGCTAAGTTTCCTTACCTTAAAAGGGAGGAATATGATCTACGGGCTATGAAGATGCGAATCGGATCTCCAACATTGATTGGAATCTATGGCGTAATTCGAGGGAACAATGAAGAGAACTACCAACGATGCCGCTTGGTAATATGATTAATGTTCCTCCCAAACTACTTTGAAGAGTTATTGGCGATCGAGAGAAACAAAGGTCGAACTATTCTTTTGCAAGCCATTCTCGAGGATCACTTGAGTGATTTTCACTTCATGCAAGATGCCGGGGATATATGGTTAGCGATTAAGGCGAAGTTCGTGGGAATGAGGAGTCTAGAAGATCAAGAAGTCCATGCTAAGACAACAGTTTGGGACTTTCGGATCTCTCAAGAGGAAGGAATTCACAAGGGCTATGATAAGTTTCACAAGATCTTAAGTCGGTTGAATCGCTTCTGAAGCGGCTTTATAATGATGATCAGAACTCTAAGTTTCGAGGTCCTTACCTCCATCCACGGCTACATGTGAGCATAGCTTTAAAAGCTAAAGGTGGTTTGGACATGATGACTTTGATGAGCTTTATAACAAACTTAAAGCTCTTGAACATGATGTTAGAAGCCCTTTTCGATCATCTTCATCGCTAGTCATATCGCATTTGTTGGAGCCTCTACTCCAAAGTCAAACTATTTTCCAAGCTCATATCCATCATCATCTAATGTCGCTCCTTCATCAAGCTCTCTTCCTAGATCCGTGGAATTATGGAAGATGTACTTGAACCTTCTTTGTCGATTATGATCCTCGCAGAACCGGCTTATGAGGATTTTGATCGGTGGACCCGCTTGACATGGAAGAGATGAAGTCAAGTGGCAAGTGGCCATGATTTCTATGGATATCAAGAACTTTGAGCGTAAAGTCGGCGTAAGATTTGGGTTCAAAGGACGTGATCCAAAGAAGGTTTGACAAAAGGAAGGTTAAATGCTTCACATGCCAATGTATGGGTCACTTTTCCAGAATGCAAAGACAGGAAAGTCGGTGATGAGACAAGATACTCCACTTATCGCCAGATCGTAAGGATGCAGAAATTCAAGAGGTTCAACCGCTTTGGTCACTCTTGATAGCAATGTGGACCGGAAGCAACATGAAGAGGATGACAATGATGGTTCGAGAATGTTGGGTTGATTGCAGTGTATTTGAGAGGATAGGCATGATCGATTGCCTTGATGGGCATCTCGGTACAAAACATTTGTTTGGTTGTAGTGAGCGCTATAATGAACTCAAACAAGCTTATGATATTATGGAACCAAAATATAATGAATGCTATGTGGAAGTAGAAGCTTATAAACAGCTTTAAAAACACTAGAAAGACAAAAGGTTTGGTTACAAAAGAATGAAATAGCTTATGGTGAGAAAATAGGTGTTTTAGAAAGAGATCTCGAATGTGCTACAAATGAGTTAAAATGGTCTCGAGAAGTTAAGAGCGTATGTAGAGTCGAAAATCTAGAGCTTAAAGAAAACTTAAGGAGGAAATTGCTAGGAATAATGAGTGGATGATGAATGGTAGTAAGTTAGCTAGTCTCATTTATAGCGACAAGCTCCCAATTCTCTGGTGGCTTTAGGTTTTAAGAAATATGTAGGCCTAGAAGCTAGAGATGACACACGTAGATCTACACCAAGAGGCCTAGCACATTTTGTGAAAGAAGGTGACCTACATGCTGTTAGTGGACCAATTAGAGGTGAGCACATGCCCATTGACCTTTCCACTACTAATGACTTTGATGGATCACACCATCCGTATGGCAAAAGTCAAAAGACTTGCTGACCTAATACTTCTACTAATGACTTTGTCTCTTGTGTTAACAATGACAAGTCCTCCAAGCAAGGGTCTACAGAGGTGATTCAAATGACAAGTCCGACCTTCCAAGTCCGACCTTCCCAAGTCTTCACCCACTGCACCCAAGACTACCAATAAGCATGACAGAGTTGCTACCAAGGAATGCCCTTCCAAGACAGCTTGCCTCAAGACTTGCTTTTTAATTCTTTGCATAATAATACCGTTAAAACAATTCTTTTCATGGTTTTGGTTTGAATACTTTTGCTTGTAAGAATACTTCTTTTGGTTTGAATAAATCTTCTCTCGTAAGAAATGTTTTGTGTGTGGAAGTAAATCTCATTTAATTAAGGATTGTGATTATCATGAGCAAAGAATGAGTAGGTGTGGTGATTCTAGGAAATCTAGACCAATGTGGACCAATGTTAATGATATACCACCTTATGTTCCACAAGTCGCTAATTATAATACTTCTTTTCCTTGGAGAAGATCTTTTGGAAAACCATATGTTCAACCAACCAAAATATTTTAAAATGGTTTTTGGCCTAGATATGATAACCCTATGACTAATGGGAAAGGGTATTGGAATCTATTTGTCAAGACCTCAAGAAGTTGTTCTTGGAATAAACAGAGACCTAAGTTTCATTGGAAACCCAAGAACAATAGTGGATCTTATACTTCTACTTGGCACAACTCATATGATCCACAAGGCGTGTTCAAGTCAAGAATGACTTGAGCCTCATAGTGTACTAATTTTGTATATTTTGTTGTTGTAGGATCATCCCCTTAAGCATAAAGATGTTGGAATTGTTGATGTGGTTGTTCTAGAAGTATGTCGTGAAACAGGACATGATGCATAACTTTATACCTATTGAAGGTGGAGGCAATGTAACCTTGGAGGAAGTGATGGACGATTACAGAAAAGGGACCATCAAACACCACAAACCGGACTTTGAGAATGTTTATTATGTGAAGGAACTTCAACACTTTAATTTGTTCTCGCCTCACAAATCTGTGACACTAAGAACAAAGTACTCTTCACCGAGGATGAATGTCTTGTCAGTCTAAAGACTTCAAACTCCCGTAAGATACTTCAATTCTTCACGAAGGTTCCTCGTAGTCACAATTTGTATACATTCAACTTAACTAATGTCAAACCAAAGAGTGACTTAACATGTTTGGTGGCTAAAGCATCCGTGGATGAGTCCACCAAATGGCAAAGAAGGATGGCCCATGTCAATTTCAAGACCATCAACCAGCTCTAAGCCGGGCCTAGTTCAAGGACTTCCGCCAAAGTATTCACCAATGATCATAACCGTGTTGCTTGCAACAAAGGGAAGCAACCAGAGCCTCCTACAAAGGTGTTCTCACATGCTGAAGAACCATTATTTCGAACCTCTTCACCGCTTCATATGGATCTGCTTTGGTCCAACTAGAGTGAGAAGCATTGATCTTAAATATTTTTGTCCGGTGATCAACGATGGATTTAGTAAATTTTGTTGGGTATTCTTTCTAAGGACAAAAGATGAAACATCTCAAATATTGAAAGACTTCATAACCCTTATTGAGAATCAGTTGAACAAAAGGTGAAAGGAATTAGGTGTGATAATGGTACGAGTTCAAAATGCCATTCGATAGAACTCGCAGTTAAAGGAATAAAAGGACTATAGCACTCCAAGAACCCCTCAACAAAATGGGGTGGCGAAAGAAAAATAGAACCTTAATAGAAGCCGCAAGATCAATGCTAGCGCACTCTAAACTTCCTACCATGTTTTGGACCGAGGTCATTGTTAGTGCGACTTGTTATGTACTCAATAGAGTGTCCATTACTAGACCACATCTTAAAACACCATATGAACTTCTCTTTGGAAAAGTTCTGTTATTCATTACCTTAAACCGTTTGGTGTCGGTGACAATCTTAAATACCGTGATCCTTTGGGCAAATTTGATGAGAAAGTCGATGATGGCTACATTGTGGGGTATTCGCTCATAGTAAGGCATCTGAGTTTATAATGTCCCCAAAGAAGATTGAGGAGACATTGAATCGAGGTATCTTGAAGACAAGCCTAATGTTCAAGGCCGTGGTCATGTTTGGTCATTTGATCTTGACTACTTGACTGATTACTTGGGTTATGCTAGACATAAGGTCGATCAAAATGCGATTCAAGCATCTCCAACTCCTAATTCGAGACACTTTGGATGCTCATTCGACGAGGTCCGATGATGAACAACCCATTGTAGTGCCTTCCTTTTCTCCTAACAATTTTGTGGGTGACACTTCTAAAGATTATACCATGTGTGTGAAGATGAATTCTATTATGCCGAGGACCTTGCTGCATCAAGAAACAAGAGTATGCGACCAATTTAGATGCCGAGAGGAATGTTGAAAATAATACAAATGATTCACTCGTGAAACTTCAATTCTGCTTGAAGATAGTTCTGCTTCTCCTCACCTCTCCAATTCAAATTGAAAGACATGGTGACACTACTCCTAGTTTTACTAAAGTGTCAACATCTTGTGAACCTTATACAAGGTTTCCAAAACCTTCGATCTTGGTCATCATCAACCTAAAGCAGGCATCTTCAACACACCTTCTTATGATACGACTTTGAACCTACAAAGACTAATCTTGATTCTTCCATTGATGTCAACACCACCACTACTACTAGGATCAACAATGTTCATCCACGCCTAATATCATTGGTGATCCTAATGCACCGTTAGAACAAGAGGTACCGTGGCGCGCTCTAAATATGGACGTAGCTTTTGTCTCTTATGTCTCAAATCGGCAGAGAGATAATCACACGTACTATCAACATTGTCTCGCTTGCTTGTTTTCTCTCACAAGTGGAACCAACCAAGTGTTACTCGTGCTCTTGAAGACTCAAGTTGGCTTGAAGCAATGCAGGATGAGATGCAACAGCTTCAAAATCAGCAGGTTTGGATATTGGTACCACTACACGATGGTAAGTATGCTATTGGGACAAAATGGATTACGAAGAATAAGAGAGATGCTAGAGGTGTTGTCATTAAAAACAAAGCCGTGTTAGTTGCACAGGGTTATAGACAAGAGGAGGGATAGATTATGATGAGGTGTTTGCACCAAGGCAAGAGTTGAGGCTATACGGATTTTCTTAGCTTATGCATCCTATATGGGCTTTATGGTCTATCAAATGGATGTTAAAGGAGCCTTCTTGTATGGTGAAATTGAAGAGGAGGTATATGTCACTCAACCTAAAGGATTTGAAGATCCGCATCATCCTAATCATGTGTATAAGGTGGTCAAAGCTCTCTATGGACTACATCAGCACCCGCAGCACGGTATGCTAGGCTCTCACATTCCCACTTGAAACATGGTTACGTAAGAGGTGCTATAGATAAGACACTTTTCCTAAAGAAGAATTCCACCGACATTATTCTTGTGCAAGTGTATGTGGATGACATTATCTTTGGATCCACAAAGGAAGCTTGGTGCGGGGGTTTGAGGAGCTTATGAAGGGAGAGTTTCGGATGAGTGCAATGGAGAGATGACTTTCTTTTGGGTCTTCAAGTTCGTGAAAACGATGGTATCTTTATCGGTCGGGACAAATATGTGAGGACATCTTGAAGAAGTTTGGTATGGAGGGTGTAAGGATCGCTACTACACCTTATGAAGCTCAAAGTCAAAGACCAACAATGAAGTCGATCCACCGTGAATGTTCATTTATGCAGTCTATGATTGGGTCTTTGATGTATTTAACAGCTTCCGTGCCCGATATTACTTATGCTTTGTGAGTGTTTGTTCGCGACATCAAGTTACTCCACCGACTTCCCATCTCAATGTCATAAGAAGATCTTTAAGTACCTTAAAGGCCAACCTTTTCTAGGTCTTTGGTACCCAAAAGAGTCTCCTTTTAAGTTGGAAGCTTATAGTGATAGTGACTATGCCGGTGCTAATCGGATAGGAGGTCCACCACCGAGGTTGCCAATTCCTTGAAAGCGATTGATTTCTTGGCAATGCAAGAAACAAACTATTGTGGCTACCTCATCATCAAGCGAGTATGTGGCTCACGCTAATTGTCGTGATGTGTTCTTTGGATTCAAAATCGCTTGTTGGATTATGGGTATAATTTCATGAACACAACAATTTTATTGATAATCAAAGTACCATATGCATTGTTAAAAATCCAGCTTTTCACAAATGAACAAAACATATTGAAATCAGCACCACTTTATAAGAGATGCATATGATAAAATTTGATAAATGTGGTCAAAATTCATACCGATGATAATGTGGCGGATCTCATAACAAAGGCTTTTTAAGGACCAAGGTTTCAACACCTTGTGGTCCATATTTGCATGCTTAACCCTTAACCGCAAAGTTTAAGGGAGGCATAGGCCTCGTGGGAGGCATATGCCTCGTGGAGGATTTGTGTATAACTTTGCATTTTTGCTATGTAATTTTGTATATTTGATAGATTTTAACTAACTCTAACCCGCTAATGTAAGTTTAGTGTGTTTCTTTGTTGGTTTGTGTATATTTGTGTGTTTGTTTTGCAAGATAGTTGTCCCCGATCGGTTGAGATATGGTCATGAAAGCTTAAGTCGGTTTCCACCGAATTCATTATGTTTGAAGTATGCTATTTGTTTCCTCCGAAGTCAAGTACCGGGTTATATGATTCAATCAAAAGAAGTATGTACAAATAGATCATTCATTCATTCAAAATACGCTTTTGTACTCATGATTACGTAGTAATCGGCAACATCAAAAGCATCTACATGATCTAATAGTCCTAATCTATTACATATCATCTATTCCAACATCTAAAGATGAGCACGATGAGTATGGCGGCTCACATCTTTCACACTAATAGTCATTGGATATGCACGATCGCTCACATCTTTTGGCACTATATGATGGATATGCCGGTGTGATAAGCATAACCAACTCTAATGATGCTAAGGATCCTATTTCACTTACCTCATTATATGATCCGTAAACAAGCTTACAGGTGAGGTGACCGGTCTTAAGACGAACTTACGTAAACTAAGTCTGTTCTTGGTCGAAGGTTGTGGAATTGGAGGCTAAAGTTGAACACTTGGAGAAATTGCTTAGTCGAAGGATAAAAGAAATGTGTGGTTTCTTCCGAGGAGGAGGTCAAGAGAATCTTAATGAATCTCTTGATATATTGGCTGATGTGGCACTTAAATCTAATGTTTCTTCTTCATTGCTAAATCTTCACAAAGAAAGGTGTCTAGTAAGGAGCCTATTCTATATACTAGCAAAAGACGAAGACATTCTTTGGATAAGGTATCTCACACATCAAAGGAGCTAAATATGAAGGATGTATTCATCGATGGTCAAACTTCATCTATACCGTAACATTCAAATGTTTCACCTTCAAGAGATGATGAAGAGGTTTTTCTTCTTTGGAGATCGATAAGTTGAATGCTTCTCCGAAGTTTTCTACACCCGCTTGAGGAATTGTCTCAACCTATTTCCTCCGATGGTGGTTTGATTGTTTCTTCCAAGCTCACATTGGTTCTGCGAACTTGGTTCTCACCGAGACATCTTCGAGAGAGACAGATCCCGTGATTGATGATTTCTTTGAAGTCGTGCATGTGACTAAAGAACAATATCAAGCTCAGTGGAATGTTTGCCGATTATGAAGATATCCGTAAGAGTCGTGTTGTGGCTAAGTTTCTTCAAGATCAAGATGCTTCGATTTGTCTCCCGAAGGAAATTAGAACTTGATGCTTTCTTTCCTACGATTCTCGATGATCAATGGGATGGTTATATTTCTCAAGGTGCTTCGATCCCGATCTAGCAAAACTTATCTTAGGGATTCTTTTAATGATGATGATTTTGTGGATAAAATGATGGCACTTGGTAATCAAAGGAAGAAGGAATCACGCACGCAGAAGAGCTCTTATTGAATGTAGAAATAAAGCAAAAAGAGAAAACCTATGACCGTTGCTCGTAAGAGGAATTTTATGAGGAGAGTTGTGAAGAATGTCGCTTTGTATAATTTCGTATGTCTATGAAGCAAATCATGACTTTATCGATGATGCTTTGATTAGACAAGATCATATGATTATGAAGTTTCCTTCTTCGGTTCTACTTCTTCTTCTAAATTGGCAAATAGTGCTTCAATGTCTGATGTTCCTACAGCTGTTGACAGAGAACAGCTTGAAATTGTGGATAGTTTTGATGATGTTTTGCCTTCGGTGGTTATTACTACTACGCTATGGATGTTTCACGAATCTTCTTTGGTTTCTTCAAATGTTGTCCAAAGTTGAGTTAAATGATTCTTTGATTCAGAAACCGATCTACACCTTGATACCGATAACATTGCCGATATGGGAAAGCGTAGTTTGGCTACAAGAAGTTCGATAGATTGGCTCGTAAACATGCTTCAAGGAATACTACTTTAGATCTTAAGGTCGATGAATCTTCATTTATTAAGGTTGGATCTGTTGAAGCTTTTCCTGAAGGTACTCATGTAGTTTTGGTTAATTGACACCGGTAAGCTTAACACCGTATAGGTTGGATAAAACTGCTATTGAGTTTAACTTCTTGAAGGATATTCTTCATTTGGTGAATCGACATGATTTGAAGATGTCTGTATGAACATGTCATTCAAGATACAAGTTTCATTCAAGAATCGGTTCGGTTTATATCTATTGGGAGATCTTCGTGTTATGTTTGATTCGATTCTCCACATGGTAAAGGGTATTCTATTTGGAAGAATTCTCATAAATGGGAGATCGAGAGTTGGAGATTTTATCCTCGCTTGTGTTCATGTAGTATGACTACATGTGGGATGATTTTGTGTATGCTATCGATAGGCTTTATCCTTTATCCGATATTTTATGGAAAGATTCACGAGACACAAGTTGGAAGTGCCCTAATCCGATTGGAAATGATGACCTTCATGCTACTCAATGTGTTGGTTTGATTAAGAATCAACTTCTATCACATAAAGGTTCATCTTGATTGTACTATTTTGTAATATTTGTTTTCTTTTGTTATTTTTAAAAAAAAAAAAAAAAAAAAAAAATGTGATTTTGGTTTTATCTAACTTTTATTGCGGGTTTGTTGTATAATTTTTGGTTATTGACTCACCGATATACTTGGGTATGTCAAAGAGTTAGCTAGTCCAAAGGGTACAGCTTTGGTAAAGACACATCAAATCTGTTGATAGTGTAATGATTTGCTAAAATCATAGGGTATGCAACCACCTATGCTTTATTTGTTTGAGTGTTGTATGGTTTTCAATTCACCATGGTTTATTCCTGCTTGGAATCCAAGAATTGGCTAGTCCACTTGTATATGGCTTGTGGTAAAGACAAGTGGCATTCCATATTTGGTTCTCAATTCACCAATTCTAAGAATTGACTAGTCCCGAGCAAACGCTCAGTGTAAAGACATTTCAAATCCGTTTATATGGTTCTTGGTTTGCCCATAAATCGATGGTTATCGGTGTACCATAGTTTACTTAACCGAAACATATGGCTACTCCAAGAGAGTGATGGCTATTAGAAGAGACATCAAATCCATTTATTTTCAATGATTCACCTCTCACGTGAGTTAACACACCGGATGTGATGAGAATAGTATGAAACTAATCTGCTTTTGATGTACCTTTTGTCATTTGTTGTCGCAAAGATATGGAGTTTCGAGTTTCTTCATCATAGAGATGTTCTTTGGATTCTTTCTCGTTGTTGTTGTTTGTATACAATCCTCGGTAATGTAAGATCTATCAAGAAACCGGAACTTAACAAGTCAAATTCCGCTTTAGGGAGGATTGTTGGGAATTATGTGAAAGTCCGATTATCTTTGATATTAATGCCAAGTGTTTCTACCAAGTGAAGTGGATTACGCAAGACTTATTCTGCGAAGAATAATAGTGATTAGTTTGTTTCATGAAGTGTTTATTCCGTATTTAGTTTATTTAGTGTGGATATACATGAGCTTTATTAGGAAGTGATTGTGTATATCTTTATTAGTTTTATGATTATACGCTTCTTGGAAAACGGTTTAGCGATATTGTTTAGGGTTCCTTATCTATAAAAGGAACACATTAGAAAGGTTTATGTACCGATTGGAAAAACTCGCTTTAGTTAATATAAAGATCCATAGAGGATCAAGAAGTTCTTAGTTATTTACTTGTGTTTATATTCACGATAAACATTAGTTGTAGAGATTGTCTTTTATGGTGCTTGTGATTACATAGGCATACATAACGATCCACGAAGCTCAAGATCTATTAAGGTCTTTGTCTGTTTCAACAACACTAAGAGTTTTAAGGGTGTCAAATGGTGTCAAATGATCCTAGACCAGATGGTGATCTAAGGAAAATTTATAAAATTCCTTAAAAATCACAAGAAATGAAAAACTAGTTTTTAGACCATTTTAAGATAAAAATTACTAAAATCAATTTCCTAAATTTGAGAGAAATATCAAACTCGGTGTTTTGAGATAAAAAGAACAATGTGTGCACATCGGGGCAGAAGTATGGTGAGTTTTGAAGTGTTGATAAATCAAAAACACCTTGAATGTGATCTTAAGTCATCTATGAGTGAATGTGGAATCAACTGATCCGAAGACTTAAGTGATCCTAATGTATCATGTTTAACTGGTATAATAAGGTCTGGAAGGTTGGATTGATGCAAGGATGCTAAAATAGCACTTCTGTTTACTTGAATCCCACAGATCCTTCATTTGAGGGATCCGACTAGTTATAGGCCAGGGATCTGGCATTTGGGACAGTTTTCTTAACAGTGAGCGTGAAATATTTTGCTCTAGGTATCGAATTTTGAAACTATGATCTCCACAGTAAGCATACATGTATACAAGTAAGACATGGTAAGTGTAGCATGTAGAAACATCAAATATTCAAGTATATAGAAAGATGATCAACAAACGATTTATTTCATAAGTTACAATGGTAAATTAAAGAAAAAGCCTAAGGATCGATTTTTCTAAAAAAACTCTTTTCCTCATAAGTTTTCGTTTGATGGATCGTCAAGTGGGTTGTGAGCAGTTGATGATTCCGGAATGAAGAATGAAGTGATGAGAGATGCATTTAAAGGTTCCATCATTTTATTCACAAGTGAATATTGAGGGCATTGAAATTGAGGATTATAGTTTATGACATGATGAAAAAGCCGTGTCAGGAACATCCCATATGGTATTAGTTTGTTCTTGTTGCCTTGGAGGTTTACAATTCGCCTTGCAAAGAAGTAGGCAAGATTGTATGGTTGTTGAGTTAGTAGAGAGTAAATCATGTGGGCACAACATGCGGGAAGTATCTCACAATTTCCTGTAAGACTCCAAACATTTTCATCTAGAATGACTGCAAGAGGTTTAAGATCATCCCGGAGTTCACGCGTATGAATTATGTTTGGATTTAAATAGTTGGAATGTTGAGGAGTGCATAGAAAGCGAGTTATTTCTTGAGGAAAGGGTATGTATGAACAGTATGGACTGTTTTCTTCACGATAGTTAAAGAGAGAATCAAGGGACCAATCTTCAGTGAAATCACATTGTCCATAATTTGGAATTCGGAGAATATGAGCATATTACTCAAGAGTCAAAACAAACTTTAGGTTTTTGATCCAAAACCATAGTGATAGAGAACGATCCTTGTTACGAACGAGTTCAACTTGACGGAAGAATTGCAAAACAAACCGTGGACAAATTTTCTCGTTGATCCCGAGAAGACCTTCTAGTTCTATGGTGCGGAATGAGGTATTGATACCTTCTTGGAAGATTAGAGGTGAGTCAACAACACGTCCTTCATGAAAGAAATGAGTTCCGAGATTATTGAACCCACAAACATGATTTCCAGGGGTGTTAGGTTCAAGAGATATGTTTGGAATGTAGAAATAAGTGAGTTGATGATCGAAGTCATACTCATGAAACATGATGAGACCTATAGACATGAAATGAATATTTTACATGAGTATGTTAGAGTGAGAGTGTTTTTGGTTGGTGATACCTTTAAATATTTTAATCATAGTTTTGAGCTAGGGTAAGGAGATAGGATCTCCTTACTTTTTTATTTTCTATTCTATTTTATTAACAATGACACTCCTATATTTTTAAATTACTCCTTTTTTAAATTATAGTGAGGTTTTCTTGTTATAGTAAGTTTTCATGAAATGATTTTTTATGTTTGCATGAGTTTCTGTCATCAGTTCCTCCGGTTCTGTCGGTTCCTTTTTAAAAGGGATCCGGCCAGTTAAAAATCAGGGATCCGAGAGATTTGCATATTTGACATAATTTTGTTTTGACGTAGGACCTATTTTTACAACTCATATGTTACAAAATGAAATGTGTTTTAGCCAATGTTAGTTTTTTAACATATACTAATAGTTTCAAACATGTTGGGGTTTTGAATGTGCGAAAAAATAAAAACACATTATGCGAGAATGAAACGAGAAAACTATGACATCATTTATATTTCATTTCAATACTTAAAGCAATACAAAGGATCGGATAGATGATACAAATTTAGATCAATAAAACAAAGAACATGTCTCCATGCGAGAATTTGATCATGGGATACACGAGACCGATGAGCGAGACGATGATGATCACAAGGGCGAAGTAAACCATGATGAGGAGGATCTTCCTTGGTTCGGATTTCTCGAAATGAGAAGATGAAGTTTTGAGTGTGTGAAGTTTTTGAAAGTGGAAGATTTGAAAAATGGGATTTGTTGGTGGGGGTTTGACGATCGGAGTATTTTTATGGGGAAAGGGGAATTTTTGAGATTTGTGTTTTCTTTTATTTGTATTTAGAAAGATTTGATTTTTAGAAATTAGGTTTAGACTTTAGACAACACATGTTAATATACCTAGGTTTAGACGGACGATGACATGTATGCACAAAGTTTTTTTAATGAAGCCACATATATCAAATAAACATATTTGGATATTTATATGAGTGAGAAAGAAAATAAAAACACATAAGTTTCTGTGGAAAACTAGAAGGGGGAGGGGGTTGAATAGTTTTGCCGATTTTATGTTAGTTTCAAAAACTTTAGATTCGATAATATGTGAGATCGTATGGATGTTGAGAAAGTATAGATCTAATGATAAAGCAAGTAAATAAAGTAAAGCAAAGGGATAGAAATGACACAACCGATTTATAGTGGTTCGGCTACAAGGACACCTTCCTTGCCCTACTCCACTCCCCGAGTCACCTACTCGAGAGTTCAAGCACTATGTCAACAAACTCCTTAAACTTGGCGGAGAAGCCTTCACAACGTTGCTTACACCTTTTTTCGGTACAAAGCTAAATACCGAGTCCGTAACACGGTGGACCAAACCAACACGACTATTACACAACAAATATGTGAAATATCAAATACAAGATCTTCGCTACAGAAATCTTGCGGAGGAACAAATCAATCAAGGACCCCTTGCTTGGATGACTTGTAGGATGCTCGTGATCTCGCCTTAGAGAAGGACCTATATGAGAATCACTAAAGAAAGAAAGAAAGAAGTACTCTAGATCAAGTGATCTTTGTTAGAAGAGAATGAGAGTATATGAGAGAATTAGTAAGAAGAGGGTGAGTTAGAATGAAGAAATGGCTCTCTATTTATAGGCAAATTCGCCACTGTTCCTCGGATCCCACGGATCCCTCCACAAGGATCCGCTAGTGTAATCCTAGGGATCCGTGGGACGCCCTCTTGCCCATGGGTTTTTGGTTATGGGTCATGGGTCATGGGTTGGTCCATGGGTATTCCTTTAGATTCAATGTATCTAATGAATACATTGTATTTAGTCAAATGGTATGGGTCAATGGGTTATGGATATGATCCATGGGTTGTGGTTTTTACCCATCCTAATAAACTATTACAACAAATGATTAATTACAACATTTTTGTATTTAAATTGCTATATGTAAATGCTTTACAAAAATAACATGTATCCTTATAATTGTACTTAAGATAACATTATATTTGTTATTAACAAAACACAAAGAGATCGCAAAATATTAATAAACGTTTTTACGGTTTATTTGTATTAACAATCTCCCCCTTTTTGTTGATGACAAAACATAATGTTATGATGAGTAAAACTTAAGAATAGATGTATTTTTGAAAGCCTCTAAGTTTTACTTCTTCTCCCCTTTTGTCGAAACAAAAGTTAACCCATCAAGAAATAAAAGTGTGGAAAAATTAGTCCACGATCGCTACTCCCCTCGACGGTAGCTCCCCCTAGTTTGGGGCGTCAAGTGAAGAAAAATAAAAGTCCTACAAAGAGAAATGTTAGTAACATGCTTAGGTAATCTTGTGATTGACGAGAATCAAGATTGGGAGCCAAGGTATGTAAACAAGGCCTTGTAATAAAACAACTAAGTGTAGTGGTATTTATGCCACATACAAGCATGTAAAAAAAAAGAACAAGACTTGTTCTTGAAAATGACTCAAAATAAAAAGTACTAAAAATAGAAAATAGTAATAATGATTCCTTCCATGCTTGCATAAGGTTATGGATGGAGGTTTGGATGAGTAATGGTATTGATGCGATCAAGGATGAGGTTGAGTATGAATCGTATTTCTTCCCTAACTTCTATTGCAATTTGCCTAGTGGATTGGCAATGTTCACAATGTAAGTGATGTGGGTAATGAGTGCGGAAGTTTTCCGGGTTGTTTTGATTTGTGAGTTGCGGAAGATGTGGTGGAAAAATAGGAAAATACGGATCAAAGTCCGGAATGTTTGGAAGTGGTAGTGGAAAAGAACCTAGATGTTCTTGTAGTTTCATGGGATCTAAGGGTGGTGATGTTTCAAGATCATTGAATATTGTGTTTGGAGAAGTTGGAGGTGTCAAAAAGGCTATTTCTTTTTGTTTTGGTTGTTGAGATCTTGTTGGAGTCTTAAGGAGTTCCAAAAGAGTGACTTTAGGTGATGAGGTTGGTGTACTTGTTGGTGATGAAGGAGGTGCTATAATGGAAGCATCTTGTGGTGCGTGAGTTGATGGTGATGAGCCATTTGAGGATGGTTTTGCTAAGCAATAAGGCCGGATGCTAATCCGTGCGGATATCCTAGAGTTTGATTTTGGTATTTTGGATGGTGGTAGTACAAAGGTTTGAGTTTCATGAAGAGGATTGTTTGTACTAGGTGATTCATCTAAGTTGTAAGAGCTTGTGAATGACATGGTGTTGTTTGTTTGTGAAGATGAGATGAATATGCAAGCATTTTGGGAGTTCTATATATAGAAAAACAATGCATTGTAATGAATGCTTGACACAAAATGTGGATTAAAATCTAATGATTAGATATGAATTTAAGGCATGTGATCATGAGAACACAAGCATTAAAGAACATACTCCAAAAATGAAAAATGTTGGAGTTTTCATCTAAAGTGAGAAAATAGAAGTTAAACCGACTTCGTCTCACGGATCCCACGGATCCTTCCTCGAGGGATCCGTCCAAGATTAAGGTTGGGATCCGTGGGACTGTGTTTCAGGCAGCACAAAATTTTGCCTAGTGTGTGCCTATATGCAAACTATTTGGAGTTGCGGTTATCTCGACTCATAAGAAGAAAGGAAAAATAAACTAGAAGTGAAAAAGCATACTATTATATGAGATAACCCGAAAACACATTTTTAGTACTTGAGTACGTAAATCCGTGCTACCAATGCTCCTAATTCATTGTGGCTTAGATGAATGTACCCGAAAACACATATTAGTTATGTGTCCCCTTTAGCATTCAAAAGACATGAGATGCAATGAAAACGGGTTTTTACTTTGTATTAATAATGAAAAAGTGATTTGTCCTAAATGTGAGAAATTGCTTTTGTAAAATTGATACGGGAAGATGTATCTTTTTAGAGAGCAAGAAAGATAAAAATCGTTTTATCCTTTGAAGAAAGGATGTGTATGTAATTATGTGTTTGCAACTTGTACTTATTTTTGAAAGAAAATAAGAAAATATGAGTTATAAGTGAAAAACTTATCTTGGGTTTTGAAAATTCCCGTATTGCTTGTGAGTTGTGCGTGAAATAGAGATCCTAGACTCAAAAAGAAGAAGGCTAGTGTTTACATACCTTGTAGAGTCAAAAAGTAAGTTACGACGATTGTTCCATGAGACCAAGACCAAGACGAAGTAGGTTGAATTGTTCCCGCTTCAACGGTTTGGTGAGAACATCGGCTATGTTGTCTTCGGATGCTACCTTCTCAATAGAGATGTTCCCCTTTTGAACATTGTCTCTTAAGAAGTGATGACGAATCTCTATATGCTTTGTGCGAGAATGTAATACCGAATTCTTGCTTAAGTCTATGGCACCCTTGTTGTCACATAGAATTGCTATGTCACTTAGATGAATGTCGTAGTCAACTAACGCTTGTTTCATCCATAGTGCTTGTTGGCATGCTTTCTTGGGCGGAGACGATTCGCTTCGTTGTTGATATTGCTAATGCCGTTTGTTTCTTTAAAAACCAAGATGTTAAACAACATCCCATAAAAGTACATACCCCACTTGTACTTTTTCGGTCAACATAATCACCTGCATGGTCAGAAGCTGCATATACAAATATTTCTACTCCCGTGCCCTTAGGATACCATAATCCTAATTGTGTTGTACCCTTAATATATCTAAATATTCTTTTTACAGCTTCTAGGTGTGATGTTTTAGGGTCTTCTTGAAACCTAGCACATACTAAACATGATATCCGGCCTACTAGCCGTGAGGTAGAGAAGACTACCTATCATGCTATGATATTTAGTATTATCGAGGGATTCACCGTCTTCATCTTTTGTGAGTTTGGTGTCGGATGACATTGGTGTCCTAATTGGTTTTGACTCTTCTAATCCGAATTTCTTTAACATCATTTTATGTATTTAGATTGATTAAAGAATATACCATCTTCCACTTGTTTGATTTGTAGACCAAGAAAGAAACTAAGTTCTCCCATCATACTCATCTCGAACTCGTCATGCATGATTTTAGAGAAATCATCACACATGTCTTGACAAGTGGATCCGAATATAATATCATCTTCATATATTTAAACTATGATTATATGTGACTCTCTTTTCTTAGTAAAAAGTGTGTTGTCAACTAACCTCATGGTATAGTTGTGTTTAATTAAAAATGACTTGAGTCTATCATACCAAGCTTTTGGAGCTTGTTTAAGACCGTAAAGGGCTTTCTTTAACTTATACAAATGTTTAGGTTTTTCAAAATCGATAAAGCCCGGAGGTTGAGCTACATATACTTCTTCATTAATAAAACCATTTAGAAAAGTACTTTTGACATCCATTTGATAAAGCTTTAGATCATTAGCACAAGCATACGCAAGAAGTATTCTTATAGACTCTAATCTAGCCACGGGGGCATAGGTCTCATCAAAGTCTATTCCTTCTTGTTGGTTATACCCTTGGGCAACGAGTCTAGCCTTGTTTCTAGACACTACTCCGTTTGCATCTAATATGTTTTATAAACCCATTTGGTTCCTATTATGGTTTGATTACTAGGTGGAGGACAAGTGTCCAAACATCATTAGAAACAAATTGATTTAATTCTTCTTGCATAGCCATTACCCAACTTTCATCTTTTATGGCTTCTTGTGTATTCTTAGGTTCTATGGTTGAAACAAAACAAAATAAGATACTTTGGTTTTGAACTTGAGACCTTAATGTTCTTTCGCTTAGCTTTCCTATGACCTTATCTACGGGTGATCTTTGGACTCTTTTATGTTAATGACTTCATCATTTAAAGGTTCTTCTTCTTCATTTATCTTTTTCTTTATTACTATAGCTTCACTTTCTACAATCTCGTCATCGAGAAGAGGTGGAGAGGATTTGGGTGGACTTTCATCAAATTTTACATTTAATGACTCTTCTACCTTCATTGTTTCTTTGTTTAATATGACGTAAGCTTTGCTATTTGGAGAGTAACCTAGAAAGATTCCTTCGGTTGATTTAGGATCAACTTTTGTAAGGTAATCTTTAGTGTTAAGAAGAAAACATTTGCTACCAAAGACTCTAAAGTGATCTAACGTAGGCTTTTTGCCTCGGAGTAACTCGTATGGAGTTTTACCTAAGATGGGTCTAATTAAGACTCGATTGAGTATGTACGTTGAAGTATCAACGACATTGCACCAAAACTTTTGAGGTATAGATTGCTCATTAAGCATGGTGCGACTCATTTCTTGTAGGGTTCTATTCTTTCTTTCAACTACCCCATTCAATTGTGGAGTGCGAGGAGCCGAGAAATTGTGGGTAATACCATTAGCGTCACAAAAAGCTCAAAATTGCAGTTCATTATCGAATTCCCTACCATGATCTGTTCTAATAGACACTATAGGACTTCCTAGTTGTCTTTGGATTTTCTTGCTTAATATTTCAAAATAATTAAACGTTTCCATTTTTTTCTTTAAGAACTTTGTCCATGTGTACTGATACGCTTACGCAGTGGTAGCGTTCGGGGTCAAAGGAACTTCCTTTTAAATCGAGCAAGTTTTTCAACACCCTAGGCAATGAACCTAATCATTGTAGTGTAGTATTAGGGTAAACCACGGTATTGATATCGCTCTCTAGGGGAATAGGAATGCTAGTGAGAAGTTACTACGCTAAGGTTAAGGTTGAGGAAGATTATTTTTATCTTTTTTTTTTATGTTTTTAGGAAATTGAAAAGTACGAATCTCGGTATTGGATTTGGGGTTGGTATTTCTACCGATTACTCTACTATTATTTAATTATCTAAACTAAGGTGGTGGTAGTCTATGTCTAATTAATGTGTGCTCGTATGATAGTTTAAAGATGTGTTTACTTAGGTTTTACTACTCCTTAATTATCTCCTATTGATGGTTGAGTTGTCACGTCCTTATTCTTAGTTGCGTTGTGTGTCTAAAGTTGTAGGGTATGCGTTTCTCCCAACTCTTTGAACTTACCAAAGGGTCTCGCCTACAAACCCACTAGGATAATAAACTCTTACTCTAAGGCACTCTTTGGATGGTTTAGCTTACAACTACTCGTGTAATTATATTCTAAGGTTCACAAAGATGAATCAAGCATTAAGTACACAACGAATGACCTATCGCATTACTAGATCATTAATCAACTAAGATAAGAAACAACCAATCAATATTCAATAATTAAGTTTCATACTCCCTAAACAAACACACAAATAAATTAGCCGGACATGGAGAACATGCAAGCATACACACAAATAATCAAAGACATAATTGAATTGATGAAGTAAATACTTATCTTGATGTAAGATAGGGTTTGGAACCCTAAAATCGCATAAGACACCCTTGGTTCGGTTTTAGGTTTTACTCCAAAAGACTCTCCAAAACCGAAAAATTCGGATTCTATATATAATATTACATATGCGACGGCGTCACCTTATGTTTTGTGGCGCGTCGTGTCGCCGTCATTAGGGTTTCGTCTTGGCCACGTTAACCTTGCGACGGCGTCACCATATGTCCGTGACGCCGTCCTCTTGACTCGGCGTCGTCGGGTCGCATCTAGGCCGTCGAGTTGCGACGGTCTACTCCTTTAAAGCCCGACGCCGTCCTTCGAAACTAGCCATTTTCTCTTACGAATCGTCACAAATTCCTCCGACGGCCGCAGCTATTAGCGATGGCGCGCCGCCTTTTCAGCAGACTTTGAGTGTCTCGATTCGACTTTGGCCATTTTCTTCGATATTCGCGCTTTTCGTCCAAATAAGTACCATTCCAGCATTTTGCCTTCAAGAGACCTAAAAGTGAAAAGGAACGATATTAAGCAATAACGGATGCAAAGTGATCAAATAAGGGTTAAACGCCTCAAAATGGTACCTTTTAAAACCTTATCAAATATCCCTACACTTGTTATTTGCTTGTCCTCAAGCAAATGTGCTTTTAGCTAATTAATTTATAAGTTAGGGGTCATGAAGCATTGATTTAAAACGGTCCACAACACATATAAGCCCATAAAGTCATAACAAGCACGGAATTACATACTAGCACCTCACATGGGTGTTTGGATACTCACATCTCTCTCGGTGTATATATGAAATATAACAAATAGGAAATGGAAGATAAACACTCATTAACGGTCCTAGTACATAGATTACCATAGGCTCGAGAATAGATCAAACCTCCATGGCTTTGGCGTAAGCACCTAGGAAAGACTATCAAAGAGGTCTTTTAAAGGGTTGTAATGTTAGGCTTACGGTGAGGAAACAAGGGTTTGGTGGGATAGGCTATTTAATGGTGGCAAGTCAAAATCTCTATGTTAAATGCATACGAAGAATGGCGTTGCTAAGCCAAGACTCGACACTCTAAAACTCTAGGTAACGGAAATAAACAAACATAAATTTAAAGGAGAAATGTAGGATGGTAGCCCGTTTTTTTTTTTTTTTTTTTTTTTTTTTTTTTTTTACACTCTATTTTTTCTTTTTTCTTTTCTATTTTTTTTTCGATTTTTTTTCATACACTTTTACTCTACCATCCTCTACGGTAACATCAAAATGATAGGGATTTATAGGCACATCCCTACACTTGAGTTTTATTACTCTAACACTAATTTGACCCGAATTGAAAAGATCAAACACTTGGGGTGCATTATTACGCAAACAAAGGGAATTTGAATTTAACGTTCCCTTCCGTCATTTCATAAACTTTAACTTTTCCCATGAATCTCAATCGTCCCAAAACTCGCATACAAAGGATATGACTCGACTTAGCAACTCATGCAAGCAACCGGATAATTGAACTAAGGGTTTAGGGTGATAACAAACATTTGCACTAAAAGTGAGTGCATAAGGGTAGGCTAAGGCGATTTGGGTGTATATTTGGGGTGGGGTGTAAACAATGCTCTTCATTGATATTCGGAAAACCGAAACATCACGAGAACCGCGAAAAGGATAGGCTCGAGGGTTAACTAGGGGTATCGTGTACTAAAGATGAGTACAACGCAAAGGGTGTGGGGAATTACTCAACCGATGTGGAAGAAGTAATTATATTACGGGTATCAAACAAGGGTTATCCTAATGCCTCTTATCATTTAGTTATTCCTAACTACACAAGTGTAGTCTCACTTGCGATCTCGGAATGCATCACAAAACAAGTTCTAGAATCTAATATACTACCGTTCACACTCTAAGCATTGAAGATGAATGCTTTTAATTCCTACTAATCTAAGGGCGATCCTCACATTTTGGTGGAATTTGGGTGGTAAAGGGTTTTGTGCTAGTCATGTAACTTCCTATCCGTGAGACGCTTTTGTTAAGACTAATGGCCCACTCCTATATGTCATGAAAATTTTAAATTTGGTGCCAAAATTACCCTAACCGACATTTTCTCATGGTTTATTACACAAATAGAATTGGACAAAGCAAATAATCAAGGATAAGCATAGTTTCAAAGTTCCTGCTTTATTTTCCTCCCTACACTTAAACCGAACATTTTCCCCAATGTTCCCGAAAGTATCAAAGTTATGATAAAGAAGGTAATCAAAAGCGAAAGAAACTAATACTCCCCGATTAGCTCGGTAGGATCCGTGTAAAGTGGTGGTTAAATCCTTTCCAAGAAGAATTATTGCGTGAAAAGCTCCTTCCAATCTTGTGTAACTTCTTCTTGACAAACTAAACTCCGCACACTTGAACAAAACAACGAAACCTTCGCGTAAAATCGGCGGTAATAAAATATATAAGACTCGATTTAAACTAGGATATAATGCTTGTGGAATGGATGTTTACTGAATTTCTAAGAAAATTAAGACCGAAAATTCCAAAAATTTATAAGTAGCTCGAAAACGAGAAAAAGTGATCGATGTTTTACTCCTTCTGACGTCGTCGAGTTGCAATCTGACGCGTAAGGTTATCCCGACAAAAAGCGCTCGCGATTTTCGAAAAAATTCGGAAAATTTACATCTTTAGAATGCGGAAAATTTCGCAAAACATCCATTATGACTCGATACAAGCATTTGACTCGAACAAACAAACATATATATCTTTTGGTTAATTGTTATTCTCATGTTTACGTTTCTTTTGAAAACGTGTAATCCTCCCTACACTTATCCCTTATGTAAAATACCTTTATATGCAATTAAGACAAGGTTAAAAACAAAATAAAGCATTTTACAAATTTAAACATGAGGATAAACAATTAATAAAAGATATATGACACTAACAAGCAAACAATTAAGCATGGGTTGCCTCCACGAAGCGCTTTTCTTTATTTAAGAGTCTTGTAGCTAGACTCGTAGTCGTGCCCCTACGTTTTCTCATTACCGCCCTCTTGACGGTCTCTATCAGGGGATTCCATGTTGTAGAAGTGTTCTATGATGCACCTCTCTAAGAGTTCGTCCTCTCCCCACTCGGTCCTATATTTCACCCTAAGTTCAAACAATCCTTATAGAACCCGAAAATCTTAGCCATAACTTAATCTACTCCTTTTCCCTATCCTTATCATTCCTATAATAGACCGACGACTTAAGTTCCTTTTCATCATTAGAGTGATGAAAACTTCTCAATCTTAAACGAATTTGGTAAGCTATGTCGCCGGTCTCATCCTTGAATCGCACTACTCCTAACGAGGGTCATAGGTCATCCGGTGCTTTCTATGAAAGGTTTTCCTAGAATAACGTGGGACAAGCTAGAGTCTATGGCGTGCTAATATCATCCACAATTATGAAGTCCATGAGGCGTGAAACTACCTACATGAGCGGGCAATCCCTTAACTCTACCAAGAAATTGCACTTATCCCTAGGATCGGGTCTTGCCTAGTTGGGATAGGCTTCTTCATTATCCAATTGTAGTAGGTGCTAGTCATTATGTTGATTGGGGATTTGCGATCAATGTAGGCCTTTGCCACAAAAAGGTGTCCTATGCAACATGGTATGTTAAGATTCCAAGGGTTCCCAAACTTGATTCTAGGGCTTTTCCTAACATACATGTGACTTGAGGTCACGCGCTAAGTGAGGTGGCGAGATAGTTCTTCTTGGTAGGAAATTTGTTGAAATAGTCAATGTCTACTTCATCTACTTCCTCGGGTGTTTCATTATTCACAAGCGTATGGTCCTCTTCGTCATCTGTTCTATCGTGGTTTCACTAAGGCGATGGTATTGACGAATTGAACTTGCTTAGTTAGTGATGAGTGTCTAAATACTCATCATTTTGTACCATCTAGATGCAAAACATCCGAAAACACTCGAAATGCATCAAAATGATAAAAATATCACAAATAAGTGTTTTATGTGTTTTAAATGCAAAATATCAAAATCTGTGAAAACGATTATCAAGTTTGCATAATTGGCGCTTTAGTCCCCAAGTTTCAAAAGTTGTCAAAAGCAGGTCCACAGTAAATCAAAATAAAGAAAATATCATTTTAAGTCCCTAGGTATTCTTAAGTTGTCAAAATTGGTCCTTGAGATTTAAAATTGCAAATTTACAACTTAGGTCCTAAACTTTCAAAATGTCAAGTTTGGTCCTGGAAATTTGAAATGTCAAAAGCGGTCCTTGTACTATTGGAACTTGTCGGTTTTGGTCCTTGTGACAACTTTGGAGAAATTACAGTTTGGTCCTCTAGTTTGGCGAATTACAAGAAAGGTCCTTATCAATATTAAACCATGCCTTGTCAAAATAGAATTGATCCCCTGCCATTTAGCATTTTGACCCCCCTGTCATTACCCTATTTTGAACCCTTGGTCAAATATCCAGTCAAACCACCTTATCCCGCCACCTCCTCCTTATCTTCTTCCCCACCACTTGACTGCAACTCAGGCATATTCCCATCACCTCAGACCTTTCCCTCCCCCCTCATCATCACAACCCACCACAATAAATGCCACCCCCCCTAGTTGCAAAAATCAGAGCCTATAGGTCAAAACTACTTTTCTCGCCAAAATGATCAAACGACCAAAAATGATTCCAGTCATCCAATGGTCAAGCTTAGAGGTGGGATTCACTCAGAGGACACGTGGAAAGAGATTTTTCATATAAAAGGAGGAGATAGAGAGAAGAAGCAAGTAGTTAGTTTTTTAAAATTCATGTATGTCGTATTTTATGTTTATGTCTTTAATTAAGCTTTAACCTGAAATCTTTGGTTTCATTATATCAAACTAAGTTATTTAAGTGTATTACAACTGTTTTCAAGTGCCAATTCAAATTGTATTAACATTTCATGCTCTATGGTTCACTGTTGCAAAATTCAATTTCCATCTCTTATGTTCAAGCTTCAATAAGCTTCATTTAAGCTCAAACAAGCTTATCTAAGCTCAATATAGCTTTTGGTAAGCTTTAGAAACAGTTTCAATCAAAGTTGCTAAAAAGTCAACGAAAGTCAACTAAGGAAGCAAAATGGGTATAAGATTGGAATTGGTTGTTGCAGAGCTTGGAATGGGTTGAAATGGATTAGAATAGTGTAGTGTTGGGTTCTGTAAAAGCTCCATCATAAGCTGGGCCCTTGTAAGTTTGTTTCTCATTTTCAATTTTTGTTCAGTTTGCAGTTTGTGCTTGTATTTGTATTTGTGGACATTAAATGGTTTAAACATGTTTAGTAGTTGTAACTAGGATAACTAGAGTTAGTTTCAATGATAGCTTAAGCCAAATCAGCAGTTTGCTCAGTTTAAACTTGCAAAACAGTTTCTTAAGTTGTGTTTGGATTTGCTGTTTAAACTGTCTTAGAGGTTTGCTCAGGGGTTGAAATTTGCTGTTCTAGGCTTGTTTAGTTCTATTTGACTCATATCTGTCTTCATTTTGCATCTGCTAACCACCAAAGTCAAAATCATGGTTTAACTGTTTTAATTTCAAGACTGTTGGAATTTTCAATTATCAAAAGCTTGATTTATGTTTGGAAATCATTAGCATAGCTTGTAATAGGTTCATTTCATCACTTAACAACATAATCAGTCCACAAATTAGGATCAAAGTTCAATAAAGTCAACTTTTCATAACTGTGTCAAAAGTCAAAATATTGAAAAACCAGTTTTCAACCAACCCAAGATGATTTTTCATTGATTCATCTCGGGCCAAATCAAGTCAAACTTTGGGATTAATAACTTCTCCAGGTCTAGTTTCTTATTAGGATTTTTGTAGATTTTAGAAATTTTCTAAAGCTTCAAAGAGCTTATCAAGCAGGGCTTATTTGCCTGTTCACAACTCGATGAATCTTGAGTTTTATCGATATCCTGCAGAGCTTGTAAAAAGCTCATAAGAGCTTATCTTGGTCTAGTTTTTGGTTTACAAGCACATAGACAGGTCTACTTTAGATTCATACTTTTGGTTTTGAGTTTGGACTTATTTCAGTGCTTATTTTCTAGCTTAAAGTAGACCTCAAAATCTGTTTTGACATAAGTGCTCAAATAATCAAATCATAAGCAGTTTGCAATTCAGAGGTCAAGGTCAGTTGTAGCTTGTTGATTTTTAGTAGTAATAGCTTATTATAGCTTCTGTGAAGGTTTGGTGCTCATTCAGTACCTTGTGCTTATTTCAAGTGCTTATTACATAAGCACTTACACTGCAGTTCCATATTTCTACACACAAGCTACTGTTTTTCTATTTTTCTTAGATTCAGTATATTAAATTAGACTTTTCCTGAATTTTTCATATTTTTCTAGGTGCATTTGCTATTTTCCCTATTTAAATCGGTTTTAAGCATTTTTAAATAGCTTTTAATACAATTAAATCGAAAAGTTTCAAAAAATAATTTTTCATTTTTCTTAAGTTAAGATAAATATAAAAGTCAAAAAATATTTTTCCAAATTTTCTTAGTTAAATTTGTATTTTTAAGCAATTTAATTAGTTTTAATAGTTTAAAATTCATAGAAAATAGAAAACAATCAGAAAAATATAAAAATAGTTTTGAAAATTCTTTTTAGTTATTTTAGATTTTTCCAAGTCATAATTTTATTTTTCTAGCTTTATTTCATATTTTCTTGTATTTTAGGTTATTATTAAATAGTTAAAATTAGTTTTTAATTAACAATAATTAATTAAATAGTTATAAAAATAATTTTCCTTTTCTAAAATTTTCTCATATCATTAGGTTTGTAAAATATCATTTCATATTTTTAGGATTAATATTGCTTGAGTTTCACATTTTCCTTTATGACGTCGCGTAGTTTTTAATTTAAGTTTTATAAAAGAAAATCAAAAACATCATTTTACAAATAGTGATAGCGTTTATTTAATAGAAATTATCTTTTAATTTTCTTTAATTTACATTTAAGCCCTGTAATTTACAAAACTTTTCTTTAGGTATAAATAACTCAAAATCCTTCTGATCACTATCCTTAGTGGTTATTCGACATCGATTGTGTTAAACACCATTCATCCTCCGTGGGACTTAACGACCGGTGAATCCACTATATTCCTCGATCTTAATTGCATTTGCCTTACGAAATGTTTTAAGTTTGTTCGGTTGACCATTCACAGTGGTCACTGAGTGATTAAACTTGACTGCTTACGAGGCGAACCGGTTAACTTGCTTGGATCCTTAATCTCTATACGAAGGTTCGGAGTTGAGATAGCACTAACCTTCTATCACTATTGGTTATGGCTTTCAAAAGGTTGTCTATCTTCTATCCATCTCGGCTTGTTGATGGTTAAAACATCAGGAAGCTTAGCCATTTGGGTTTCTTGGGATGCAACTAGGTTTTGCAACATCCTTGATGTTTTGTTGGTTAGGACCGTTAGGTGGGGCCATGAGAAATCATTAGAGGTGAATTCTTTGGTTTGTCCCCAATAGAAGTCGGGCTTGCTTTTCCATGCCTTACGGGTTTCATTGAAATTCCTAGGTCCGGGTGTTGTAGGAATCTTCCTCCGCTCCATGTCTGTGAGGATCGTAGTCAGCGAGGCGTGTTCGGGGATCGGGTGCTCTGCGCGTGTTATGAGGATCACAAAGCGGCTCGCACGAGGAAGAAACTTTGTTCACATGGTGTGAAGACTTAGGATTTTCGTAGGAACTCATGAGGAATTTAACTTGATCTTTAAGTTCGATCATCCTACGGTCGGAAGGTTGTGAGTCGATGGAAGGCAAGGAGATTGCCTTGGCGGTTTAGGTAGCTCACGGGGTCATCCCAACTTCGTTGTCGTGAGGGCAAGGTCCTCTATTATACCCCATGATTCTTCCGCGGTGAGATTACTAAGTTTTCCACCGGCCGCTTGGTCAATGGATCGCTTAGTGGGAAGTTGACATGATCATAAAGATTTGGACTTGGAGCCAAAGATCAATGCCGTGATGAGGACTTTATGAAGTAAGTCCTTGAATCGGTCCATGCTTCGTAGAGAGATTCACCTTGGCGTTGTTGGAACATCAAGATGTCATTCCTAAGCTTAGTGGTTCTCCGGTGGGAAAAATTGAGCAAGGCGAGAGGTAAGATCATCCCAACTTGAGATGGAGCCGATGGGAAGTCGCTCAAGCCAATTACTAGCTTGGTCCTGTGAGAGAATTGGAAGAGACGCAGCGCGTGGTCTCCCAGTAGTAGCATCAAGGTCGATGGAATCGACAATTTGAGAAATCCCTCGGATCTTGATTTGGATCTTGAACGAAGTCCATGGAATGCACATCCGTTTTGCACCAACCGGATGGTGTCGGATCGCAGGGCCGTAGTTTGGGCTTGGTCGGGAAGCTCAATGGTGTTCCTATAGCCTAGGTGGCTTGGTCTTGAGTATTCACCAAGAGTACGGGCTCTTGGCGGGTCATTTGGTGGTGGGTTGATGAGTGGTGGTTGGTTATCACCTTCCATGATGAAAAGTGATGGGTGTTACGAACAAAGGTCACGAAGAAGGGGGATAGACTAAGAGGAAGCTAAAAATGAGAAAAAATTTACTTGATAGGAATCAAGCAAAGAACCTAAACGAGGTGGACTACTAACTAGCTATTCTATTCCCGGCGGTGCCAAAAACTTGATACGCTTCGGCCGCTTCGGGGTCAAAGGAACTTCCTTTTACGTCGAGCAAGTTTTCAACACCCTAGGCGATGAACCTAATCGTTGTAGTGTAGTATTAGGGTAAGCCACGGTATTGATATCGTTCTCTGGGGAATAGGAATGCTAGTGAGAAGTTACTACGCTAAGGTTAAGGTTGAGGAAGCTTATTTTTATCTTTTTATGTTTTTAGGAAATTGAAAAGTACGAATCTCGGGTATTGGATTTGGGGGTTGGTATTTCTACCGATTACTCTACTATTATCTAATTATCTAAACTAAGGTGGTGGTAGTCTATGTCTAATTAATGTGTGCTCGTATGATAGTTTAAAGATGTGTTTACTTAGGTTTTACTACTCCTTAATTATCTCCTATTGATGGTTGAGTTGTCACGTCCTTATTCTTAGTTGCGTTGTGTGTCTAAAGTTGTAGGGTGTCGTTTCTCCCTAACTCTTTGAACTTACCAAAGGGTCTCGTCTACAAAACCACTAGGGATAATAAACTCTTACTCTAAGGCACTCTTTGGATGGTTTAGCTTACAACTACTCGGGTAATTATATTCTAAGGTTCACAAAGATGAATCAAGCATTAAGTACACAACGAATGACCTATCGCATTACTAGATCATTAATCAACTAAGATAAGAAACAACCAATCAATATTCAATAATTAAGTTTCATACTCCTAAGCAAACACACAAATAAATTAGCGGGACATGGAGAACATGCAAGCATACACAAATAATCAAAGACATAATTGAATTGATGAAGTAAATACTTATCTTGATGTAAGATAGGGTTTGGAACCCTAAAATCATGTACAAGACACCCTTGGTTCGGTTTTAGGTTTTACTCCAAAAGACTCTAAAAAGCGAAAAATTCGGATTCTATATATAATATTACATATGCGACGGCGTCACCTTATGTTTTGTGGCGCCGTCGTGTCGCCATCATTAGGGTTTCGTCTTGGCCACGTTAACCTTGCGGCGGCGTCACCTTATATCCGTGACGTCCTCTTCATCTTCGGCGTCGTGCAGGTCGCATCTAGGCCGTCACGAGTTGCGACGGTCTACTCCTTTAAAGCCCGCGCCGTCCTTGAAACTAGCCATTTTCTCTTACGAATCGTCACAAATTCCTCCGGCGGCGTCGCATTAGCGATGGCGCCGTCGCCTTGTTCGGCGACTTTGAGTGTCTCATTCGACTTTGGCTATTTTCTTCAGTATATTCGCTCCTTTTCGTCCAAATAAGTGCCATTCCAAGCATTTTGCCTTCAAGAGACCTAAAAAGTGAAAAGGAACGATATTAAGCAATAATGGATACAAAAGTGATCAAATAAGGGTTAAAACGACCCCTCAAAATTGTACCTTTTAAAACCTTATCATGTACCTAGAGTAATCATCCACTATGACCAAAGTGTAGTAGTTGCCTCCATAACTTTGGATAGCGGATGGACCAAATAAATCCATATGTAGTAATTCTAGACACTTAGTTGTAGACACCATGTTTTTAGCTTTATGACTAGAATGAACTTGTTTTCCTACATTACAAGCATCACAAAAGTGATGTTCATATTTTAACTTAGGTAGATCTCTTACTAGATATTTGGATGATAGCGATTGAAGAAGTCGCATATTGGCATGACCCAATCTTCGATGCCATAAGGTTGAAGTATCATCCATAGAGGTAAGACATAGTTTGTCTTTAGGTTCATTACCGATTTTAATGACATAGACTCCATGTTTCCTAATTCCTCTTCCTATGGTTATGCCATTTTTAATATCTTACTACGGTTTCGGTAAAAGTACATTGCACTTTTATCACATATTTGTCCTATACTTAAGAGGTTAAAGTTTAGGTTTTCTCGTGACACACATCGTTAATGGTTAGAGATTTGTTAGAAATCGTACCTTTACCGATGATTTTACTTTACTATTTCCAAACACCACATTACCTCAATTCAAGGATTCATATGTGGAGAATAGATCTTTATTGCCGGTCATGTGCCTCGTGCACCCGCTATCCTTGACCTATTCATCCGGGTCTAGGTCGACCTTTAAGCACACCTAAGAAAACAATTAACTCAAAATTTTGGTCCCCATTTGTTCATGGGTCCATTAGTGTTAAACATTCCATTCATGTTAGACATGTATGAGTAAGATGAGTATGCATTCCATGGAGCAAAGTTTTGAAAAGGAAAACCATTTTGCATATTTGGGTTCCATCCCATTTGATGATTACTTCTCGGGTAAACATTATTAGGTCTCCTAGATGGATTAGGTTTTGAAAAAGATGGAGCTTTGTTTCTTGCAAAAATAGGATTATATTTTAGAGGTGGTTGTCTAGTGGTGAAATGAGTTGGTTTCTTCTTATTAACGATAACAAAATCAGTTCTAGATGAAGGAGCTACGTTATTACCCTTTGTTTGCTACAATGACCCACGGATCCATGGCTTAACACTAGCGGTTCCCTTTTATGGGATCCGTGGGATCCGCCACAACAAAGGTTGGTTTTCTAGTGCCTTAACAAATTGTGTTTCTTTGTTTTCACTAGTTGATGGATCAAGTTGTTGAATACCTAAACATTTTTGGTTGTTACGGTTTTAACACTATCTAATATCATATCTAAAGTATTAGTACTCATTCTAGCAATTTTAGAATCTAGTTGATCAACTAGTGTTTGAAGTTGAGCATAAAGTTCACATTCATCACTTGCTATTTTACCCTTTTCTAGGCGTTTCACTTTTCTTTTAATTCTATGACTTCTTTATCTAAACGTTGGTTTTATTTTTAAAAGCTTGTTTTGTTAATGAGTTTTAAGCTAATATTGCATAGTTTGTCATATTCATTATGTAATGAGTCGTCATCTAGTGATGAGCTACTATAGTATTCGTGACATACCTCGTCATTTGCCATGAGACAAATTTCTTCGTCCTCCTCGTCGCTCATTCCCCACGTGCCTCTCACGAACGCCTTTTGATCATCCCGTTTGGGACACTTACTAATAAAGTGGTTTGGGTCCCTAAATTTAAAGCAAGCACGATCATCCCTTGGCTTCTCGTCCTCTTTACTTTTCCGGAATCCTTTCTTGTCGTCATAAGGTTGTTTGGCGTATCTTCCTTTCCTTCTAAAGAACTTTTTAAAGTCCGCACCACCATAGCATACTCCTCGTCGTCACTATCCGAGAGGTTCTCTTCATCACTTGAAGACTTTTTGGCTTTAAGGCAAGATTTGTGTTTCTCTTTCACCTTTGAGGCTTGAGACTTTATGAGGACAAGCTCGTAGACTTTTAAGTTGCCTATGAGTTCATCAAGGGTGAGGATTGTCAAATCTTTTGACTCTTCGATCGCGTCACCTTGGATCTCCACTTGGATGGAAGTGCCTTAGATATCTCCTAACATGGTTACGGCTAGAAAAGATTCATCAAGTGCTTGTAAAGATGTAATAATAGTATTGAAATTAGCAAATGAATGATCTATAGTTTCCTCATCCGATATTGAAAATTGTTCATATTGTTGAACAAATAAATCAATTTTATTATTTTTAACTTGTTGATTACCTTGATGAGTTACAACTAAAGAATTCCAAATTTCTTTAGAGGTTTTAAGCATAGAAATTATTTGAATTCCTTTTGGGTAAAGCATTATACAAAACCATTTTAGCTTCACTAATTTTAGAAAGCTTTTCTTCATTTCATCATTTAGTTTATCATGAGGTATGTTAACTAAATTTCCTTTATCATCATTTGAGGTAGCCTCAAAATCGCCTTCAACAATAATGTACCAAAGATCAATATCTTTAGATTTCACATATGTTTCGAATCTATTTTTCCAATATATAAAACCATTAGTTTCAAGTAGTAGTGGTCGTTGCATAGATTGCCCTTCCTTGTAATTTTCAAAACCCATAGTGATCGAAAAGTTTTTAAAATATGGTTTACTTTAAAACTTTTATAAACTTAGCTCTTGATGCCAATTGTGGAAAACTAGAAGAGGGGGTTGAATAGTTTTGTCGATTTTATGTTAGTTTCAAAAACTTTAGATTCGATAATATGTGAGATCGTATGGATGTTGAGAAAGTATAGATCTAATGATAAAGCAAGTAAATAAAGTAAAGCAAAGGGATAGAAATGACACAACCGATTTATAGTGGTTCGGCTACAAGGACACCTTCCTTGCCCTACTCCACTCCCGAGTCACCTACTCGAGAGTTCAAGCACTATGTCAACAAACTCCTTCAACTTGGCGGAGAAGCCTTCACAACGTTGCTTACACCTTTTCGGTAAAAAGCTAAATCCGAGTCCGTAACACGGTGGACCAAACCAACACGACTATTACACAACAAATATGTGAAATATCAAATACAAGATCTTCGCTACTGAAATCTTGCGAGGAACAAATCAATCAAGGACCCCTTGCTTGGATGACTTGTAGGATGCTCGTGATCTCGCCTTAGAAGGACCTATATGAGAATCACTAAAGAAAGAAAGAAAGAAGTACTCTCTAGATCAAGTGATCTTTTGTTAGAAGAGAATGAGAGTATATGAGAGAATTAGTAAGAAGATGGGTGAGTTAGAATGAAGAAATGGCTCTCTATTTATAGGAAAATTCTGCCACTGTTCCTCGGATCCCACGGATCCCTCCCACAAGGGATCCGGCTAGTGTAATCCTAGGGATCTGTGGGACGCTCCTCTTTGCCCATGGGTTTTTTGGTTATGGGTCATGGTTTGGTCCATGGGTATTCCTTTAGATTCAATGTATCTAATGAATACATTGTATTTAGTCAAATGGGTATGGGTCAATGGGTTATGGATATGATCCATGGATTGTGGTTTTTACCCATCCTAATAAACTATTACAACAAATGATTAATTACAACATTTTTGTATTTAAATAAGTATATGTAAATGCTTTACAAAAATAACATGTATCCTTATAATTGTACTTAAGATAACATTATATTTGTTATCAACAAAACACAAAGAGATCGCAAAATATTAATAAACGTTTTTACGGTTTATTTGTATTAACAGTTTCCATTTAGTGACATGCAAGTATACACATAATTTACTAATATTACGTAGAGATAAGTCTTATGAAAGTCATACCTCTATTGCAATTTGAGTGTCCCTTTTTGACGAGTTTTATCAATGGACAACTCCGGTTTTCTTCGAGATCTACTTGGTAATATGTTTAGACAATTTTTGGAGAAGGTTATCATATTACCAAATAATCTTGATGGTTTGCTTATTTTGAGATTAACTAAACAAAATGACAAGAAAGGTTAGTGTATTTTGTAAGACAAAGTCAGATGTAAGAAAAAGAAAATACTTAATGTTATCATCTAATTAACATCCAACAAAAATATTCTTGAAACGTAGTTTTTGTTATAGAAGATTTCCTTCTTTGTAGTTTTCAAACATACACGGATCGTATCAAGTTTTTAAAGTACAATATACTCTAAGAAACTTGGTGACGAAGCTCTGATATCAATTGTGGAAAACTAGAAGGGGGGGGGGTGAATAGTTTTACCGATTAAAACTTCGTTTTAAAGTATTTAGATCGACTTATGTCAATCTATTTAGTTTGTGTGTTGGATATTGATAAATGAGCATATAAGTAAGTAATGCAAAAGAATAAGAGTAAAGAAATACAAAACCACAACACGAGTATTTATAGTGGTTCGGCTACAAGGACATCTTCCTTGCCCTACTCCACTCCCCGAGTACACCACTCGAGAGTTTCGAAGCACTACAAAATACAAGCTCCTTAATGTGGCGGAGAAGCCTTCACAACGCCGCCTACTCTTTATCCGATACAAGGCTAGAAATCGAGTTCTTCCATGAGGTAGAACCAAACCTATCACAATGTCGCCTACACTTTATCAGGTACAAGGCTAGATACCGAGTTCCATTACAAAGGAGGAACTACTACCCAACACTACACCACAACACAACTACCCAAAGGAGACACACTCCTTTTTACAATACTAGAAAGGATATCAACATCCTTTAACCCAAATTACACAACTTGTACATTGACGCACCATATCGATTGTACACCTTCGGCTCCATTCACTAATGCCTTCAATATGACACTTCTATGGAGGAATGAAAGAACTATCAACAAGATGCACTTGATGGTCTTGATGATGACAAAGCAGCAACTCATGACCTTGAGCTTGCGTCTTCAAGAGGTGGTGATCTCGCCTTTAAGAGGAACCTAGAGAATCACACAAAGATAAAACTATATAGAATGATCCTTTGGATCTGTGGTTAGTGAGGTTAGAATACAGAGAGAAAGTATATCGAAGAGTGGTAGTGAGCAAGAGAGAAATGACTCACTATTTATAGGCAAAATGTGCCTACTGTCCCACGGTTCCGGCAGATCCCTCACCAGAAGGATCCGGCTAGTGCAAATCCTGGGATCCGGCTACTAGGTCAGTTTAATCCGGATTTTGGGTTGCAAACCGGGTTATGGGTTATGGACCATGGTTCATGGGTATTGGATCATGGATACCCAACAAGATGTAATGTACCTAGTCATTGGGTTATGGATCTTGGGTCATGGGTCATGGACTTTGGGTCATGGATGATGGATAATATCCAACATGACTTTATGCATGATGTCATGCAATGGGTCATGAGTTATGGATCATGCTCCATGGGTATGGGTTATGAACTTTGGTTCTTACCCAACAAGATTCATTATACATAGTCAATGGATCATGGGTCATGGGTTATGGACTTTGGTTTTTACCATTACTTACCCATTACAATATATACAAAGTACATATACATTTCAATAAAATATAAACACTATCACTTATTACACACATATATTTCTATAAGATGTAAACAATATTACTTGTTAGTGTTTTATAAAAATGTCTTTGGTTTTATATCTTATTTACTAAACATGTGCTGATGGTTTTAATATGTTTAGTAGAAGTGTGTTAGTAAACTATTGGCTTAAAGATTTTACGTATTTGGCTCTCTCTCTAGCCCTTATGGGCGATTTTCTTAGCTTGAAACCCTAGTTTCGATTTTCAATCTTCTAGGGACTTAATTCTTCCAATCAAGATTCAAGTTATGTTGATCTACATTAATCGCTTAGATTTTTGTTTGAGAAAACCAATCCTTTGTTTCATTCAAACCGGTTAGGTTTTTTAGATTGGGGCAGCCATTTGGATTTATTAGGGTTTCAAAACCATTCGGTTTGATGGTGTTGAACAAGGATCGTTTGTGATGATGATTCTTAGCTGTTTGTTACGGATTTTCATATCCTTGTTTCATTGTTATGCAATTCTTGGGAGGTTTTGCCTGGATCGATTCCAGGAGATTTCCTTCTTTGAATTGCTGGTGTTGATCGTGGTTATTTTCTCCATAATCGTGGGTGTCTTGCTGGGTTGGGTTCATTCCGGTTAGGGTTTATGTGGCTCGGTTATGCTGTGGATTGTGGGGTTTGTCTTCGTTGGGGTTCAAGCTTCATGATCTTGGTTGTTGGCTGATTTTGATCTTGTTAGATATTAACTTTCACATACACATCATAGCATTATCACAATGAGCACATAGATGGTTTTAGAGAGAGAAAGAGTGGGACATTCTAGTGAGAGGAACTTGTGGAATATTAGATTACCAAAGAACATCCAACCCTCTACCTTGCAAGGTAGAGGGTATTTATAGGTTACAAACTAAACGACCTCCTGACGGCCTGTGGATCAGGGATACATTGGGTAAAGACCCGACCTTCTTCCACGGTGTTGCACTACACTATATTACGCTACTAACTATCTACATAAACCGTAACAAATGACCAATCTACGAGCTAACTTATGCTAGATAATAGTTGGGGTGACCGACTCTTTCAACACTGGAATTTTCTAATTCCTAACAATCTCCCCCTAAGGGAGGTCACCCCATATTTTACATTTCAAATCCTAGCATTCTAGTCTTGACTTTGTTCTTGAGCTCGTAGACTTTCATACATCAACCTCGTAAACTTGGTGCATAGGTGGTGCAACTTCGAAGTCTGCAAAGATTTGTACTTTATGTAGGAGGTCCATTTCGATTCACGAGATAGTAAACATGAGCCGACTTTTGAGATCATCGAAATCAACAATCTCGACACATCCGTTGTGGTGTTGATATTATGTGATATTGTGACTTTGGGACCGACATGCTCACATTACGGATCATGAAATCTTCTCATCAGTGGCGGAAGCTTTAGTTGATTCATGATATTGGCGTGATGCGAAGCATGGAGTGAAAATATCGAGTCATTGATGCACTAATCATGATTTCTTTTGAGATGAATGTGTGAAGTGAGCATGCGGTGTGGATTGACCGCTTCATTACGATCATTGCAAGCGTCGGGCGTACACGCATAACAGTGATTAGCATCAAATCGCACGAAAGTGTCTTTGATCACTTTCGTTGAATTGAGGTACACGACCCGGTTCCCGTTGATCGATACAAATCTTTTGTGATCGGTATGATTCCTAAGAATCTCCTTGATGGGGTTTCGCGTTGTTCTAGGCGTTCTCACACCGAACGTCTCAAAGAAGACAACACGGAGTGAGTGAACCAATAATTTTAAGTCCAGCGATTGATGAAAGAGATTTGAAAACAATCGTGTATTGCTCAATAGAAATTGTTTTTGCAATACAACGAAGGTTTTATTGAAAATCAATTTATCAATCATAAAAGTACCTTTAGGTTTGAAAATGAGTACACGATCAATGTGCTAAAGAAAGAGTTTTTAAGCACAAAGGCGGGTTTTTCAAAGGCATCCGTCAATCCATAACTGAACCGAGATTGATTCAAGAGATTGAATCGCCCCATTGTTTCTTTCGGTTGTCACATGGTTGATCTATATAATAGATCTCACATGCCACCTACCAGAGCTTGTTTGATGTTGGCTCGAAGGCTTTCCATCTTCATTGTGAATATGTAAACATATCACTCGGATGTTCCGCAATACCACAAGGATAATGCGTGGGACTCAGATATAATCTCTCTTCCACATTGTGTGAAGCAGAGTCTTCATTGAAAGTGTCCTAATGAGATTTATTGATGATCTCGTGGCTCTAGACTCAATTTGTGCATATTTGGATCCTGTGCGGAGACTAGGGAGGTCTCCTTCTTCAATATCAACCATCTCTAAGAAAGTCGATAGATAATGTCGGTTCCCGTGAGAATGAAACAAGTCCTTTTAAGAGGAACTTGAGTGGTTTGGAAAGTTGAAGTGCGATCGTCATTTGGGTCCATGACGTCTTGTCTTCAATACCGATGTTACCATCGGTAGCATATGAATTGAACCCGGTTTACGCCTAAGGTTGAATAAATGGAGGGCTATTTGTTTTCACCCTTTCTCATTCAATTCTTTTAATTCTTCAACCCCTTCGGTGCTTACCGAGACTTCATAGCTAGAACCTTGTTGGGTTTATTCCGATTACTAGCTCGGTCTTAGTCTCGCACTCTTCCCATATCTCATTTTCTCCTTTTATCATCATACCTAAGGACTTCTACACTAACTAGTGGATTGTCCTGGGTAGATCCCTCCGGTTACGGCGGATCATGGGAACCAATACCTAACCTTATCATCCTTATATCACCGTACATAAAGTAAAGTTGGTCGGTCTATTTGGTATTGTTCATCTGCCATTGGATCCAATTGAAAACCATTTGAAAATCAATTCAGATACTTGTGATATATTATCAAAGCATTTTGTACCTGAATTGTTTTTGATAATTTTAGAACGAGAACTCCCCCTCAACATGTGCATCAAGTATTTGAAAATGTTTTGCACACGGAGGCAAGAGAAAGAAATTACTTCTTTGATTACCATTTTCTAAAAAAATCACCATCACTTCCTTGATCAAATCAAGTAGATAAAGCATTTCCAGGAAGGATGAGGTTTCCATAAATTTGCTCCCCCTCAATATGTGCCTCGTGTTTGAAAAGAGTTTTGCACATACTAGAGGAACCTTTATCATCAAGGTACTTTAAAATATTTAAAGTGTGGTGTACCTGATGACTTGAATTTACAAAGAGTTCTCCCCATTAATATGTGCTTGAGATTCGAAAAATTGTTTAGCACATATAAGGAGAAGTTTGCACAAAATTGGTCATCTTATCTTTTACCATCTTTCATATTTATATCACATTTTCTCCCCGATCAAAATCTTAAATCCTTTGAGATTTTGGATCTCAAGTGATTAAATAAGTATGAGGTAAAATATTTGTAGGAGAAAATGTGTCCGATTATATGATAAAGAAAAGGACAACACGGATGTTTCCCCTTTTCAAAAGGAAACCATAGTACAAATCCTAGCACTATTACATGAATTACTGAGTTGTTCATATTTGTTACACCACATAATACACAAAGTTAACAAAACATAAGCGGTATTCGGAAGAATTCTTCATTCGGTTCTCTCAAGAAGTTTGTAGTGACCATCACGACCTTCCACCAACAAAGCTTTCAAGGTCGGAAGATCCTTCGTGTCTTGAGTCTTCGTCGATTGCGACAATGAAATGTTCACATCTTTTCACGTCATCATCGATCCGAGAAAGTGGTTTTAACCCAAGATCTCATATCAAGTTTGGCTTCTTTCACTCGGTGTCAAGTTCTTCTTGACCATTTGAGTGTACCATCACTAAACTTGTAGAGTTCACATAGGCGCATAAGCATCGCGATCCATATCTGTCGGTGAAGATGACGGCTCTAGGGGTGTCAAGAACTTTGTATTCTCGATGAAATTCATGCCCAGTACACTCCATTGAGGACTTGTGAGGTTGACCTGGTTTGGTAGCTTTCAATGCCAAGTGAAAGTCCTCAACTCGTTTCCGAATGACTAAGCCCCGATCCAAAGAGTGACAAATGCAGAGAGGGCCTTTTCTCACGAATGTAAGTGCTCTAGGTGTCCTTGAAGATTTAAGAGATATAGATCTTGAAATCATTTGGCGAAGATGTTTGAAGTCGTTCTCTTCAATGGTATACACTTTGAAGTCGACTCTTTAAGGACAATCTTCTTCAAGTACTCATATCCATAGATCGGGAAGATCTCTACATGACAACGCTTAAGATTTGCGGTTTGATCGACATCATTGCGTCTTTTATCGGCACCATATGCGTCAATGTAGAACTTCTTCTTCTTGAACCACCGGTGGGAAATACCATAACACGCAATATCATACTTTTGTTCTTCATTTGCCCGAATTGATCGGAACCATCTGCTCGAGCCCACGATCGAGAATAGGTTGCGACTTTCATCTTTGAAATTGATAGAGCGGTCTTCTTTCCGCAGAGTGAGCACACGATAGTCCAAGTCGAGATTAAAGAAGAATTCGGCTGAATGGTTATTTGACTGGTTCACCACCAAGAGGAAGAGATTTGTTGACACCGGCGGTGATTTGCTCAACGACTTGGTCATTCGACATCTTATGGCATTCTTCCATCGATATTGAAGATGATTTGCATCGAATGGAAGACTTTGACAATTTCGTAAGCTTGACCTTCTAGATCTCTTGGAGTTATGGATGAGATACTCTTCCTCTCACGAGAACCATTTGATAAAGCTTCCCATATCACCGGTGTAGTGCGAGAGAGAGTCTTGGTGGAACTTCATAATTATTGGTGATAGCGATGCCCAATTGTTGTCGGGAATCATAGAGTCGAGACTCGGGATGGTCCATGTGGGTTCGGAGAAGGAGGTCTATCTTCCATAATGCAGCTTTGAATAGTGTCTTTTGAAGGTGCAACTCTGGATGTGCTAGTGCGATTTCCAGCCATGTAAGAGTCAAACCAGTCTTCTGATGGCTTTGGAATATGCTTTGTCGACGCATCATCTTCATCTGGTTCTGAGTCAGCCATGACCTGAGATTCTTCGTTAACCATTTGATCATCAGGGATGAAGGTGGACGTGGATGTGAACCTTGAATCAACCGTCGTCCAGGCAGCAGATTTTTTCTGATTACTCTGCTCTTTTGTTGGATCTGATTGACTGGTAGATTTCGGCGGTGATGATGGTGGTTGTGATGGAGGTGTGTTGGTAGTTGGAGAAGGATTACGGATCGAGTTCCGACTCCCGTTGGTGGTGGGGAGGAGGTGGATCTTTGCGATCCTTTATCAATGCTTCCATTACACTTGTTCTCCTTTTCCTTTTAGCTTCCTTTTCTCCGACTTCAATCTTAAAGCGCTCATAATTGTCGAACTTGATAGATTCTTCAAGTGCTTTATAGAGTTCTTGTGAACCTCATGCTTGTCCTCTTGACCTCATACATCCTTTCACAGGCGACTCTCATATCGGAGATGGGGAGGTCCTTGAATCGTCACGAGAAGTGGAGCCTCCATTGCCCATTCCACGGCATCCTTGACTTCTCCTTCAATAGCATCGATAGCGCTTCATTGAAGTTGAGGTGCTCAATCAGAGACACGATCCACGGAGAATCAGCAGTTTAGGAAGTTGCCTTTCGATTACTTCTACCCTTTTAACGGTTTTATCCAATAGTTGATCGGGCGTGAGAATCTGTGGAGGGAAGGCGGTGGAGCCACTTCATCGCAATTGTGAAGATGGGTTACGGAGTTGGTGGTGTTGTCGTTGGTGTTTGTGCGGTTGATTGAGCGGGCAAGGAGGTGGAAGTGCGATTGATAATGAAGATGCGATCATTGGAGGAGTGGTTGAAGTATCTTCTTGAATCTTGACATCATACATGGATTGAGCGAGAATCTAAGGTTTTGTCATTAATGAATTGATCACCAAAGGAGAAGTCTTCATCAAGATTCTTAAGTGAAGATAGAGTTCGTAGATAGATTTGGTTCATCCATCTTCAAGGTCTCGTCGGATCTTGTCTCAAGGTTCTCTGTGAGCCCTTTTGTAGCAGTGTCAACATTCAAATCAGTTGAGTATCACCAAGTGATAGAGATTCTTTGAGCGTTTGGGCACCTTAACCACACCAGTTGTTCATTTGCATGAGGTGAATCTGTTCTTCTCTTGACTCATATTGATTAGTGGTGCTAGAAGGAGATGATGAGATAGTTAAAAGCATGTGAGCGACTTGTTCATCACTTGCAACTCCTTTACCCTTGTCAAGTGTAATTGGGCATTTTTGTTGAGATGGTTGGTGGGTTCTCTTAACATAACTCCACCCTCTGGAGCCTTCACATTTTGATCTTCAAGGCTTTCTTTGAATTCCAAGTTGCGGATCGATCATCATCTTCATCGATTAACACGAAACATTCCTTGGTGTCTCGGTGTTCTCACCAATCTCCTTTTCCACTTTCTTCCTTTTTGCTTTACGCTTCTTGGAGATGGTGTCGATCACGAGAACTTTCACGTCTCTTTTAGGAAGAGGCATAGGATGCTTGTGAGGTGATTTTGTCACGGTAGCATTTGGTTGTGAGGAGAGGGTGTGACATTAGCGAGAGTTTGGTTGCTCTTTTCATGTATTGTTTGAAGTAGTCCTTCTTCTTGATATCATCTGTGAGGAGAAGATCGGGAATTGGCAATCAAATACTTCTTGATCCGAACCTCTAGGAACATATTTCAAGTTTCCTAAAACAAATTCATGTTACGCTTTGTGTAGAGTTGATTGAGACCTAGGGTGAAGTTGTGAGTTTGTTGCAAATCTTGGATGACAAGCTTGGAGAATCGATCTTTGGAATTACAAGTTTGTTACCTTCTTTCGACCTTGAACATTGTTAAAAAATAGGTTCTATCGATATGAATGTGTTCATTGATAGCGAAATTCTTCCCAAATACGATCTGAGACATTCACATCAACCTATTGACGATTCCCATAGGATTTGCAAGATAGGAATTCTCACTTTATCGAACCACAAGTTTTCCCGGATAAGCATAAGTTCAGAATGGTTGTAATGGCTCTCCAGGGTTGATATATGTGTCCGGTGATGATGTCAGATGCTCTTGAGATACTGTTCTGATAACCCAACCCAATAAGAAATACGATCGAATCGTCGGCACAGGAGATTCGAGCAGATGTCGGGTCACATGGTGTGATTCCAAGAGCTTTGCTCAGAATATCAGAATCAATTGTGAACTCCATATTATCCAGCTTGCAAGAGTATCGTGCTGTGATTTTATTCCATTGAACGGTGTTCCAGAATTGTTGAATGTAGATGGTAGGAATTGAGCATTGCTTGGTAATAGCCCCGAAGAAGTTAGTGTTTTTGAGGATGTCAATTGAAACTTTGAATATCGGATTTTGTTGAAGCCTTTGAAGGTCCACATAACAGTTGCTTTTACCAATAGCAGCCCATTGACTTTTGGGAAGGACTTCTTCGTCTGAGAGAACTCTGGATGATCCTGACGGGGTAGCGCTCTTTTCAGGGATTGAACTTGCCATTGATGTTCTGAGTAATCATACAATCAACAGTAATAGATGGGAACATGTTAGATGATACATAGTAAGTGAGGCGATTGAGAGCACCCTTATGACAAAGAAGTAGTAACATCAAGGCGTTCCGGCACATACCGGGAGCAGATAGAGTGGCAAAGCAACTATATGACACAATTCAACTATATGATAACATACATAAATAAGATATAACAATGAAGAACATACATATAGAAAATGATTTCATGACGAGCTTATAAAGGGAATTCTGAGGCAAAAGAGTGCATTACAACGAGATCATGAAATGAGCCAAGATACACATGTAAAAGTGATATAACACATATGTATGAGGCAAAAGAAACATTTGGCGATCGTGAGAGACCCAGTACCTTTTGCCTAAGCAGAGATGTCATAACGGTTTACATAGAGTAAGTTGATTCAATAGGTCGAATTAGGAGATCCTAGGAGTAGTGAGAGCGAAATCATCTTTAGCACAAACTTTGAGCATTTTAAAAAAACATTGACCTTAAGACTAATTCTCAATCATGAACACTGTTATAAACTTGTAAAAACAAGTCGTCATCTAGAGCCACGGACAAGTCACAAAAGGATTAGCACTCTAAGTCGCTACGCTAATTTGCTAACCTGTAAGACCAAGTTGCCATGAATAAGACCTAAACCAAGTAGCTACAAAGTAGTTAACTAAGTCGCTAGGTTATTAATTCGCTAACTTGTAAATACAAGTCGCTAGTTACTAACTCGCTAACCAAGTCGCTGGAACTTAGTGAACTAATTCGCTACGGAGACGTATTCGCTAAGTAGAACTCTAACTCGCCATGAAGAACATTCATACTAAGTCGCTACCAAGAACAATCTAACTCGCCACCAAGAACACATCTTAACACCAACCCATCAGTCTAATCCATTTTAATCAAACATCAATGTATCCAACCAATATAATCCAAACAATTAACACGTTCAATCATTTTATAAGTACCACACACACGATTACATAAAAAGTCCGAACCTAAGCGAGAGAATCAACAAATCACACCACGCGAGCACAAAAGGATCTGGAAATATCGATAAGTTAGACACTAGACACTAAAGCATGAAATAGTAACGAAAAGAGGGAATCAAAGCAAACCTTATGCTAAGTCTCTAGCAAGAATGAGATGACGAAGAGGGAGAAAGAAAAACGAGAGAGAGAGAGGGAAAAAAAAACTAGGTAACTCGCTAATGGGTAACTCGCTGGGGTTAAACAACTTATCTTAGGCCATATGACACAATTGGTCCTTGTGGTTATAAACTAAGGTGGTAATTCGCTAGTGCAACATAACTTACACTATATGACAAGTTTGGTCCCTATGGTATTAGTGAATGAGTGGTAATAATATGCTAACACGGATAAGATAACGTCTCTAGCATTGATTATTACATCGATCATCATGAAACAGTTCAACATTTCAACACATGGGCGATTACAACTAAAGCACTGCTGAAAGTCTCATGAGCAAGATACAATCACGACCTATAACAGGAGAAACCCATTCCAGGATATTTCAAAAGTATAACCGATTAGTCACATAAGCGAAATTCACCACATCATACAAATAAACAAGCATCATAACCAAAGACGAAGCCAATGGTGTATAAAACTAATCTCCCCTCAATCAATGTCAACAAAGAACATTGATTGATATTACCGAACCCATTAAACCACCAAGAATATATCTTTTGTACGAACTTCATCTATGATCCCGTGCCATTATTGAATGACATTTCTAGGACCGTAGATGTTATCGATAACAAGGAGTATATTCATTATTAGATTGAGAGAGAAAAAAATGATAAAATGATAAAATTTTGAAAGGAGTATAAAATTAAATGACACAAATTTTATTTATTTATTTATTTATTTTTTTTTTTTTTATAGAAACTTGATTTATACACAGACATAGAAGAACGAGTCCAGATTCAAAATGAATAGGAGTAAAAGTAAGAAGTACATCAACTACGGCAAGCTATAGCTCTGAATGAGCTATGTTCAAATGAGGGAACCAAGTCATGAAGTTCTGATTGAGTTGAGCATTGTACCAAAAGGCGAGAGCACATTGTACTTGAAGCACATGTAGACTTGTACATAGAAGGGTTAGTGACATGTTTAGTCTCACATTTAGATTCAACACAGTATAATTCAGACGTATCATTAATGGGGATCCTAATAGGTTCTTCATTCTTGAAAAGTTTTCTGTGGAATCCACTTGAGGCATGATTTAGGAATGTAAGTTCGTTTAAGTCTGTATACTTAAATAATGCGCGGTGGGAATCCATTTGAAGTCACAAGTGAGATGAACTAAATGAGTGCACACACTTGTTTTGACTATTTGTCTTTTGTGATCCGAGAATTTCTTAGGGATTGATCGGTCGACTATGTTTTGCATGATACCTAGTTAAGCTTATAACATTTTTGACTTGTGGGTGATGTTCATTAGTCCTATGCTTGGGATTCATCCTATCTGAACTAGGCAATGAAGTGACCGGTTTTGACAAAAGCAGACTTGTTATCAACTTGGGATGTAAGCTTGATTTCAATGGTTTAGCTCTTTCGGACCTAAAGGCATTAGGTTGTTTAATAACTGTTTGTTTCAAGTGGTTACGAACCGTTGACTTTCCCAAAGTTGAAGGTTTTGCAAACTTAGTGTTCATCTATTTCCGAAGATACTTCTGAGCTCATTTTTAGGGCAACAATATTGAAGCTCTTGTTACGAATTTGTGCTTTGAGGTCATCAATATCTTTCATCAAGAGATTAGATTGATTGGCTAATTTAAAGTTTGTTTCCTCAAGGTTCTTTCTTAAATGCTCATTTTCTCTTAGAAGGTTGGACACACATAGAGCTAGTTCGAATTCCTAGAATCTAGTGTATCACTCATCTCATGACAGGTCATATTTCGGGCTTACGAAGAAGAGATTTGATTTCTTATGGTCGAATCTTTGTCACGAATCAGGATTTTAAGCGATTAATTTCAAAAATTCTCTAAATTCGAAGTTCAGTTACTACACCTGTTTATTTGCATAAAACATTTCATCCTTATGTTGTATTTCAATTTGCAAAGAGATGCGATGTTTTCAAGAATTGAAAATTTGTTTGAAAGCTCATCATATACCCTTTTTCAATCATGTTACTTGCATCGATTCGAGACAAAACAAAGATTGATTCCACATTGTTATGTTCGGGTAAGAGTCATGTACCTTTTATGAGAATAAGTGTGATCGGATAAGAGTACCTTGTTGGTTGATACCTTTTCGATTACGAGAATTTGAGATCGGTGTTGTTTCTTCATCCTTTTCCATCATAACCGAGATTACGCAATCGGTGTATTCTGCTGGTTCAAGCGGGTGAAGCATGACACGTCTTCATTGTTCCATGGACACTCTTGACACTCATTCAATTCCTTGACTTGTTATTCTCTTTTGCGACTTCCTCGATGTATGTTTCCATATTACTCATGAGTTGAATAAATGAGTTTACGAACTCATGAATTTCCATTCCGTGTGCTTCTTGAAGGACATTCCACCATGGTATTATCAAAATCGAGGAGTATTCTTCCGGATAAGTGGTTGAAATTGGTTGAAGATGGTTTGGAGAGCGACATGAGAATCATCGGTTGAGAGCTTTTCTTTGGTAATTTGAAACCTCAGTCGTTCTAGGTTAAGCAACACAGCTCTTGTTACAGTGGGAAAGTCCTGACGAAGGATGGCACAACTTGTTCGATCCATGGTTGTTGATAAGAGTAATTTTAGTAGCCGACTGAGATGTTGAAACGGCTCACTGGTGCATTCCTCATTCTTGGTATCATCTGAAGAAATTAAGTGTGACTTATTTGAGTTGTTCTGATTGATCGATACTGAGTCATTTAGTGTGAGGCCTTCAGATGGGCATTCTGTTTCACTATTCTGGACTGTGTCATAGAGAGCAAGTACTTTGGTGATTAAGGAATCCGTGATGACAGACATTGTGTTATTATGAATTACTCCCCAAGTCTCTAGAGAATTTAGAATCAATTCGCTACCAACTAAATAGTACTAAACCCAAGTCGCTAGAAAGTACTACACCAAGTCGTCAACACTAATTCGCCACCACGCTAAGTCGCTAGCTTTCCAATCCGCTAGCGAGATGTAAGTCGCTAGGTGGTAACTCGCTCTGGACCAAGTCGCTAACCAAATTTTTGCGACAATTAGCTACACAAGTCGCTAGAAGCATGAGTCGCTAAAGAGCAACTCGCTCTTGACCAAGTCGCTACCACAAGTCGCTACCCGTGGTGGAGATTCCACTACTTGTACTTTAACTCGCTAGATCTAACTCGCTAGCACCAACACGATGAAGTCGCTACAAAAATACGAGCAAGTCGCTACCAAGAAACTATTCCGTGAACTAAGTCGCTAACATGAAAACCATATAAACTTCACTTTTCAATCCAAAACAACCCAACCAAGATGATTCAAGCTATCCAAATGAAAACCTAAACACTTTTGATGATTCTAAACACAAAAGTACCAACAAAATTCAACCTTTAACACAAGAGATCAACCAAATGATGCAAAACCACTAAACTTTTCAAACTCAAAACCACCTAAAACCACTATAAATCCAAAGATGTGCAAGATATGATCTAACCATGGCTCTTGATACCAATTGTTAGATATTAACTTTCACATGAGCACATAGATGGTTTTAGAGAGAAAGAGTGGGACATTCTAGTGAGAGGAACTTGTGGAATATTAGATTACCAAAGAACATCCAACCCTCTACCTTGCAAGGTAGAGGGTATTTATAGGTTACAAACTAAGCGACCTCCGACGGCTGTGGATCGTGGATACATTGGGTAAAGACCGACCTTCTTCCACGGTGTTGCACTACACTATATTACGCTACTAACTATCTACATAAACCGTAACAAATGACCAATCTACGAGCTAACTTATGCTAGATAATAGTTGGGGTGACCGACTCTTTCAACCTTTGGAATTTTCTAATTCCTAACAGATCTCAAGTCCGATTGGGGTTGATAGAATCAGCTTTGGGTTGCAATCAATGGGGTATCGATGCTAGGGTTCTTACGCTTGCAGGGGTTCTTTCTGTTTGGTTGCTTGCTATACGGTTCATGGCTGTTCGGTCATGATTTGGTTGTGGCTGGTTGTCTTCATTGTCTATTTGCATGGACGGACGTCAACTAATGATGATTGAAGACGGAGCTGCACACTATGGTGTGGTTCTTTGCACCTGGACTTAGTTACATTTGATTGTTAATTTGAATGTAATTTGTTTTCTATACTGTTTGTTAAAGCAGTTTAGTGTTTATTCTTTGCGCTTAGCGGCTTGTTTAACTTAGTTACATATGTAGAGTCATATCGCCTATGTAGCGGGCAGGAGGGCATGGGATGTCGTCCATGTCAATTGTACTTCATTGAATTTTGGATATATTTACCGGGTTTTAAGGCCCTTTTACCCAAAAAGATTTTACGTATTTTATTTATTTCGTTAAAATGATTTTACGTTTTTATCGAAAAACATTAGAAGATCGTAAAATATAAATAAGCGTTTTATGATTTATTTGTATTAACAGAGGTCAAACCATATAATGAAACAAATACCTTTGTTGAAAAAAATTGCATGCACCATGTGCGCAATTATAGTAAATTGCCATGGCAATAGGCGGATCATTGCAAGTTTTAGCATCCATCACCCTACTTGATAAAATTTAGTAAATTACAAGCCATTTGGCAAAATGTTTAGGCTCGAGTCGCCATAGGCTGCGACCACGATGTATGGGTGGTGCCTTGCCAAGATATGTTTTACAAATGCCATGGCTACAACCACATTGTGTATGTGGTTACCTTGCCAACATATAACGCAAAACATGATCGTCATTGCCTGAAAATATTCAAACGTCCTTATGCGTCACTAAACACGTGTATGTGTGAGTGCTAAGAAACCCGTGGATGGTAGTTATAAATGACTTTCGAGTATGAACATAAACCATGAAGTATCAAACATGGATAAACGAGACCATAGCGCTTTATGTTCATATGTGAAAGTGATCTTTGAACATCAAATGGCGAAACCGCATATGAGGCTAAGACAAAATCAAACCAAAATCAGAAAAATGATACGAAACAATTAGGTTTTCCATAAATAAAGCGCAATAACATAATCCTAAGACCAAAAAGCATGGAGCAGGTCAAACCATAGACTAAAACAAATACACCGTAAAAAAATTCCTGCACCATCATTGCAAATACTGATAAAAAAATCAAACCACTTAAGGGTGGCCTAGTGGCAAAAGGGCTTGTGACTATCACTCTAATATGTGTGGTCTCAAGTTCAAATCTGCTAGGTGCAAACAACCTTAAGTGGCCACGCCAACCTCTTGAAAGGGAGGGCTTTACATGGTTTGAGTCCGTGTGGCGGTGGGTTCAAACCCCGTGGATTAGTGGGCCAAAAGTCAAAAATCATAGTCACCAAAAATACACTAAATTCCCATTGGAACCGGCGGATTATCGTAAGTTTTAGCATCTATTACCCTATACCGTCACGAATCTGATAAACTACGGTCCATTTGACAAAAAATTAACTTCGGGATGCCATGGTGCGTGACGATATATGTCTAGTTGCCTTGCCAAGACATGCTTTACAATTTCCATGGTTGCATTGTGTATGTGGTTACCTTGCCAACATATAACGTAATACATGGTCATCACCGCCTTAAAATATTAACTACAACGCATTGAAAGTATAAAAAATACCAAATCGTAATGGACAAAAAAAGGCCCGAAAAAATAGCCTGAAAATTTTGTCGGGAAAAGCTCTAGTGTAAGCAGCGTTGCACAAAAACGGCGTCGTACTTGATCCTAAATGTTCAGGCTCAAGACTTCCATGGTTGCATTCATAGTGTACATGTGGATGCCTTGCCAAGATATGTTTTACAAATGGCATGGCTGCAAGCGACATTGTGTCGTGGTTAACTTGCCAACATATAATGCAATGCATGATCATCATCGCTGAAAATATTAACTACAAGCCATCCAAAGTATATATCTTATTTTTTTTGAACGGCAATCAGTATTAAAAACTAGCAAGGAGCTAGAAAGACATTACAAGGAAATAAGATAGGGGTTTTTTTAACCAATACTCCCAAGAAAAAGCCATATTACATCTACTAGAACACCATAAAAAGGACCAAGAAACAATGTCATCAAAAATCGTCGAACGATTAGGAAGCGAAGCGTCAAAAACCAACTGATTTCGAAGCCTCCAAATCCGCCACCAAGCAACATAAAAACACCTTCTAAAATAGACTTGAGACGGGAAGAAAGCCGAAAGGATAAGAACCAAGCATCCCAATCCGAGAAAGAACAAATCTCCTGCCAATCCAAATCCCACCAACGACAAATTTTATGAAAAACAACCCGAGCCACGTCACATCGAAATAAAACATGCTGAACATCCTCCATAGCAGCATTACAAAGAGGACACGGGTGGGAATCCAACAAAACACCTCTACGGCTAAGGTTAACTCTAGTAGGTAACCTATCACGACGAGCACGCCAAGAAAAAACATTAACTTTAATAGGAATGAATTTTACCCATCTCGTTGCAACATCCGACGAAGGGAGAAACAAATCATCAATAAAGTTTCTAATGACTTTAACCTTGAATTCTCCATCTCCCGACAAATCACAAGTCCACCTATCTTTGGAAGACGAGAGAACAACCGAGTTCAGAATTGACAAAAGGTCATCCCACTGCTGCCGCTCAGCTCCATCACGCACGTCCCGACGGAAAGAAGTTGAGACCGAGGAAGCTCCCATTTTATTAGCCACCACAATCTTCTTATCCAATTCGAGAGCAAACAAACGGGGAAACTGAACACAAAGAGGGGCATCAGCTAACCATATATCATACCAGAAACTAGTATAAGACCCGTCCCCAATCCGCTTCTTACAATGCGAAGAAAAGTCAAAACCAAAATCTTTCAAAGATTTTACTTCACGTAAAATAGAGCACCAAATCGAGGGTTGATCGGTCACATGATGATCAAACTTTGAGCCATAAATCGCTTGAATAACTTTACACCATAAAGAGCCATCACCAGAAATGAAGCGCCACACCCACTTCAACAAAAGAGCACGATTCAACGCGAAAAAACTCGAGACACCAAGACCACCGTTCATTTTGGACGCTAAGACATTGTCCCAAGCAACCCATGAAATCTTTCTATTCAAGAATCAACACCGTTAAAGTATATATCTTATTGCGTTAGAAAATTTTGATTAGTCGATGCTTGGTTGCAAAAGTGGAGGTTGGTGAGGCGATAAGCTGTCGCATTCAACCGCCTCTTCCATCTATTGCAAGCACTCAAAGCGGCTAGAAAAAGGTTGTGTTACATGTACCATGAACATGAGCGATACTATTATTGAGGAATTTAGGCGTGCTTAGTGCATTAACTTGATCAAGTACATGCACCATGTACATGAAACGTTACTATATTCGAGTACCAAGCGCTTAGCTGCTAATGCCCTAAGCACAAATAAGTTGCTCGAAAGTAGTAGACTTATGCAATATATATCCGGTTGGAGCACCATATTAAATCCCTGCAACATAACATCATGAGAACTTAAAACTCTTTAACTTTTCAACAACCGACAATTATACAAGGTAATTTAACTTTTAAAAACTATGTTTTTTGCTTCAACAGAAAATAATCCAAGGTAATTTAACTTTTAAAAACTATGTTATTTACTTTTAATTATCGAAAATAAGTGGTTTTCCTCATTAACATTTACAAACCTCGAGTAAGACGAATCTATACTTTTTAAAGTTAATCACAGACAAAAAACTCTAATAAAACACGAAACAACACAAAAAAACCCTTACCACCAGCAAATTAACTTTTACAGAACATATTTAAAAAAAAAAAAAACCCTAAACAGTAACTCACAACAAAAGACAAAAAAACCCAATCGAAACCCTAAACACTATATCATAATGAAACTCAATCAAAAAGGAAACATACCTTTATTAAAAGACAGATGATGAACCAAAATTATAGACCCACCATGACCAAATACTTCCTAAATCCAAAGTCAGAACCTTTCTGATGATCAAAAAAACCCCTCAAACCCCTTTGATAGATCTACCAAACGCCACCAAACACCAAAACAGTCAAACCATCAAATTTATCAGGAAGCTTCGAGAGCACACCCCGACTAAACACACACACACACGCGCGTGTATGTGTGTATGTTTTGGAAGAGTCGACTATATGTACCTTAGACTTATAATAAAAAATCTGGAACAAAAAAAGCAGCCCCATTATTTTGGCGGAAAAAACCCAGACAAGACACTGTGCATAAAGTGCACAAAAATGGCGTCGTTTTAAACGACATATGATATATATATAATAATATGATATAAGAACCTCCCCTAACATAAGCAATAAACAAAAACCTCCAAAACACAATTGCTTTGCTTGCTTGCTTCCTTGCAATAATATATGCTTTGCATGCAATATATACTACTACTGATTTGGAATAAAGCCCCATAATAGAGCCCTGTTTATGTTAAAAAAGGGTTCTATACAAGTTCCGTGTCAAATTTATAAGTATATAACCCGGTTTCAAAATAAAAACCGGGCTCTAATACAATGACCCTCTTTAAAGGAGAAACCTTGCTTTATTTGTTCGATTTTTTCCCCAAAAGTTTGAGCGGATTTCTCCCTTTTTCACTTTCACTTTAAGTTGAAATTTACTTGTTTCCTATCCATTTGTTTGAGTTTGAAAAGTTATAACAATAAGGTATGCAATCTTTTTCCTTTCTCTTGTAAATAATCCATTCAATCATAAACGATAGGTGTTGATGGGTTCTATCTGAGGAAGAAGGTTTGTTTTTAAAAGCTCCAATACCACCATTCGTAATGATTTTAAGCTCGTTTGCATATTAAATCCTTGCTGTCTTGGTTTTTTGAAAACTAGATATGAAAAGTCCGATCGATTTACTTATAAATGTGTTTATTTGAATTATGTTTGTATCTAAAATGGGCAATTCTTACCTACTTTTTAACATGTTTTGGTGTAGGAATCTTAAAGGTGAGTGAAACTTAATGTCCAATAATCGATACAAGTGCTAAAGGCTTTTTTTTAGAAAGGCAGAAATGGCATTAAACCCAAACAAACAAATACAAATAAAATGCATCTCAGACCCCCAAACAAGATGATTAAGGAGGAAGAGACCCGACAAAAAGACCCACAAATGGGTTGCAAACAAACGAAACAAATTACCTAAAAAAACTAGTAACAAACTATATCATGACTCCACATGAATACAGATCGAGTTCATAAGAAATATATAATTAGGACCAAATTATCCTTAAGACTTGAGAAATAAGAGAAACCTTATCGTTTTCTTGAATGTAGAATATTGCGTAACTATTCTTGATAGATATGATGCTTTTGTGTTTATTTTTGACTTATATTATGCTTTTTAACCTCGTTGTTTTTGTATGTCTTGTATAGAAATGAAGATTCTTGATTTTCGGTTCTTTTATAGTTTTCTTTGATGTCTTTAGATAAGTTTTGCATTTGAATATTTGATGCTATGTAGGTGATCTAGTCTTGTATTTATAGTTTGGAATCGGTTTGAAATCGAAATGCATAAATATTAATTAATGATGGGCCAATGGTCTCTTTATTTACAAAGAGAATTACCATAGTATGCTAGTGAATGCATATAATAAAAGTGGATACGTGTGATACAACAACTTATTTTAGAAGCGGTGGCATTATACAAGTTGGTTACCGCTTTAAATCCCTCTTTCATGCTCGACTATTAGTACTACCATATTACCCTCGATGGATTCTTTTGTTTATAACGCACTTGGAACGATTTGTGTCAAAGTATAAGATGTATAGCTAAGTTTTGTGTCTATTGATAGTTAAATTTGATTACGGCGATGTTCGGGGAGGTTTGGATGGTTTCCATATAGGGTGTGTGTTCCAAAGTCCGATGCCATTTAATCTACTAAGTTGGAAATGTAGGATTTGGTAAAGCCCCTATGTGGAGTGGGATAGTGGCTATAACACTCATAATGATGCATGCCTTCTTTTTCCTAGATTATTGTGGTTGATGGTTGAATGATCTATGGTAAAAGTTGGTTAGGAAATGTAATTATGGTGTTATGGTCTTTGGTGCAAAATGAGTGAATTGGGTTGGATGCTTTGCTATGAAGATTGAGCGAGTATACTTTTCCTCTCATAGTGTTATCAGAGTTATGAATTTTAGTGTTACCCGTTATGGGACAGTGAATGTTTTGTAATGTTTTGCTTTTGTTCTCTGATTTGGGGTTGTCCAAGATCAATATTCTGTTGTCTTTAAGTTTTGTAAATTTGATTAATGAAATAATATATTTCACCTTTGTACAAAAAAAATCGATTCTGAAATTTGTATTGTGACTATTGTCTTGTGTTCCTTTATTCTACAGTAGATGAAGATTGTCTTTGATACCCCTAGTTAAGGACCATCACTCTGGAAGCCGAAAGCTGCCACACCATTGGCAACCTGAAAGACAAGATCCAGGAAATAGAAGGACCATCACTCTGGAAGCCGAAAGCCACACAACAACAAGACTTAGCATTAAATTCAGTGTTTTTCACTTACATTTCCTCTCAAGTAGTTGATTAAGTTAGCTTGTGCGTATTCGTATGTATCAACATAAAGTTGTGAACTAGTAATTACATCGATACTTCTTCTTCATTCGTATCCATACAATGTTCATTTCACTACAAAGATTTAAGGGCTCGAATTATGTCACTAAAGGTTTATTTATTTATTTTTTATTTTTATTTTATTTATAATTTGGGTAAAGGGTCATCACTCGGCAAAATATATTACACCAAAAAAATCAGCTAAGTACAATGGCATGTGGCTGAAGTACCACATTAACCTCAAGCAACCGTTTGAACTACCACTAAATCATTTATGACAGGCCATAATTGAAAATCAACCTCTATAACCGGGAATAAAGCCCTTTCTTCAAACCGGGCTCTATTTGCTTTTCAATAGAGTACCCTCCCCTTTGAGCCCATATGAAAAACCGGGCTTTATGACCATTTCCAACCGGGCTCTATGCCTTTTTTTTAGTATATAATAAATCAAGCGTAAACCCCAACCAAAACACCATGAAAGGCGATAAGAATTCGAACGAGACACAATTGACAAAGCTTATTCCATTAATACCACGCCTCAGCCGAACAAATATTTTTTAAAGAGATAACTTCACCCAAATTGACCCATCTTTTTAACATCTTATATTTTTAGCTGATTAGCTAACCATTCTTATTAACTTATTTGTAGCACCCAACTTTAATGCTAAATACCCTTAGTTTAACCTGCTAAGCCAATCTTTTCCTTTCCTTTCATCCACTAGAATAAAAAATATATATTAACCTTTAGCATAGCATTTCCCATAGTCAAATTCTAACGGATGCTTGCTAGCTAGTTGTTTGGTTTTTTGGATGATATGATTGTTCATATGTGCTTATTGAAGAAATGCCACTTCAACGAAAAATGAAGATTGATCACCTTCGTATTTTTTATTTTTTGTGGTATATGCTTATCTTAAGTGTTGTGGGGTTGTCACCCCACCAATGAATAATCGTTATGAAAAATAGAAAAGAAGAAGAAAGAAAAATTAATGAAATGAAAAGAAGAAAAAAGAAAAAATGATGTATGAGTAAGAGTTTATTTGTTGGTTGTTTGTTTGCCAACTATAGTGTATGTTCTTGTGGTGGTTGATATATCATACTTGTGCGAGTTAGATTGCAGATGCTGTGTTACTTGATAATTTTTGGGTTTGTGGTACGTAATGATTAGCAACATGGGTTCTTAGAATTTTCGACATTCCTTTTCATTTATAAACAATTCAAGTATATATTTCACATGCCTTTTCCTTACCTTTAACCCCTAGCCTAACATTATAACCCAATAAAAGACCTCTTTTGATATATATACATGGTGCTCACGCCATGTCGGTGCAATTTTATTTTCTTGTACAAGCCTATGGTAATTTTAATGAATAATATCGAAGCAATTGAGTGTAATTTCCTTATAGCATCTATTACATCATATAGGAGAGTTGAGAATATTATACTTCCCCTTATTTCATTAGTCATGTTATCGCACCTTGATAATAATTGGGTATTCTCAAACGTCTCTGTTTTCGCCTATCAAACATCCAAAATATATTTATAATTCTATTTTATTTTAGTATAGTTTATTTCTATATTTAGTTTTTCTAAATTTGCTTGAGGGCAAGCAAAGTTTAAGTGTATGGGATTTGATAATGCTCATTTTATACATATTTCTATACGTTACTACTGTTATCATACTTATATTTTGGTTTATTTGATGAAAATTTGATACTTAAGGAAGTATATTTGCTATTGTAGGTTCATTGGAATGAAGACCAGAACTCAAGTTCAATGTTTCCCGACACACGTGTATTGTATTGGTCATATCTTGCTCATATAAGCCCCGATTGAGTTGATTCAAATTATCATGGAAAGTGGAAATAATTATCTACCACTTTTGTTTTGCTGTAAAGTAATGAAAATGCAAACGTATGTCGTTTTTCAAGTCAAAAGCGATGCACTTTTACTATGACTAGGGAAAAGAAGAATAAGTCCTAAGTGTGGCGGTTTTCAACAAAATTGGGCCGCACTTCTTAGTTTGATGCATTAAATAAATTGAATTAAGCTCCCAAACCAATCATACACCAAACGTAGGCCTCAAGGTCGACTTGGGGAGCACTCCTATCAGTTTATAATCAAATTTCTCATTAATCACTTTTTATTTTATTTATTTATTTATTTATTTTTAATCTATACAAGAGATTATTAAAGCTTACTGTTTCAAATTTGTTATAAAAAAGCTTCTCTTTTAGGATGAGTTGGGAGCACTCTATTGTTATAAAATAGACCATATTTATAGCTAGGGCAATTTAAAAAGTACATTAGTGAAAAGAGTACAAATGTTTTAGAAAATAAAAGGTTTTAAAAATTTCAAAAGTTTTCATAAGATAAGAGACGTTGGTGGATAAAAGGTTGTAAGAAAAGTTTTCTAAAAGTATAATTTGTGAAAAAAAGCGTTTGTGGATTAGAATTTTGTAAATCGATATTTTGTACATAAAAATTAGTTTTACATCCAACTTTTTTAGTATATGCATTAAAATTTTATTTTACATAACATATAAAAAATTAAGAAAATTTGTCCATTAACAAAAAAATGTTCTTTAATAAAGCGTATAAAACATAAAAGTTAGAAAATCTTTCTTCGCAACTATTTTATTCATTAACTTCCTCTATTTTTCTATTTTAAGGAAAATTTTCAAATAAAACTTTCAGAATACTTTTTCTCAACTTTTTGGCGACTTCTCACGCTTATTTATTTATTTATTTTGCTCTCTTTCTTTTTATAGCTTCATGTTATATACTCCGGTAACTATATATTTTAGGGCAAATTCTGAAAAGACATCGAAGTTGCCACCTTTTCCTTTTGTGGGCATCAAACTTTTTTTCCCCCTAAAGTAGTCATAAACTTACCCGATTTTCCTATTGTAACACAAAATCACACTTAGAGTGTAATTAGCATTGTTAATCACCCCAATCTAGTTTTAATGAATTTGTGAATCTTGGCTTTTTGAACAAAAATGTAAATTGAAGGATGTCTTCTAAAGTTTTACAAACCTTATTAACCTTCCCCAAGTACCCAAATTTCTCATAACTCAGTAAATATCTCAAGCCCTAATTTCACCTACCCAAAAAATTGAACGTTGTGGATAGCCATATTTGATGCTTGTTTCGTTATTTTAGGTATACAATTGTATGATTTCATTGATTATGATCTGTTTTGATCAAAGTTTTAACCACGTTAAAACCCTAATTAATTTTTTTTCTCAATTATGTGACAGAATGATACCAGGTACGAATTTGCACCAATTTGATGTACACAATGACGGATATTTTAAGCATTTGCCTTTAAGGTACGCGGATGGGGTGATTCTTAACATGTGTGCTCCAAGGATGCCCTATCTTACCTTTGCTGAATTCCTTGAAGAAAAAGCTGGTAATTACTTTCAAGGTTTGTATTATAAGGTGCCTCATGCTGAATTAGAGAAAGGTTTACTTAGAGTAACTAATGATAAGGAAATAGAACACATGTTTGATGTTGCTCGATTGTTTGGTAGGCTTGAACTATATCTTGATCACAATGATATGAATCACGTCGAGTATTTAGGCGGCGGATACCACTTTTATGGATGAGTCATTGCTAAAGCAAAAGGCTCTCCCAAAAGAGGTATTGCAATGAATTTTCATTAGATGAGATGGTTAATTGGGCTGAGATGGAGGTTGGTCATACTAGGAAGGTTAATGAATCAGAGGGTGATAAATCTAGGACTAGTTTAGAGGGTGAGAATACTATGACTAGTGTAGAGGGTGATGATAGTAGGCCTAGTGTAGAGGGTGAGGATTTGCATACTAGTCTAGATGGTGATGATACTAGGTCTAGATCAGGTGTAGATAAGGGCAAAGGGAAGGCTAGTGCAGTTGAGAACATTGATGCAGAAGATCCAACTGTTGCACATGAAGTGCAATTACAAGATGAGGTAGTACAAGTTAGATTGTGGAGGCCTAGTGAAGAGGATGATGATAGTAGGCCTAATGTAGAGGGTGAGGATTTGCGAGACTAGTCTAGATGGTGATTATACTAGGTCTATATCGGTGTGGATAAGGCAAAGGAAGGTTAGAGAGGATGAACCGGATGGTGAGTTTGATAGTGACTTTGATAGTGACAATGACAATGGATATGGTTCGGATAAATCGATTGACTATCTAAGTCCCGGTGAAGAGGAGGTTATAGAACTTAGGAAAATGATACGCTTACAGGTAGCGTTCGGGGTCAAAGGAACTTCCTTTTAAATCGAGCAAGTTTTTCAACACCCTAGCGGTGAACCTAATCGTTGTAGTGTAGTATTAGGGTAAGCCACGGGAATTGATATCGTTCTCTAGGGGAATAGGAATGCTAGTGAGAAGTTACTACGCTAAGGTTGGGGTTGAGGAAGATTATTTTTTATCTTTTTATGTTTTTTTAGGAAATTGAAATGTACAAATCTCGGGGTTTGGATTTAGGGGTTGGTATTTCTACCGATTACTTCTACTATCTAATTATCTAATCCTAAGGTGAATGTAGTCTATGTCTATTGTTGTGTGCTCGTATGATGATTAAAAATGTATTTGCTTAGGCTTTATTACTCCCTAGTTATCTCCTATTGATGGTTGAATTGTCACGTCCTTATTCTTAATCGCGTTGTGTCTCTAAGGTCGTAGGGTATGCGTTTATCCCTAACTCTTTGAAGCTACCAAAGGTTAATAATGACTACAAAATCTCTAGGATTTATAAACTTTAACTCTAAGGTATTCTTTGGATGTATAGCCTACAATTACTCTAGGTGATTATAAACTAAGGTTCAACAAAGATTAATCAAGCATTAATAACACAACGAATGACCTATCGCAATAATAGGTCAATCACAATTAAGATAAGAGACAACCAATCAATATTCAATAACTAAGTTTCATATTACCTAAGCAAACACACAAGTAAATTAGCGGGACATGGGAAACATGCAAGCATACACACAATCTATTGAAGACATAATTAAATTAATGAAGTAAAACACTTATCTTGATGTAAGATACGGTATGGAACCCTAAAATACCGTACAAGACAGCCTTGGTTCGGTTTAGGTTTTTACTCCACAAAACTACACACTGAAAACTAAAAAATTCGGATTCTATATAAGGTTACAACTACGACGGCGTCACCCTTTAATTTGTGACGCCGTCGGGTCTCCGTTATTAGGGTTTCGTCTTGGCCACGTTATCACTGTGACGGCGTCACCTTACGTCCGTGATGCCGTCGCCTTGAGTCTCCGACGCCGTCTGGATCAAATCTAGGCCGTCTGAGCTGCGATGCCCTACTCTTTTAAAACGATGCCGTCACTTGAAAATAAGCAATTTGCTCTTGTATCGTCACAAAACTTGTTCGACGGGCGTCACAAGTATAACTCGACGACGTCCCCTTCGGTTCAGTGACTTGAGTGTCTCGATTCTTGACTTTGGCCATTTTCTTCAGATATTCACGCCTTTTCGTCCGAATAAGTGTCATTCCAACAATTTGCCTTCAAGAGACCTAAAAGTGAAAAGGATCGATATTAAGTAATAACGGATACAAAAGTGATCAAATAAGGGCTTAAACGACCCTCAAAAGGTACATTTAAAACCTTATCAAATATCCCTACACTTGGTATTTGTTTGTCCTCAACAAATGTGCTTTTAGCCAATTAATTTATAAGTTAGGTGTCATGAAGCATTAGTTTAGAATGATCCACAACACATATAAGCCCCGCAAAAGTCATAACAAGCACGGAAATTACATACTAGCACCTCACATGGGGTGTTTGGATACTCACATCTCTCGGGTGTATATGAAATATAACAAATTAGAAATAGAAGATAAACACTCATTAACCGGTCCTAGTACATAGATTACCATAGGCTTGAGACTAGATCAAACCTCCATCGCTTTGGCGTAAGCACCTAGGAAAGACTATCCAAGAGGTCTTTTAAAGGGTTGTAATGTTATGCTTACGGTAGGAAACAAAGGGTTTGGTGGGATGAGCGATTTAGTGGTGGCAAGTCAAAATCTTTATGTTACAAGCATGCGAAGAATGGTGTTGCTAAGCCAAGCCTCGACACTCTAAACTCTAGATAACTGAAATAAACAAACATTAATTTAAATATAGATATAGGATGGTAGCCCGTATGTTTTTTTTTTTTTTTTTTTTTTTTTTTTTTTCATACACTTTTACTCTACCATCCTCTACGATAACATCAAAATAGTAAGGATTTATAGGCACATCCCTACACTTGAGCTTTTATTACTCTAACACTAATTTGACCCGAATTGAAAAGATCAAAACACTTGGAGTACATTATTACGCAAATAAAGGGAATTTGAATTTAACGTTCCCTTCCCGTCATTTCATAAAATTTAACTTTTCCCATGAGTCCCAATCGTCCCAAAACTGTGTACAAAGGATATGACTCGACTTAGCAACTTATGCAAGCAACAAGATAATTGAACTAAGGGTTTAGTGTGATAACAATAATGCACTAAAAGTGAGTGCATACAAGGTAGGCTAAGGCGATTTGGGTGTACATTTGGGGGTGGATTGTAAACAATGCTCTTCATTGATATTCCGGAAAACCGAAACATCATGAGAACCACGAAAAGGATAGGTTACGAGGGTTAACTAGGGTATCGTGTACTAAAGATGAGTACAACACAAGGGTGTGGGAAATTACCCAACCGATGTGGAAGAAGTAATTATATTACGGTATCAAAGGGGTTATCCTAATGCCTCTTATCATTTAGTTATTCCTAACTACACAAGTGTAGTCTTACTAGCGATCTCGGGATGCATCACAAAACAAGTTCTAGAATCTATTATACTACCGGTTCACACTCTAAGCATTAAAGATGAATGCTTTAATTCCTACAAATCTAAGGTCGATCCTCACATTTTGGGTGGAATTTAAGTGGTAAAGGGTTTTTGTGCTAGTCATATAACTTATATCCATGAGACGCTTTATTAAGACTAATGGCCCACTCCTATATGTCATGAAAATTTTTAAATTTGGTGCCAAAATTACCCTAACCGATATTTCTTATGGTTTATTACACAAATAAAATTGGACAAAGCAAATAGTCAAGGATAAGCATAGTTTCAAAGTTTCCGTTTTATTTTCCCTCCTTACACTTAAACTTAACATTGTCCCCAATGTTCCCCAAAAGTATCAAAGTTATGATAATGGAAGGTAATTAAAGATGAAAAAACTAATACTCACGATTAGCTCGGTAGGATCCGTGTAAAGTGGTGGTTACATCTTTCTTCAAGAAAAATGTTTGCGTTAAAAGCTCCTTCTCATCTTATGTATCTTCTTCTTGGTAAATTAAACACGCACACTTGAAGAAAACAAACGAAACCTTTATATAAAATCGGCGGTAACAATATATATAAGACTCTACGAAACTAGGATATAATGCTTGTGGAATGGGTGTTCTGATTTTCGGAAAATTAAGACACGAAAATTCCAAAAATTTATAAGTAGCTCAAAAACGAGAAAAAGTGATAAAATTGTTTACCTCCTCCCGACGCCGGTTGAGATCTTGACGTCGTCGTTATCTGACGAAGCTGGTCTGCGATTTTCGGAAAAAATTTCGGAACATTTTATCTTTAAAATGGAAAAATTTCTTGCAAAACATCCATTATGACTCGATACAAGCATTTGACTCGAACAAACACACATGTATATCTTTTAATTAATTGTAATTCTCATGTTCACGTTTCTTTTGAAAACGTGTGTAATCCTCCCTACACTTATTCCTTATGTAAAATACCTTTATATGTAATTAAGACGAGGTTAAAGACAAAATAAAACATTTTCACAAATTCAAACATGAGAATTTACAATAATGAAAAGATATATGAAACACAAGTAAAAATGAAAAACAAATACACATGGGTTGCCTCCCAAGAAGCGCTTGTTTTTGTTCGAGTCACGAGCTTGACTCTACCCTTATTTAACGGATAAAGGGAAAGTTTTTCCTACACTTAAGCTTAAGTGCGGGTTATAGAAGCAATACATACCCTTAGGTTGGAAATTTGCTATGTGAGGAGAGGGTGATGGGTGATTTATATGCTCAAAGGAGTGTGCTCCATTCATTATAACCTTACCTAATTCTATTGGTGTAGCGGGTGAATCAAATCTCTCTCCTAAAAATGGATCATCTTCTATCAACTTCAAAAGATTCTTAGTTAAGGATCCATCTTGACCTAATAAACCCGGTTTAAACCCATAATGTTTCTTGTTATCAACCATGAATGGGTGATATAAGTGTGTAAGGTCATGGGTTACTCCTATATTATCTTCCACTCTACATGGCCTAGAGTCTACAACCTTTATCAAGCAACTACCCGGACTATTTATTTTGATGGGTGGATTGGGCCTAATTCAATTCCAAGATTCACATCTAAAACGGAAAATTGGGTAAGGTTTTCGGTTGAGGTTCCGGTTCATCAAAATTAGGAACTTCCCTAGGACTAAGAGAGAGGTCATGACAACAAGCATCTAAACCTACATTCTCTAGTGGCGTTTGTTCCAAAGGTTCTATATCAATCGGGGTTCCTATAGTCTCTTCTACTTCTTCCGGGTAAGTTATAGGCGATGTGTGTTCCTCAGTGATGGTAGGGCTTGTGGGCTTGGAGTTTCCACCTCATTCTCCATTATATCTAGATCTCTAAATGTTCATCATGTGTTTTAGTATGATCTAACCCAAATACACTCCTAAGTATCTCAAATCCTTCTTTAGCCATTTCAAATTCTTGGTCCGATTCATAAGAATCATTCTCAAAAATTTGATCACTATGTGTTATTTGCCTAAAGGATTCCTCACGCGTGTCATATGTTTTGGTGAAATCTATCCCACGCATGCAACTAGGTAGTTCAACTATAACCATCTCACAATCTTGTTCATGTTTAGGTTCCATGTTCTTAAAAACTAGGTCTTTTTTTATCATGATGCCTAAGGTTGGATAAATCCTCCTTATCCATTTCCTCAAGTTGTGACAACTGATGGTTTATGCTTAGGAGGCTTTTCTCAAAATTTTTCCAGAGGGTCTCACTAAAAGGAGTTGATTCTATCAATGATCGTTGAATAGAAGCCACACAAGCACAAAATTTATCAAATCCATCCAACCTTACACCCGTCTCCTTTTGGATATCTCTAAGATCACTCACAAATTCATTAGAACAATAAAAAGCAATCCAATCTGCGAAATTCAATTGTTCCTCATTTGTTAATGATTCAAATGCAACTTCACTTGCCATAGCGACAAATGAAAAGGGTTTCTGAACACAAACACAAAGAGGGGATAGACTACAAGGAAGCTAAAAATGAGAAAAAGCTTACTTGATAGGAATCAAGCAAGGAACCTAAGCGAGGTGGACTCCTAACTAGCTATTCTATTCCCGACAGGTGCCAAAAACTTGATATGCTTACATAGGCGTTAGGGGTTAAAGGAACTTCCTTTTAAATCGAGCAAGTTTTTCAACACCCTAAGCGATGAACCTAATCGTTGTAGTGTAGTATTAGGGTAAGCCACGGAATTGATATCGTTCTCTAGGGAATAGGAATGCTAGTGAGAAGTTACTACGCTAAGGTCTTGAGGAAGATTATTTTTATCTTTTATGTTTTTAGGAAATTGAAAGGTACAAATCTCGGGGTTTGGATTTGGGGTTGGTATTTCTACGATTACTTCTACTATCTAATTATCTAATCCTAAGGTGAATGTAGTCTATGTCTATTGTTGTGTGCTCGTATGATGATTAAAAATGTATTTGCTTAGGCTTTATTACTCCTAGTTATCTCCTATTGATGGTTGAATTGTCACGTCCTTATTCTTAATCGCGTTGTGTCTCTAAGGTCGTAGGGTATGCGTTTATCCTAACTCTTTGAAGCTACCAAGGTTAATGACTACAAAATCTCTAGGATTTATAAACTTTAACTCTAAGGTATTCTTTGGATGTATAGCCTAAAATTACTCTAGGTGATTATAAACTAAGGTTCAACAAAGATTAATCAAGTATTAATAATACAACGAATGACCTATTGCAATACTAGGTCAATCACAATTAAGATAATAGACAACCAATCAATATTCAATAACTAAGTTTCATATTACCTAAGCAAACACACAAGTAAATTAGTCGGACATGGGAAACATGCAAGCATACACACAATCAATTGAAGACATAATTAAATTAATGAAGTAAAACACTTATCTTGATGTAAGATAGGGTATGGAACCCTAAAATCTTTGTACAAGACAGCCTTGGTTTGGTTTAGGTTTTACTCCACAAAACTACACACCGAAAACTAAAAATTGGATTCTATATATAAGGTTACAAGCTGCTGGCGTCACCCTTTAATTTGTGACGACGATGGTCGCCGTTATTAGGGATATTTGATAAGGTTTTAAATGTACCTTTTGAGGGTCGTTTAAGCCCTTATTTGATCACTTTTGTATCCGTTATTACTTAATATCGTTCATTTTCACTTTTAGCTATCTTGAATGCAAAATCTTTGGAATGACACTTATTCGGACGAAAAGGCGCGAATATCTGAAGAAAATGGCCAAAGTCAAGAATTGAGACACTTAGGTCTTTGGAACTTAAGGGGGCGTCGGAGTTACAAGTGACGGCGTCAGGCACAACTAGAGACGCCGTCGGACAAATTTTGTAACAACTCGGTAGCCAAATTGCTCATTTACAAGTGGCGGCTTGGTTTTAAAAGAGTAGGTCGTCGCAACTCGGACGGCCTAGATTTGATCCGAGACGACGTCGAGATCGAAGGGACGGCGTCACAAGCATAAGGTGACGCCGTCGCAAGACTAACGTAGCCAAGACGAAACCCCAATAGCGGCGACCGACGCGGCACAAATCAAAGGGTGACGCCGTCGCATGTGTAATCTTATATATAGAATCCGATTTTTTAGTTTTGAGTGTGTAGTCTTTTAAAGTAAAACCTAAACCGAACCAAGGCTGTCTTGTCACGGTATTTTAGGGTTCCATCGCTATCTTACATCAAGATAAGTGTTTACTTCATTAATTTAATTATGTCTTCCTTTGATTGTGTGTATGCTTGCATGTTCCCCATGTCCCGCTAATTTACTTGTGTGTTTGCTTAGGTAATATGAAATTTAGTTATTGAATATTGATTGGTTGTCTCTTATCTTAATTGTGATTGACCTAGTATTGCGATAGGTCATTCGTTGTGTTTGTAATGCTTGATTAATCTTTGATGAACCTTAGTTTAGGATCGCCCAGAGTAATTGTAGGCTAGTCATTCAAAGAATACCTTAGAGTTAAAGTTTATAAATCCTAGAGATTTGGTAGTCATTAACCTTTGGTAGCTTCAAAGTGTTAGGGATAAACGCATACCCTACGACCTTAGAGACACAACGCAATTAAGAATAAGGACGTGACAATTCAACCACCAATAGGAGATAACTAGGGAGTAATAAAGCCTAAGCAAATACATTTTTAACTATCATACGAGCACATAACAATAGACATAGACTACTTACACCTTAGTTTAGATAATTAGATAAGTAGAAGTAATCGATAGAAATACCAAGCCCCAAATTCAAACCCCGAGATTCGACCTTCCATTTCCTAAAAACATAAAGGATAAAAATAATCTTCCTCAACCCCAACCTTAGCGTAGTAACTTCTCACTAGCATTCCTATTCCCAGAGAACGATATCAATTCGTAGCTTACCCTAATACTACACTACAACGATTAGGTTCATCGCCTAGGGTGTTGAAAAACTTGCTCGACGAAAAGGAAGTTCCTTTGACCCGAACGACGCGCAGTAGCGTTATCGGTTCATCTTGGCCACGTTATCATTGTGACGGCGTCACCTTATGTCCGTGACGCCGTCGCTTGAGTCTCCGACGCCATCCGGATCAAATCTAGGCCGTTCGAGCCGCGACGCCTACTCTTTTAAAACACGATGCCACGGCGAAAATAAGCAATTTAGCTCTTGTATCGTCACAAAACTTGTTCTAACGGCGTCCACAAGTATAACTTGACGCCCCCCTTCGCCAAAGCACTTGAGTGTCTCGATTCTTGACTTTGGCCATTTTCTTCATATATTCGCGCCTTTTCGTCCGAATAAGTGTCATTCCAGTAATTTGCCTTCAAGAGACCTAAAAAGTGAAAAGGAACGATATTAAGCAATAACGGATACAAAGTGATCAAATAAGGGCTTAAAAGACACCTCAAAAAGGTACATTTTAAAACCTTATCAGAAAATGATCAAAGCCAATAGAGTGAAGGAAAGTGAGTCATTGCCAGAAATGAGTGAACCAACTCCAGCAAACATTGTACCTGCTAATAACCATAGAAGTGAGACTATGATGGAACATGATATGTTCATGAACAATTTGATGAGAAGGTTCTGACCATCGAAGGCGGTGTATATGAAGATCCTTTTATTTGTGTGGAGAAAGGCATTTGTGTGTATCGAGTCTATGATGAAACTAGTCACTGGAGACTGAAGCATCCAAAGGTAGTAACCTAATTTGTTTTTCAAATACAGATATTGTTTATGAATTTTGGTAATAAACATTTGTTGTATTTGTAATGCAGGTTGGTGAAAAGTATGCCAGTATTGTTAAGTTTAAAGAGTGTCTAACCTACTATGCTTTGGCAAATGGCTTTTCTTTGTGGTATGAGAGGAGTAACAGTAAGAAGGTTGTGGCAAAATGTGGACAGAGACCATTAAAGTTGATTGATCCTGACAAAGGTAAACAGAGGATGCACAAAATGAGGGAAATCAGTAAGAAATGGAACCATGGAGTTTGTCCCAACATTCAGAAGAGGTTGGAATGGCTAAAAGAACAACAAAGGTAAGTTTCGTTTACAAATTAAAGTTATTTCAGTTAAGAAATTGTTTCAATTGACACTAATAAGTTTGTTATATTGTAGGTTTTGGCATATTATCCCAGCTGGTGGCAATGTGTTTGAGGTCAGATCAGGGAGTGAGGCATTCACAGTTAATGAAGCAAGGAGGTCTTGCACATGTCGAATGTGGCAGTTATCAGGAATACCTTGTGTACATGCAACAAAGGTAATTCTATATATAAACAAGGTACCTGAGAGCTATGTGCCAGATTGGTTTAAAGCAGACAAGTACTATGACACATATAACCATTTTTGAAACCGGTTGATGGTATTGATTTACCCATGTAGTATGTATTCTATTATATTGCCTCCCAAACCCAAAAATGCAGTAGGCCAAGAAAGAAAAGGATCGATCAAAGGGTGAAGGTGGTAGCTCAACCGAGTATCAAAGGTAGGTGCTGAGATGACATGTTCTATATGCCACAAACCTGGACACAACAAAAAAGGTTGATGCAGGAGCATCCCATGCCTCGAATAATTTGGTCGAATATCTCGAGTTTTAAGCAAGTTATTTTGTTTCCTTATATGTTTATTTAATACGTGTTTAATAATAGAATGGATAGGAATTATATTCCTACTCAATTCTCGTTCCTAGAAAATAGGGATTTGTTAGTATGGTTTTATTTAGTTGCCTATAAGTATGGCTTTGACATTGCAAGTTTTTTTTCAGTTTTTATGATCATAAATCGAGAACCCTTTGGGTGTTTTTTTTTTGTTTCTCTTGTTCTATTGTCAATAGACTATCGATCTGCATCATTTAGTATTAGAGCCGTAGGTGTCTAAGTGGGGCATGGTAGACCTCCTCGTAATGCTCGCAGAAACGTCGGTCGAGGTAGCGATGCCGAACTGAGAGACCAACGCGATATTGAGATCGAAAGCCTGCAACAGAGAATCAGAGACCTCGAAATCCAACACGAGGATCGGGAGGAGGAAACTGCATCGAACTCAAGCGACTGGGAAGAGGAGGAGAACCCTTTGGCTGCACATCTTCAGAATCCTCGTGGGATGAACCGTGATGACCCTTTGCGCAACTTTGGAATGAAGATAGAGATTCCAGAGTTTGTGGGAAAGGCACATCCCGATGAGTTTATTGATTGGTTAAGTACGGTAGAAATAATTTTTGACCTGCCGGATGTTCCCGAGAAATTGAAAGTGAAACTTGTTGCTATTAAATTGCGTAAATCAGCATCGTTGTGGTGGGATCATATGAAAAATCAGCGTGTGAAGGATGGGAAATCCAAAGTGGAGACATGGGCCAAGATGAAGAAACTGTTACGCGCAAAATTTCTTCCCGTTAACCATAGACAAGAAGCTTTTATAGAATACCACAGTTTTTCACAACGAGCTTCATCATCTGTTGAGGATTTTATTGCCGAATTTGATCGACTTCGCATGAGGTGCGATGTGGACGAAGAAGAGGAACAAGTAATTGCTTGGTTTTTAGGCGCTATTCAACCGAATATTGCTGATGTAGTCCATCTGCAACAATATTTGACATATGAGGATGTATGTCGGTTGGCCCTTAAAGTAGAAAAACAACAAAAAACCGGGTACGAGCAACAAACAGTCGTGTCACGAACCCCTCATGGCTACCACCAGTAGCAAACAGCACGAAACCATCTTCTTCAAAATAGGCTAATGTCGGGATTGGTAATACAGCAAACCCCCACTAACTCGCGAGTTCTGGGTTGTTTTAAGTGCCAGGGGTTGGGACACATTGCAAGGGAATGTCCAAAGAAACAGCTGGTCACAATTGTGGATGATACTACACCCGTATATGACATAGAAAACGATGAGGACGTGGTCCAGGAAACTGAGGAACTCGTGTATGCTGATCAGGGAGAAGCTTTAGTGACTCAACGTGTCTTGAATGTGAATGTGGTAGAAACCGTTGATGATACGTCATGGCTTCCGAACAATATCTTTCGTACTAAATGTACGACTAAAGGGAAAGTTTGTACCGTAATCATTGATGGGGGAAGCTGTGACAACATGGTGGCAACAAGTATGGTCGAGAAGCTTGGCCTCGATGTAGAAGATCACCCAGAACCTTATCAGCTCACTTGGCTAAAAAAAGGAAGTTTCATCAAGGTTAGTAAACGTTGCCTTGTTCAATTTTCAATAGGAAAGAAATATAATGATGAGGTGTGGTGTGAAGTAATTCCCATGGATGCGTGCCACATCCTGTTGGGACGACCGTGGCAATATGATCGCAAGGCTAAGCATGACGGATTTTTGAACACATATACCTTTAGAAAGGAGGGTATAAATATTGTTAGCGCCACTTGATACTCGCCAGAATGCTAGTGCCCATATTCTCACCAAATCGTAACTTGTCGGGTTAACAAAACTTAATCCTCAATTAAGCATGCTTGCTTTAGTAATCACCGAGGTGAATCCGGTTGCACCACCAATTCCAGACTTAGTCCAACCTTTACTATCTCAGTTTCAAGATGTGTTTCCTGATGACATCCCAACCGGTCTACCGCTAATGAGAGACATACAACATTGCATTGATTTCATTCCGGGTTCTACTATCCTGAACAAGCCTGCGTATCGCATGAATCCCAAAGAGTTTGAGGAATTACATAAACAGGTTACTGAATTACTTGAGAAGGGTTTAATACGTGAGAGCATGAGCCCGTGTGCCGTCCCGGCCTTGTTGGTCTCGAAACATGGTGGTACTTTTCACATGTGTATAGACAGTGTTGGAATCACTCCTAAACTAGAATTCAAGTGTTAGTAATTAATATGTAATAGTTAGCTTAATTATGGCCTTTATGTTTGTTATTATGCTAAGGCTTATGTAGAAGGCCCATAAGCCTTGGCCCAAGCCCATAAGAAGGGAAGGATGCTAGTAGTGTTGCCCTAGCTCCTTGCCCTATAAATAATCTTGTAAACCTTCCTTAGAAGGTTGGTTGTTCATTTTATCATTTCAATCCTACGCATAACTTGTCTCATTCATACGTGTGTGTGTGTTAAGTGTTCAACCGGTCATCTTATCTTTCTTTCTTACATATTGAGGCTTGTGTTACAAATATGGGAGCCTAACAGTGGTATCATTCGCCAAATAGTTGGGTGAAACGGTTTTGTTTTGAAGTTTTATTCTACACGTAAGTTTCACGTTTTTCACCTTTATCACGCAAAAAGCTTTCATTTTTACACTTTAAAATTCAAGATTCTGGTACTTTAAAGGTTATTTGGTGTTAAAGTTTAAGTTTTTGGCAAAAAGTTTGAAACTTTACGTGTGTAGCATTGTTTTTAGCTTGATTTCATTCGTGTACTTCTTTCTACGCGTAAGGTGAAAAGTGTTTGGATCATCAAGTTTCATACTTTTATGTTATTTTGGTGATATTGAAGCTATTTCATCATAAAAATCTGGTTTCAAAACACCTTTGAGCATAAAATCAATTTTTGGTAAAATTTTGTACTTTCTACTCGTAAGCAAACCCTAATCCTACGCATAAGGAATTCTTCATTTGATCTTCAGTGCTGCTGGTTTACTCAGTGTTTTCTTGCTTGGATAAGCCTGAAAACACTTCGACTTTGGATATCTTTTACACTGGCATAAATGTAAAGGATTTTGGGTTAAAACCCTAGTTTTACACATAAGCATAAAAGCTATTTAGTAAACATCTTACGCCTAAGCATTTTCACGCATAAGCAAGTCTTACGCCTAAGAAAATATTACGCATAAGGTTCTTCTTTGTTAAGCCTTTGGTTTACCCATAAGCTAAGGTTTCACCAAGTCTCGCCAGAAGCTCTTTCTCGCAGAAGCTCTTTCTCGCGTAAGCTCTTTCTACGCGTAAGGTACTAATCTCACATAAGTCGGGTTTTCACGCCTAAGCACTTCTTCAACAAACAAGTTTCATTTGACGGAAAATTTGAGTAAAATTTAATTTGTAGGGGAGACTAAACGTTCGATTTTTACGCGAGATTCAAATTTTGGTTTAACTGTGAAAATTTTGGTCAAAAATTCAAATTTTTGGGCCCAAATTCAAATTTTTTCGGTAAAATTTGACGTCAAAATTGTCAAAACTCAAATTTTCTTACAACCTTAGAATTGATTTTTATAGTGAATTTCAAATTTTGGGAGCAAAATTTTTGAAATTATTTTGGAGGAAAAATAGAAATTCACTATTTCGGCCTTCATGTGCTATATCGACTTAGCAGACTTTTCTCTTTGATTCTTCCGACTTCATCACAACAATCAAGGGGAGAAAATGTATCAATCAAGGTCGCAGATGAATGAGATAGAGACACATTTGATGAATCGATGCATGGAACAATTTAGATCTCTTCATTCACACCTTAAGGTCCTCTCAAACAAAGAATTAGCAGAACTCGCTCAAGATGGATTCAAACGAGCCTTTCCATCACTCTTTGGAATAGACTTGGATATCTTCATCGATACAATGTTTCACAACGTAAATCAACTTGAATTCCAACTCAACAAAGAAGGAATCAACGAAATGAATCCACAACCGCTTTGAGAGTCCTCAAGGAACAGTTTCAAAGAATACATCGATTCGCGATTCTATGACACTGAAAAATAAGTATTTCTTAGCGTTCACTCAAATGCGCATACAAAATTTCAAAGATATATTGCTCCAACATATGGAAGCTATTGAGAAAACAATCGCTGAAAGAGTACTTCACATAAAAGTGCATGCCAACAAAGTTAATGAATAGAAGTTGCAGATTCAAGAAGAGGAAGTTAATATGGCTAAAGTATTGGATGCTAATTTGGTTGTCATGATAAGCAATGGGACAGAATCAGAAAAGCAGGATGACAACAGCAGATCAGGGGACGAAATTGATGATGACTGTGCATATATCATACCCAACTATGACACAGAGTCCAACTCTGACAATGAACAAATGGTTGAGGAAGATAGCGTTCCCACCTATGACACAGAGCCCAACTTTTGCAAAGAACAGATGGTTGAGGTACTATCTACTGTTGATCATATTCTATCTGCAAATGCGATACAACAAACTGAGCAACCTGAATTCAGTAATGAAGGAGAGGTTGACCAGTGTGTTGTACGATGTCCTGAAAACTGTCTTATGTCTGAGCCCTTACTTGTAAACATCACAACTGAAACATCAAACCAAACTCTTGAATCTGAAAACATTCTTCTTAAAAAGACCATTGCTCAGTTTCAAAAAGATCTTTCAAAACTAGAGGCTCATTGCATCTCTCTTCAACTCAAAATGCAAAACAATTTCTTAAATTCTGAGTCAAATAGTAAATCTTTGAATGAACAAAGTAATCGTGTGGATACTTTAGTAAAAGAAAATGAGCATTTAAAGACTCAAATTCAAGCTAAAGGGCTTGCACATGTTGCTTTACAAAACAAATTGAGAAGATTAACTGGCAAGAGTGTGGATACTAAGTTTTCAAAACCAACAATCTTGGGGAAATCATCTCTTCAACCAATCAGAAACCATCCAAGAGTTAGACAACCAACCGCTTTTAAATCAACGTTCAAAATCTTCAAAACCACGGTTTGCCTCCCAAGTTGTTGAGAATAATCATTTGACAAATCCAAATACTCCACATTCTTGGCCTAAGAAAAATGCTTCATTTACATTAAACCTGTTTCTATTAAATGCTTTTGTTAAACCTCTACAAGTAGTTGCACACGCCCGTCTAGGATTAGTTCGAACACGGTGTCTAAACCGAGCATCAAAATTCAATATTCATATGATACAAATGACTTGCACAAGAACTATGATCTAGAAAAGGCTAGAAAAGGGCACTACTCCAAAGGATGGAATCTTAGGTTCACGACACGTGTATCACCTTGAGTTTATTCTTGAACACTTGCTTGTAGTAGCAAACCAAAACCTAAGTTAACTCAAACAGCTAGAAATAATCCGTTGATCTAAAAGTAAAATTTGAAACCTAATAGGTGGATCAATATAGGACGCAGACTCTTCCCAAAAGAAGTTTCAACATCCCTTAGATCTAACCTTAGATGGATACCAACGGGTAGAGTTTTCAAAGCTGTTGGTCTTAGGTGGATTCCTACGTGCAAGATACTAAGTAGTTGCACCATAACAAGTGTGAAACCCTCACATCCATCCCCGAGGTACGAAAGAAATCATCAAAATAGCATGTTCGGTGTCAAGAAGATTATTGACACTACATCTTTATGCTTCTAACATCCGAACCCGTTTCACTTGGGATCCATGTTTTTCTTTCTTGCCCTTCTATTTTCTATACAGTACAACATCTATGGCTTCTCTCGTCTACAACGTGGACCCGTTTCTCACCGCCTAAAACTTAATGATCCATCACTGCACCATCATTGTACTTAATCGTCAAGAATTGGAAAGTTTGTTTGCTCAATGTTTGAAGATTATTTAGAAAGTCGTTAACGGATGTATCTAATGTTTCACCGCACAACCCGATCATATTCTAATTCTAGATACATCTTGAATCTACAACAACTCATTGTTGAAGAAGCACCACCAGTTGACTCTACAACAACAATTGAACAAAGCGCATCCAACGACTGAACGGTGATGATGTTACGAACAATGAAGTACCCTCACCGCAGTTATGATCTATATGTTCTTCAACCTGTTTTCCAATGAAATCGCTACACCGATGTTGCGGAATCATCTACAAGCCATTTGAATCCTCCCAACTGCATATTGTATATCAACATCAACCTTCGACACATCGTTGGACGAAAGACCATCCTCTTGAGAACATTATTGGTAACCCGAATCAACCAATCGTCACGAGACAACGTCTTCACACGACGGTGAACATTGCATTTATGCACTCACCGTCCGCTAATCAACCTAAAAACATTAAAGATGCAATGACAAAAGACAATGGATTGAATCCATGCAAGAAGAACTCAATCGGTTTAAACGTCTTGAGGTATGGGAATTGGTTGAAAGACCAACGGGGTCTTCGTTATTGGTCTAAAATGGATTTGGAAAACAAATTGGATCTTTGAAGGAACCGTAATCGAAACAAGTCACGTCCGGTGGCTAAGGGTTATAGACGGGAAGAGGTATTGACTTTGAAGAATCATTCGCTCCGGTTGCTCGTCTTGAGGTCGTTCGGATATTTACGGCGTTTGCGGCTCATATGAACATCACGGTCTTTCGATGGACGCCAAACGCTTTCGAATGGTAAACCGAAGAAGCAGTCTATGTCACCAACCGTAAGGATTCGTTGATCCGAGTTCCCGAACCACGCTTATAAACCGAACAAGGCTCTCTTGACTCAAACAAGCTCCTCGGGCGTGGTACGATAAGTTATCATCCTTTCTTCTTGTCAATAAGCTCGTCAAAGGTTCGGTCGACCCTACACTTTTCATACAATATCACGGGGCACATATTTTAATCGTTCAAATTTATGTGGATGACATCATTTTTGGGTCAACACATTTAAAATACTCAAACGCTTTTTCAAAACTGATGAAGAAACATTTTGAAATGTCCATGATCGGTGAACTTACGTTCTTTCTAGGACTTCAAGTTCATCAATCACCCCTTGGTATTTTTCTAAGTCAGTCCAAATATGCCCTTGAAATATTGAACAAAATGGAATGCAAAGCGTGACACCTATGCCACTCCCATGGCACATACCAAGAAGTCGGACGCGATTTACATGAGAAATTGGTTGACCCTACCAAATACCGCAGATCATTGGGTCTCTCATGTATCTAACGACCAAGAGCTGATATTGTCTTTGTCAGATATCTTTGCTCCGTTATCGATCGAGACCAACTGAAACTCACCTCTCGGAGGCTAAACGAATCCTCCGATACATCAAGGGAACCATTAACTGAGGATCCGGTATCCGAAGGATTCGGTTTTGAACTAATAGCTTTTCGAGACCGATCACGCAGGATTCTTAGATTCACGGAAAAGTACTTGAGAGCACTACAATTTCTTGGTGATAAACGGTGTCATGGCAATCAAGAAGCGAGGATTGTACATCATTGTCCTCAACCGAAGCATAATATGTAGCCATTTCGTGTTGTGCTCAAGTCATTTGGATGAGAACACAACTCAAAGACTATGGTTACGTGTTTGATGAGAATCCCAATGTACTACGACAATCGAGTGCTATTGCGATCTCGTGCAACTCGTTCAACATTCAAAATCAAAGCACATCGATCTTGATATCATTTCATCAAGGAGCACGTGGAAAAGGTACCGTTGAATTATACTTTGTGGTCTTGAATACCAATCGCGGATCTTCTCACCAAAGCCTTAGCTCTGCTAGGTTTAATGAGTTGGTCCACGGATTGGTATGCGGTGTTTGACTCAGTGAACCGGATGAACTTTAAAACTATCTTAAAACCACCAAACGCCAAAACCTCTTTTATAAATATTTTCAAAAACAAAATACAAAAATATAAAATCTGATAAAATTCAAAAATATTCTTCTATCTAATTTCTTTCAAACATGGCATGTACAAAACTTTCGTCAACACTTTACTCTTTCAAAATTCAGTATTTTTTCGGTCAAGTGTTGAGGGGGAGAAAGTATATATTTTTCAGTTTCATAAAACCTTGTACTTGCATGTTACCAAAATATACGTTGTTTCTTCTACAAACGGTGGATATGTATCTTGTCATATACTCTCCTCGGACTCATATGTAAAATTTCATCATTTCAAAAGTCGAGGGGGAGTATCATTATGTTTCTTGCCTAATAAATATTTTGTCTAACCAAAAAGGGAGTTAATGGGTCTTGGTTGAAAATGTTTGAGGTTGAGGGCTGAATGTGTTATCGTTGAAAAGTAATTTTAATCAAAACTCCTCTCCAACCTCATTCCTACCAAGATCCAACGATCCTATTTAATCTCAAAACTGCTCATCAAAATCAACTATGTTTTGATCATGATTTTAAACTATGGTCTTTGAAAATCTTTTCAATCCAACGGTTAATCTTGCAAAATTTGATTTTGAAAGTTACGTGTATGTGTATGAATTGGGGATTTCGCCTAAGTGTGCTTGTGTTCTAATGGGTTGTGTTAAACCTTTCTAAAACATGTTTTGAACCCATTTCATAATTGGGGGTTCTCTTATCCTTGTGTTCTGCTATGCTTAGATGTTTATAAATGTGTTAGAATATGATTATAAACACATTAGGAGCCTTTAATTTGTCCGTAAACAACAAAATTGTTAGAATTCATGTTTTAGGGTTCTTGGGTTCGTTCCATTCAATCTTTTGATTACGTGGCTGATTTGTGTTAAAAGCTGTTCTATATCATTCATATGTCATCTAAGATAGTCCCAAACAATTCTTGATTGATTATTATGGTTGAATCATGAGCGTAGAAATAGGGTTTAGGGCTTAAAAACACTATGCTCCTATGCTATTCTAAGATTAATCGATTTGGTCTAAGTGCTTGTTTTGTGATCCTGATAGTGCTTGGAATTACCTGTAATCAAGTGTTTCATGTTCATGATTTTTAGTCTGCTTAATTGTAAAATTCAGACAAACGTGTTCTAATATTGCTACGCATAAGGAATACTTTTATGCGTAAAGGATTACGCCTAAGAGAAATCTCACGCATAAGCCCTTTCGCATAAGAAGTCTACAGTGGATTACGCGTATCTTGGAAAGATATGAGTAAACAAGGTTTGTTACCCACAAGCTTTACTATTATGAGTAGACCTTACGAGCAACATTCAGCTTAACCCTACGCGTAAGCTTAAAGCTTTTGAACTTATGTTACGCATAAGAAATTCTTACGCCTAAGATTTGATCTTACCCTTTAGCTCACGCTTACGCTTAAGCACCTTCTTTATGCATAAGGCCTCATGTTTATGCATAACCTACCATTCTCTTTGTCTTTGGAATGTTAAGCCTAAGCATACGTGTTAATTGTTACAAATATGTCTATTGTTACGCATAAGCTTACAAATGTTTATATGTTGTGTGTTTAAGTGAAAATTGGTCTTTAAATCTTCATTATTAACATGTTCACATAGCTTATCACATCAACTTCAAACAATTGGACTAAAGTAACTAAGGACTTGTAACAATCATAAACATGATAACGTCAAACAAGGAATTGGACAATAAATTAAACTAAGTCTAACACATAGTGTTTCCATATGTTTGTTCTTTTTCTAATAACTTTCGGATCTCAAAATGGTCATCAATCAAGAAAGTATCAATGCCCTAATGAGCTCACAATGGATGACATCTTTCCACCGCTTATGACAAAACTATAGGGAAGAACAATGGCTCACATGACCAATGTTCAACATAATGAATCGAAAAGTTTTATCTGTATTGATTCTCACGAGATATTTTTGGTACTTCACATTTGGTTAGACTCATTGGACATACATGGTCTCATTGTCTTCTTATACATGGTTTATTGTCTTCAATTCATCATCAACATACGTGGTGTATGATTCGATTCATTGAAAACATCGAGGGGAGAGAGTGTAGGTGGTGCTTGTTTCCTTGATGTGTGTGCATTTCTTCCTTGATGTGCTTTTGCTCTTTGAGTGAAAACCCTATCCTTTCTTTAATGTCTTCAATCAGGGGGAAGAAATGAGACGATCTGTGGCTCAAACGTCTCACTTTGGTGTTATCGTCTCAGTGTCACAGGGTTATCGCGTGTGAAGTTACCTAATTATGATGTTGTAATGCCTCACACAAGGTCATTTTATCGAGTAATTGCATATTCACAGTTGATCATTGTTCCAATAGACCTCAACAACCAGGGGGGAAGTAGTTCCACTTCATCTTTCGTGGTTTGTCTGGTGTGAAGCATCTACATACGTGAGAAGATCTTGCATGTTCCCTCGAACGGATTTTCCGCATTGTGCACAACTGTGACAACGTAACAAAACAGATTCTCTTGGTGTGGTTTACTGCTCATCTACAAATTCCGATACGTACTGAAAATTCAAAAGTTAGAGGAAATGTTCTCTACATCAAAGTTTGAATCACTGAAAGCGGTTGTCGGTTTGAGGGAAGCGATCTAGTAACATCGTCAATTCGGGAGAGGTTAATTTGTTTCATACTTATTACATCTTTTCCTAAATGGCTTGTGCACACATAACGATGTACAACCCGTGCTTGTAATGAAAGGACCACGTGGTAAGCTTGATGCACAATCCTATAAAAGGAGCGAAAGCTTCTTACTTTTGAGTAAAACTAATCAAAACATTCATTTTCAAAGTTTTGCTCAAAAGAACAAGTACTTCCTTATGATTTTCAAAACCTCAAAGTTAACATCACTTGTTGAGGGGAGTATTTGATTAAAAACTTTGTTCACAAATTGTTCTTCATGGTAATCTTCCATAAAACTCGAAATGGACATATTCGATATCAAATTTCGTCAAAATAACATTTATATGCCATTTTTGAGGGGAGAAAATTATGTGATAAGAAATATGTTGTGAAATTGCAAATGAATCATTGTGCTACGACTTAACCAATGAATTGACGAGATTTTAAATGTTAGTAACTCGAAAAGACTTGTCCGGACGGTAATAATTTCAAGCTAGTTCGCTAGTGATGTAAACGTGTCTCGCAAAGGACTTGTCCGAGTAAAATGTACCATTCGAGAAACTCTTGGTAGACATGAACTTTGTGGGTTTGACAACCTTCGAGGCTTGTCCACACCTTCAAGGTAGTTATTAGAGCTAGTTGTCACCTAAAAGGCGACAATGTAACTCTTTAACTATGCAACGTAACCGTGTCTCGCGGGGGGTTGTCTATTTTGAGTTGATCAATTCAAAAGTGCGCGCTCTTCTCTCACCGTGCAGATTTCTTTAAAAATACTTAAGCACGTGTGGAGGGGGAGTATTTATGCAATGTCTTAAACTCTCAATAGTGGTATTAAATGTTTTTACTCATAACCAGTTTGAGAGATTTTCATGAAAATGGTTTTATGGCAACATAGGTTAATCATGGAGTTATAAGGTGACTAAGGTTAGGAATAACCGTCCTATGATTCGCCAGAGCCGGAGGGATCTACCCAAGGACACCACCAATAGTTAGAATTAGAAGTCCTTAGGTATGATCATAAAAAGGAGAAAATGAGAATCGGAGAAAGAAGGAGTTGAAGAATTAAAAAGAAAAGTAAAGAAAATGGTGAAAAGAAATAGCCCTCAGATTATTCAACTTAGAAGCGGACACCGGGTTCAATTCATATACTCTTGGTTGTCACTTGATGACACCGTATTGAAGATCAAAGTCATCATGGACCCGATGGCGCATGCACTAAAACCTTCTTAGCCACTCAAGTTTCTCTCAGCGAGCTTGTTTTATTCTCACAAGGAACCCTACGTAAACTATCGGCTTTCTTTTAGAGATTCTTGGTATTGAAGAAGGAGACCCTCTCCCTAGTCTCCGCCAGAAAACCAAAGCGCACTATTGAGTCTAGAGCCACGAGATTCATCAAAAGATCTCATAGGTACACTTGACATTTTATCACTTGTCGCTCAACAATAAGGACGCAAGTGATACATTATCGAGTCCTTCAGATCTTAGCAACTGTCGAGAACATTTATGAGAGGTTCACAATTGTGATCCTCGGTGATTGAATGGAAACTCTTGCTGTGGTTAACATCAAATGTACGACAAAGAGTCACTTTGGTAATCGATGAGTGTAAATACTCATCATTTTGTTCCTTCTACACCGCAAAAACAAATAAAACACTTTGAAAAGTCTCAAAAGACAGAAAAATATTTAGACTATATTTTATGCAATAATTGTCAAAATCTAGTCCACGGTTATTCAAAACATGTAATTTTCTATAAAAGGCCCTCATGAATTTTAAGTTGTCAAAATTAGCCTTATAAAGCTCGGTTTGCAAAATGGCAACTTTAGTCCTCGAATTTCAAAGATTGATGAATTTACCCTGGACATTTTAAATTGGAAAATTAACATTTTTAGTCCTTTGGTAATTCTAACTTGTCAAAATTGGTCCTTGTAATACTTTTGGAAAATTAGAGTTTAGGTCCTTGGATTTTTGGTATTTTACAAAATTAGTCCTTGTGATTAACACTACTACCAAACCTGCCAAAATAAAATACCCAAAACAAAACATAAAACCCAACACAACACCAGCCCAAGCCCATTACCCTTTTTGACCCTTGGACCATGAACCTTGACCTACCCTTGACCCCGCTAAACCCACGTGACCCTCCCTTCGAACCCCGTGACGTTAATACTTCCTACCCGGTCAAACTGTGTTTGACTCAAACAAACCAAACCACCTTATTTTTCCTCTCCTTCCTCCAATACCACCATCTCCTTCAACCACTTGCTCGCAAAACTCACCAAACACTCAACCCACACCCTTTTCCCACTTCCCAAACACAAACCTCCAAGATACAATTAAGGCCTTCCTTCCCCTGTCCCAATCACCAAGACCCAGTGGCACAATTTTTGGCGCCAAAAACGCATATGGAAGGTTGAGATCAAATCGACCAATCCAACGGTTCAAGTGAAGTGGGAAAGTCAAGGAAAGTTGCTTGGACTTCAAAAAGTCACTAAAAAGAGAGAAAGAGGCAGAGAAAAAGAGACAGTAGTTAGCAGTAGTGTAGCTTAGTGAAAACATGTCGACCTAATGTAATTTTAGCTTTCGGTTGTATTTTTAGTTCAAAAAGGTTGTAACCGGTCTTTCTAGTGTAATATGAATCTTATTTAACTTTAATTTCAAGTGATCTTTGTTAAAAATCGAATTTTCATTTTACCTTTAAATTCTCATATTAGTTAAAGATTGTTAAAAGTGGTGTTTTATAGTTCCTACAAGCTCATATTAGCTTATTACTAAGTTTTTATAAGCTCGGTACCATTAAAACCGCTTTTATTCAATAATTCAAATACAAGAAAAATACTCAAAATAGTTAGAAAATAAAAATCGGTGGAGAAGATGAAAGAGGCATTGGAGCAAGGTGTATTATGGATTGCCCTTGGTTTAGTACTTCTTGGGAAGCTATAGGAAGTGTTCTTGGGCCTTGGTTCTCAATTATGAGCTTGAAAGCAATTTGTAAGCTCATTTCTTGATTTTGGCCATTTACTGTAGAAGTGCTTATACACTGTTATCTCTGTGCTTATATGCTTTTTGGTGTAGTTAAGTAAAGTTATTGCTTAAAATAGACTGCTTGATCGTTAAAATCCATTGTTGCTTTAAATTTCATTTTCACTGTTAAAATAACATTATCTAAACTACTTTATAAAGTGTTTAGGACTTTCTAATTAAAGAAGTCTTAAAATTTTTAAGACCAAAAACATTTCTTTTATAAGAAATTAATAAACCATTAGTTAATGTTATTCACCATATAGCTTCTATGACAATTTTCATAAATAAAAGTAACATCCTTCATATACGTTATAATGACCTTCAAATATTTATACAATTTATTAATACGCTTAAATATTTATACAATCCATTAAGTGTCGACTGTAAAAGCCCAAACCTCGGTGAGTATATAAGCCAACCTAAAAATCAAACACCAATACGAAACACACTCTCTTCTTTTTCGAGCATCGATAAAATTATGCACGGTACCACCACGATTGCATGCGGTACCCTTCTAGTAATATTTTATGGGTATGTGATGTTATAACCGGTGTTTCGTGTTTCATTTAACCTCTCACATCATATTAGGACCTTGTAATTCGCTTTATAGTCTTAATCGGTGGAATCCTTTAAAATCATAAAAGCTGTCCATATAAAAGTGTTTGGATCAGGAGAGTTTCCTGAATTCGAGGTTGTTTCTGTTGATTAGAGTAGTAGGTTTATGCTTATAGTGGTGTTGTACTCTCATTTCAGTCATCATATCTCATGTGCATACATTAAAAGTCAATTTTGCACTCTAACTGATCTCTTGTGTTAATCAGTTAGTAAAGTATTTATTAGCTTGCATTTTTAGGATTAGATCATCATAATATAGCTTATATCAGTAGTATTTCATCTCATCATATCATTTACATTCAATAATTTTGTTTCAAATCTCATTTTGGTCAACTTTTTCTAAATCTGATCATAAGTCAAAATTTGCAAAAGTGAAAATGATGGTTTTTACAAAACTTTCTAGATTGTTTACAAGCTCATTTATAGTTCAAATTAGTTGATATTTTGGGTACCTTAACTTCTGTTGGTTGTCTTTCAAGGTACCATTTTAGTAGAATTTTTAGGAATTTTTATAAGCTCTTTTTCAGCTCCTCTTTCAGGTTAAGAAGTGCCCTGTGCACCTTGCATCAGCATACTCCTTGTCCAAGTAGCTCTTAGTTTTTATTTTTAATTCTCTTGTCTATAGTCCTCTTAGGCTGAAATTCTGGATTCCAGGTATTTGGTTGGTGGTTGTTCACATTATAACTTTGTTTTATTTTTAGGATTTTTTCTGAGTAGCTTATCAAGTGCTTAAAGTAGGGCTATAAGGGCCGTTTGGCGTGTTGAGACTTGAATTCTGGTCTCGAGTTTTTTTTTCTGTAGCTTGTGCTTTTTAGGTCCCAATCAGTTGCATTAGCTCAATTTAGGTTAGATTTAGGCTATAGTAGCTTATGGTAGCTTTTGGATAGCTTATTGCTTATTTCAAGTGCTTATTTAAACCGCTTATTTGCCCAATTCACATTATTAGTGAACTTATCTAAGTTTTTATATTTTCCTAGTATTCTCGCTATCATATAGTATTTATAGAAAAAGTTTCATATTTATTAGAGTTCATTTAGTATTTATTATAATTTAAAATAGTTTAAATAATCATTAAATAGTAATTAATTAATAATAAATAGATAAAAGTGTAATAAATATATTTTCAGTTTTAAAATAAGTTTTATAATATTTTAGATTTTCTAAGTCATAATTTCACTTTTCTAGCTTTATTTCATATTTTTTATATTTTAGGGTATTATTAAATAGTTAAAATAGTTTTTAATTAATAATAATTAAATTAATAGTCATAAAATAATTTTATTTTCCAATAATTTTCTTGCATCATTAGGATTGTAAAATGTATTTTCCATATCCGTAGGTATTTTACTTTATTTTCACGCTTTATTTCGATGCGTTCACGTAATTTTATTTAAACGAACGTTTTAGGTTTTAAACGTTAATCGTTTTTAAGAATAGAATTAAAATGACTTCAAAGTCTTTATTAGATTTAATTTCCTTAGTGTAATCAATCATAACCCCTTTCCTGCTCAATATCACCCGATCACGATTCGTTGTATTACATAAGTTACACATCCGTTGGGACTTAACGACCGGGAAAACACTAAACTCCTCTCGACTTAATTGCATTGCGCTCGAGCTCTTTGACTTTATGGTTGACCATTCACAAGTGGTTGACTAATAAAAGATAGACCGTTCGGAGCGAATCAAATTTTAGGCGCCATTCGGGAGGTGTCTTTGCGTCTACTACAATTTGAAGCATCAGTGATTGTTGAATATACACCCATTGTATATTTACCATCTTTGTCCATATTTCCTTATTTTCATATAAAACCAAAATTATCGTGAAGTTAATTCGTTTGACTAATCGATTACCAAAAATATTTTCATTCTTTGTTTTTACAACATGTTTTTCAAAAATACCAAAAATATTCCTCTTTACCCTCTTACCCTTTTGATTCTTCATTTCTTACCCTCTGGAACCCTTTGATTCTTTCTATGTCTTATCCTCACCTTCTTGGTTGTCAATGGTGTGGTGGCCCTCATAATGATGATAATTGTCTCGGTTTAGCATGGTAGAGTCGAAATGGGTATGTCTATAACCAAGATTCCTATTCTTACCATGACACGATCGATTTATTCCATCGCTACCACATCATGAGATTCTGACATATTCATGTGAATTTTGTGGAGGTCCTCATCAAGAATTTGAGTGTCAAACCGGGAACACGTTTGTCTATGAACAGGGTTTCGGTAACACTCGGACTTTGAAATTACCAAATTCCATATTATTCACATGACCACCACAACAATCATTTTGTTGTGAGTAATCGTGGAGGTCCACACTTTAGCTCGATTGTCAAACAGAATCCATTTCCTTGTAACAATTACGACTCTTCAGATTATGACCAACCTCTACAAGACCAAATGAATCGTGCACCACCTCGGCCCTAAGCCACTTCCTCAAAATCTTCTCCTTGATCTTTTGGATTTAGTGAAGATTTGAAGGAATGTAAACATTCCCAAGATAATCCAAATAAAAATCCATGGAAGAATTGTTAGTCAAGAGCGGTCGCTAAATTAGATTCCCAGTTGCCGGTGAAAACTCTATTAGGAATTAATTGAAATACAAAAAGCGCCAAATCTAGCTCTCGATTCCGTTCATTCACGATGACAATGATGATGAAGATACCCTTGATATTCTACAATTTTATAAAGATTCATCAAGTTCGAGTTGAGATTCCATCCGTGGAAATACAGAGGAGAAAAGAATATGATGAATCACTAGCGAGAAATAATGGAACTTGTAGAATCCATAAGCGCTAGTCCTTCTCAACTCCCTCGATCTCATTGTTATCACACCCGAGGTTCACACTCACTCTCGAGCATGGGGACGAGCATCTTGACACTGTTCACGAAAAGGAATCGGACGAATTCATAAAGTCTAGTGTTGAGAACCTTGTCCCAATTCCAAGAGAGTAACAGGAATTCTTGATCATGTGTGTGATATCCCTCCTCTTTATCTTCCAAAATGATCATATTGAGATATTCTCCGATTCGATGAGGACTATTCTTTATCTTGTGGAGACATAAGTTATGTGGGGAATTACCTTCGAGCTTGTCACCAGGAGAAGAGAATGATGAAGAAATAATCCAAGACGAAGCTCTTCGTCTTACATTATTGAATGTTAATCTTCTCATTTCTAGAATCGAGGCTTTTAATGAAAAGCCTACTTCATATCCTATCCCTTCGAGGATAGTGAACTTTGTTCGATGATTCTATTCGAATTGCAAGCGTTCAATTTTGATCATATGGGAGAGAAGATTAGTGGTATTACCACTCTCATTCTCATACTTCTCCCCGATTATGAATCATTCACTTTTGAGGAGTTCCCCGTGAACTCACTCATATCATATCTCCACCGAGTATGATAACTTCTACTTTGATCTAGACACACCGGGATATGTCTAGACCAATTGAGCTTAAATGATGAGATTCATGCTATTATGAATTCTCCACGTGGGTGATGATGAGTTAGTCAAGATCTTTATCATGACTTTCTTTCTCTTCTTCACCTATCCTGTAACCTCTGCTTCTTCACTCCTTCGGAATGAAGACATTATTATTGACCCCGCATTTTCATTTATCATTTGTGAGCCGGATCTATGTATACCTCATCGGTGTGGAACTTTCACGTACTTCAATGTTTATACAAACATCTTGAATGAAAGTCCATGGAGATTGTCTCTTCCACAAAACATGAGTTAAACATGGGTTTTCACCGTGTGTACCACCCTAGTGTGGGGAGTTGCCCCATTGTTGTATATAAGTTTTAACCAAAAAAAAAAAAAAAAAAAATGGCCGTAATATTTCCCTTTACGTTCTATGTTTGACATAACATCCGTGACTTTGAATATTGAGGATAATATTCATTTCTAGTGTGGGGATATTCTTACGAATTTTATCATGTAATTATACCACCCAATTCCCCATTTTGGCCAAAATTGTTTTGGAGTAAGTGTTTTGCACTTACTCGACTTCTGATTATCGATCCGCCATGTCTAATAAACAAAAGGATTGGCTAATCCAGAGCAAACGGCTCTTGGTAAAGATATCTCAAATCCGTTGACGACTTGCATTTGCCCAAAATTGTATGGTGTTCACTTCACCATATCTTTAATTAGTGAAGAGTTGGCTAGCCCAAGGTTATGGCTTGTGGTAAAGGCGCTTGAAAAGCCATAATTGGTAATCGACTCACCAAAGATATTTTATCTAAGAGTTGGCTAGTCCGAAGCAAACGGCTCGTAAAGACAAATCAAAACCGTTGAAAGTCGGTGATTTGCTCAAAATCATTTGGTTATCATTGTACCAAGGTTCTTACTTGAATCGAAACAATTGGCTACTCCGAGTAATGGCTTTTGGTAAAGAGATGAAATCCATTAAATTTTCATAAAAGATTGCTAAGGACTAGCAATGTTTTAGTGTGAGTGATCCGTGTAAACCGCCAAGTTTTCTCATGCAGTGACCACTTGTGAATGGCCAACAGTAAGAAACTTAAAACAATTAAAGCACAAACTCAATGAAGATCGAGAGAAATAGGGTCTCCCGGTCGTTATGTCCCAATGAGCTATGCAATGGACCACCAAACGATATAGTGATCGAGGAATTTGAACTAAAAAGGATTAGATATGATTATAACTACGTAAAAGCTAACAAATTACAACAAATTAAATGCAAATTAAAGAAAATTTAAAAGATAAAAATATTAAATAAACGCTATCACTATTTGCAAAATGATGTTTTGATTTTATGTTTTTATAAAACTTGAATTAAAAACTACGTAACGTCTGAAATAAAAATGTGAAACTAAAGCGATATTAATCCTAAAAATATGAAAATGATATTTTACAAACCTAATGATAAAAGAAAATATTTAGAAAAGAAAATTATTTTTATAACTATTTAATTAATTATTATTAATTAAAAACTAATTTTTAACTATTAAATAATTACCTAAAATACAAGAAAATATGAAACAAAGCTAGAAAAATAAAATTATGAATTGGAAAAATCTAAAATATCAAAATAGAATTTTCAAAACTATTTTGTATTTTTCTAATATTTTCTATTTTTATGAATTAAAAACTATTAAAACTAATTAAATTATCTAAAATACAAATTTAACTAAGAAAATCTAGAAAAATATTTTTTGTCTTTTATATTTATCTAAACTTAAGAAAATGAAAATTATTTTTTGAGACTTTTCTTAATTAATTGTATTAAATGCTAATTAAAAAGTGCTAAAAATTGATTTAAATGCAGAAAAATAGCAAACAAACTTGGAAAAATCTGAAAAATTCAAGAAAAGCTTAAAATAATATTTAGAATCTAGGAAAAATATAAAAAACAGGGGTTGTGTACAAGAAAATGGGATCAGAAGGCCAAGTGCTTATAAAAAGACTTAAAATAAGCCAACCACCACAAATAAGCACTAAACTGATTCGAAGTTCTAATATGCTAAAATTATCCAATTGCAACTAAAACAACTAGCCTTAAACACTGGAATGCAAGTTACAAAGATTTGGCTAATATGGCTCAAGTCTTAAAATCACTGAGGGTGCTAAGTTTGGACTTAAGCACGTGCTTCAAAATAATTCGGAAATGAAAAGCAAAAGTTGGGGCTTAATCTAGACCAGGTTGGCTATTTGTAATCCAAAGTGAGACCTAGACAACCGTTTTGAGCTTGTTGCAAGATCGACAAACTACATGCACACCGCTAATACCGAGTGTGTGTCAGGCGATTAATATATTAACAGCATTTTGAAGCCTCTAAAAATTCACAAAATTTTATAAAATGATGACAAGAAAGTAGACCAAGGAAGTTTTCAAATACCAAGTTTCACTTTATTTGGTTCAGAACTGAAGCAATGAAAATCCTTCTCGAGTTGGCTCAAAACAGTATTTCAAACTTTTGACTTTTGAAGTGAAAATGAAACTTTGACTTTTTTGAACTTTAATTCAATTTTAAGGACGATAATGATGTATTATGATAAAACAAACTTAATGCAACCAATGTTTATGAGTTTTAAACACAAAACCAGATTTTGAATTGCAAAAATCTCAACAGCTAAACTGTTGAGACAGCTTTAAGTCAATTTTGACTTTGGGCGCTTTGTAGGCACAAACTAAGATGATAGGAGCTCAAATGAGCTAAACAAACATAACTCAGCAGGTATCCACTATTGAACCAACCTTTAATACAGAGTCACAAGCTGATCCAAACACCTCTTTAACTACTGTTTTGCAAACAAAATGAAGCTAACTGCTAAAATAGACAATGCAGACAATCAAACTGAATTTTAATAACCTAAATACTACTTATTAAACAGATAGGAACTAATTATTACTGCAAATACAAGATGTGCTTTGAAACTTGAAATTCACTTACAAAAGGGTCCTTAGCCACAATGGCTTGAATCCTGTGAACCAATGGACCACTACCTATTCTAACCAACCCAATTACTTTAAATCAACCCAATTCCATGGTTGCTTCAACCCAATTCCAATTCCATGACCAATTTAGCCTTGTTTGACTTTCCTTGACCAAAGTTCAAATTTGCTAGAAACCTAAATGTGAGCTTATCAAAGGCTGTAATAAACTCACATAAACCTGTTTGAGCTTAAAAATAAGCTAATAAAAGCTTGTATATAAGACTTTGACTTGGAAGTTTGAAACAGTGGACATAAAAGGAGAATTGTAACAACAAACTGAAATTGATGCTTGAAATGAGTTTCAATACACTTAAATACTTTAAGTTGATACAAATTAACAAAAGATTACAGGTTTTATTCTAGACTAAAAGCTTTAAGATAAAAACGACATTAAAGATAAAATAAAAACTAGTAGACTCCTCTTTCTTGCTTCCCAATGCTTCTCTTTATACTTCAAGCTCTTTCTCTCTCTATTCTGAGCAGTTCCCAGCAATTGATAGCCATTGGATGGCTAAAAATGATCTTGGCCTTTGAATGAGATTTTGGCGCCAAAACTAGATTTTTAACAGTGGGGGTTGAGATGGTGGGTAAGAGATGCACTAATTGCTTTTGTTATTTGGTGGAGGTGGGGGGAACAAGGAGAGGTGAGAGGGAGGCTGGTAGGTTGCACTGGTTGGGGTGGTTTGCAGACAGGGGGGAGGGAAATGGGGGAAAGGAGATGGCGGGGTATGTTTGTTTGACTGGATTTTGACCAGGGTTGACTGGGGTAATATTAAAAGGGAAGGGTTCAAAACAGGGGGGTCCAAGAGGGGTTGGCAGGGTCACAACTAGTTTTGACAAGGCCAAATGGTTTAAAGGTTTTTAATAACACAAGGACTATTTGTGTAATTTCTGAAAAAGCAAGGGCCAAGGCTGCCAATTCATCAAAGTTGCTCTAAAGGACCAAAAGTGACAAGCTTCCATAATACAAGGACCAAACTTGACATTTTCCATTTTCCAAGGGCCATTTTTGCCAAATTTCAAACTTGAAGGACTAATTTTGTAATTTCTCAAAACTTTTGATATTTTTCACCAAAGGACTAATTTTGACAACTTATGATTTTAAAAGGACCTTTGGTGATTTTTCTTTTGAAATTAAGGCTCAAGGACTATATTTGACAAATTTTGAAAGTTGGGGACCAAAGCGCCATTTATGCAAACTTTGCTCATTTTCATCGATTTTAAACATTTTGCATCCGAAACATATAAAATGCAATTTTGGAATATTTTCAGTATTTTGATGCATTTCGAGCATTTTAAACGTTTTGCGATTGAATTAACAAAAATGATGAGTATTTACACACTCATCAATCCCCACACTAAACTATTGCTAGTCCCTAGCAATCTTTTGAGAAAAACTTAATGGTTTTGAATCTCTTTACCAAAAGCCATTACTCGAGTAGCCAAATGTTTCGAGTTCAAGTAAGAACCATGGTACAATCGATAACCATGTGATTTTGAGCAAACCACCGACTTCCAACGATTTGATTTGTCTTTACCGTGCCGTTTGCTCGACTAGCCAACTCTTAGATAAATTATCGATTATCTTTGGTGAGTGATTACCAATTATGGTTTTTCCATCGCCTTTACCACAAGCCATAAACTTGCGGGCTAGCCAACTCTTCACTAATTAAAGATATGGTGAGTTGAATACCATACAATTTTGGGCAAATTGCAAGTCGTAAACGGATTTGATATATCTTTACCAAGAGCCGTTTGCTCTGGATTAGCCAATCCTTTTGTTTATTAGACAAGGCGGATCGATAACCAATTGAGTAAGTGCAAACACTTACTCCAAAAAAAATTGGCCAAAACAGGGAATTAGGCGGATAATTACATGATAAAATTCGTGAGAATTCCCCCACACTTAGAAATGAATATTGCCCTCAATTTTCAAAGTACCGCGGTTATGCGAAACAAAGAACGTAAAGGGAAATACTACTACCATTATTTAGAAAGAAGATTTTTTTTTTTTTTTTTTTTGAGAAAACTTATATACACAACATGTGGGCAACGCCCCCCACTGGGTGGTAGAAATATAGAAAGAAGTCGAAATATGGGTGAGAACCCATATGGCATGCTATCGTTTTTGATTCCCAGTCGCTAGCTTGACTCGACCCGTATTCATTTGTTCATGGGAAAGTAACATGGAAAACCAATCTCGATCGGACTTTCGTTCACAATGTTAATAAACATATGAACATCGAAAGTTCCACACCGATGAGATATAACCGCGGTATTGTTAATAGTAGAAACTATAAGGATGATACGGGGTCAAAGATGGTGTCCTCGCTCCCGAAAGAGAAAAGGAAAGAGCAACCACACCATCTGAAGAATGAAATAAAGACGACATGAGAATGCAAGTCCATTCCTCAACAGAAACAAGCAAATCACCATTTTGACGCTTTTAAGCTTAAACTTGAAGCTTATATGGTGATTGTCAAGAAGATGTCCGGGAGGAGGGTGGGAAACGGTTCTTCAATTAATGATTTTCCGTAAAAGGATGTCCCCTCCGGATCAAAGTAAGTATTATCAATTCCGTTGGAATTGACTCATCACTAAGAAATGCATCGACTTCATTCCAAAGTTGTCATCTTCCTCATCGGGAGTGAGGGAAGGATGGAAGAGTTGGGAATAAGACTAGAAGATGATGGATCATTTTGAGCAATTCATCAATGGGAAGGATGTCTCCATTGGATCACAAACATCATCATCCAACTCGATGAAATCAAGAGAGTTTGGTTTCATCCACGAGTTAACAAACTCGATGCGACAAACCGATTCCGGAGGTGGGACAAGTGGTGTGCTCTTAGAGCTAGCGCTTCCACCACTTCCGGCGAAGTCTCCGATTCTAGATCATCATCATCAAGAACACTCTTGACTTCCCCGTACAACTTTCAAACCATTTGTTTGAACCAGGTGATTTTCAAAGCTTTTAACTCGTAACGCTTTTGGTGACTCCTCTTAATCGTGAAATTTGAGAGTGTTGCATTGAATCTTTCGATTTTGATCAATTGTGGCAACACTGCTTTGACAGAGGTTTGGAGTTCGTTGATATTTAATGTGAGCTCTTCGTTGTCAACCCGTATGGTCAACTCTTCAAAAACACATCGATCGAGCACGACTCGTTCTCAAGAAAGCTCTCCCAAGATGAGGGGAACTCTAGGATCTCATCGAAGTCTACTACAACAAAGTCGGTGAGGAAAGTGAAACTTTCCCACTTTCATCACGACATCCTCGGCCATCCCAAGTGGACGAGTTATGGTGCGGTCCGCTAGCTCGAGTATCATACAAGTGGATGAAAGTTTAGGAAGAGATTTCTTCCATACCGAGAGTGGCATGAGGTTAATGCTAGCGCCAAGATCGCCAAGGCGGAGCATTGAACCATCCCCAAGAAATCACACGGATTAGAAATCGCGTGGTATTCAAGCTTTTGGGAAGCTTCTTGAGAAGGACCACGAGCATTGCTCATTGAGAGGAGTTTAGCCATCTCGATAGCTTATCTTTGTTGGTGAGTAAGCCTTTAGCGTGGATGCAAATTTAGGCATTAGAACGAGAGCATCAACGAAGCTTATATCAAAGTGCAACTCATTGAAGATTTGGAAAAATTTTCCATTTGCTCTTTGTTTTGTCTTTGAGCTTCTCATCATTCATTCTTGATGGGTAAGGAAGTCGACTAGACTTTGAGCCGGGATGGAAGTCATTTCGGCTCAGATTTTCTTCGAACTTCGGGTTCCTGACTTAAAGCTTGACTACCGAAGGTGGGACGTGTCAAGGTACTTCGTGGGCTTGAGAATTGCACTTTGTCCGTTGTATCCTTGGTAACTTGACTCATTGCCACGGGAGGAGGGGCATTGGAGTCGAAGGTCCATTGTGCGCCTTACCACTACGAGTGGTGACGGCTTTCAACTCGGCATTGGGATTAGGAATTGTATTGTTTGAGTCCTCCGTAAGATGATGAAGCTTTGTTCATATTCATGTTCATGAAACCGCTCATCATATTCTTTAACTCATTTGTCTGCCGAGACATTGTGGTATCAATTTCCTTTTTAAGCTCAACTCTCATGTTATTGATCTGAGTTTGCATTGAACGTATGTTTGACTCGGTAATTTTCATGAAGTCATTTGGCATGGGAGCTTGAGGAGGTTGTTGATAACTTTGATGATTGGGAGCTTGAAATGGTTGGTTGAAATTGTTCGTGTTTTGATTGAAATTTTGAGAGTTATTGAAATTTTGTCCTTGATTCGAACAAAGTGATTTTGATTGCCATGGTTTTGCACAGAGGAAAACCGTGGTGTCATACCGCTAGGTGCACTCAGAATGAGGATCGCTTGTGGTCGGTATTGATTGTGGTTTACCGGCTACGGAGCTTGGTAAAAGGAAGCATCGGTTGCTTGACAATCATAATACGCATGTGGACCACTACAAGTTTCACACACCTTGTTTACGGCTTTGACCGGTTCTCGCTTATGAATTTCGCTTTTGATTTCCTTAACATCCTTAATCATACAACGGATGGCATCCGTTAGAGCGGCTATCGAGTCGCTAACTCGTAAGAGTTATTGGATGAAGAAGAAGGAGTGTTAGGAGTATTGACTTTGTTGCGAGAAATAGGAACTTTGATTTTGCTCGCAAATCTCAATCACATCTTTAGGTCTACGATTCAAGATATTGCTACTGCGCTGCATTCAAGGAATCTTGATCGCTACTGCTCAACCCATTGTAAAAGATATTGACTTGTTGAAGCTCGTGAATTCATGATGGGGCATTTCAGAGGAGATCTTTGAATCTCTCCATGCCTCTCAAAGTTTTCATCGAAATTTTGACGAAATCCGAAATTTCATTTTTAAGATTAGTCGTCTTTGATGGAGGAAGAAATAATTAACAAACTTTTGAACAAGATCCTCCCAAGTTTCGATAGATCGAGGGGTTCTTTTTCCACCAAATCGGGCTATCCCTCAAGTGAGAATGGGAAAAGCATCAACTTGATGACTTTTGAGGCACATCCTTGAAATTGATAGTTGAAGTCAACTTGTTAAACCAACGGATGTGTGCATACGGGTCTTCTCGATCAAACCCGTGGAATTGATTCGTAGACACAAGTTGGATCAAATGTGTCTTCAATTCAAAGTGATCGAATTGATTACTTGGTAGAATGATGGCATCTCCATAACCCTCGGTGGGTGCACGGAGCATTTCCGCCATAGTTCGCTCGTCGCCATATTGTTGTTTGAAATAGTACGAATCTCGGGTTCGACTATTTGGG